>CAMRHE010000426.1:1200000-1563160 GCA_947044405.1 Leptodactylus fallax
TTTTGAGAATTGTAGAACCTGGCCCCAAAGGTCAGAACCTTACAGATCATTGTTTTATGGCATGCTGAATTGATAGTTCATATGTTGTGGACAAGCTCTACAAGTGTGACAAATAAGCAAGAATAGCATACATGCCAACAGGCCTCGATTTTTAAGGAACAATCTCATGAACTTGACTGCGAAGGGTTACTTTTTATGTCAATTTTCCCCTAAAGTGTATGTTTTGGGGGTATTCCAAGGGGATAGAGATTAAACATTCAGATTTTGTGGATTTTAACATTGGTAAGTATAGAACAGTACATATATGAAAGCACGTAAACAGTTTTCACACTATCTTTAATGACAAAAATACTTATTATATAAAGATCAAAAAAATGTACTTATCTCAAAAAAAAAAAAAATTGCCTAAAATCAAATACACCTATGTTGGCCTACAGTAGAATTCAAGTATGTCCCTAGTTTTTCTTAAAATTGATTTTACTTTTAAGACCTTTTTTCCTAATTTTTATCTTCATTTGTTACTTTTTTTTGTTTGTGGGCTTTTTAAGGTGAAGTTTTTAACTGAATTCTGGTTAAGATAATACTAATAAGGACTTAGATTTTATGGTCCTGTAATGTTTGTGTGACTAGCATGTGATACTAACTACTACTCTTGTGTCTCATCCTGACTGTTGGAAAGTGTGCTAATGCTCAGTAGATTTTCGTTTCCAGGTCACTGCTGCCCCTAGTGTTAATATGTATATCCGGCAAGTGTTATATTTATAGCATAACTCCCATACAGATGGTAATGAAAGCCAATTCTGAACTTCTGGCCTGTATGTTACTTAATCCAACAAACCTAAATGCTGATGTCATTTATGCACAATGTTCTTAATAAAAGCAAATAAAATATTTAAGCCTCTCCCATCATTGCTATGTCAACCAGAAAAGGCCTCTCTCGCTAGTCTTAAGTGTAACAGAAACAAAGCCATCACGTGTTTCTGAAACATGTAATGTGAAGCTTACTGGCATCTAGTGACATCACATAGGCAAAAGACAATGGGGAGGATTTGGTTTTCTGTGTCTTCCAGCTGTAATACAGGAGATAAATGCGGTTGCAGCATGGCCCTCTGAGTCCCTAGACCATAATTGCCAACTCTACCAGAACATCTGGAAGGCTCCAGATAAAATGGAGAACTTCTTCCAAGATCGACAGAAGCTTCCAAAACTCCTGGAAAACAGAAATTCATAGACATATGCAAGGCAATATGTGCTGCGGAATGAAAGGCAGGCTTTCTGCATAAATATACATTCAGGTATGGTGGTATGCGGAGGAAGGGAGCATGACCCCCCCAAAAAAATGTGATATGTGGAAAAGGGGGTACAGCGTCCTGTACTCTCCTACAATGCTTTCCATACGGTACTATAGAAATGTTGGCAACTATGCCTTAGACAACTGGTCATCAGTTTTGCATTAATAAATTTGCTCTGTATATTTATTGATACCAAGATTGTACTGCTTTAAGATAGATACATGGATTTGTAGGTCTTTCACTGCTTTTTGTTGTCATTACAAGGATAACTGTTGTGGCCACAACTCAACCTATTTAAATGCTCCACAATGCTTACAATTTGCCACATGTTGATGCATCTAGTTTAAAGGGGTTGTCCGGGATAAAATGCTACCTCTACACTAAGCTACACACCCTCCCCCCCGTCTAACTTCTAACTTACTCACTTTACAAAAAATGTATATTTACCTAGATCGCCGGGGCAGTCATGTGACCGCCCCATGCACATTTTCAGATTTTCCAGTGACATACTAAACCCCCCTCCACACCCCATCAAACCTGTCTTCCTGTCTGGATCTTCAGGGCACGGTACATTATTTCCTTCTAGGGGGCCAGCTCCTCCTCTTCTTGACATCTGCCAGCCTCCCATGCCTGCGCAATACAGCCGGAGTGCTGGCATGCCGACACTCTGGCTCTATTACGCAGGCACCGGCAAACGTCAAGAGGAGGAGGATTTGGCCCCCGCAGAATGAAGTGATGTCCCCTGCCCAGAAGATCCGGACAGGAAGATAGGTAAGTATGATGAAGGGGTGAGCTGAGTTAGTTAGTTAGGAAGGGCTAGTAGTGGGCAGGTTAGCTAGGGAAACAGGGAGGGGGTGTGAGGGAGTGAGAAGGGGAGGTAGTGTGAGTCAACTTGGAGTGAAGAGCAATGCATCATGGTAGTTGTAGGATAAAAGAACAAGAAGCTACACTATGTAAACAAATGAAGAGGATACCAGAAGCTCCCAGAGAAACACTGCTAAACGTATTTGGGTGCACTTATTAACCCATAAATAGCACTAACAGACCTTTTTTTTTTTTGCCCAGAAAACCACTTTAAGATAAGACTTTTTCTGACTTGCTTGAAGAGCTGTAGTGGCTTCATATGAAAGGGGCTTGGCTTCATGAGATAAATGAGCACAGCTTAATTTCCAATATGGCAGAAATAATACATAGTAATACATTTTATTTATATAGCGCCAACATATTCCGCAGCACAGTACAATTTGTAGGGTTCAAGTACAGACAAATAAGATACATTACAAATAAATAGTCAATTCACACAATGGGACTGAGGGCCCTGCTCGCAAGAGCTTACAATCTATGAGGTAGAGGGGGTGACACAAGAGGTAGCAGGGGCGGCATCGGAGGTAGCGTTGCTTATATAATGGTCAGACAATTTTGTAATAGAGGTTACTGTCATTACACATACAGTATATAAAGCTGTATGAGTCGTCACCAGTCGTGTCCTTTAAAGTGCAGATGATGCCTGGACATATAAAGTTGTTCTGAAACGGCATCATATCATGTGGGGTAATGCGGGAGCTTGAACAGAGGGTACGGTTAAGGGAATCTAACTATGGGAGGGTTTACATTAGGAGTTACGATAGGCCTGTCTGAAAAGATATGTCTTTAGTTTGCGCTTGAAGCTGTAGAAATTGGGGGTTAATCTGATAGTCCGGGATAGAATTTTCTTTTTTACCAAAGTATTGTTGACTGCAATTGCCAAAGTCTATTGTGTATAGTCTTAATCAAACTTATAGGTAGGATGTCACCAGAACCCAGCACATCAACCCAGATAGATAGTTTAGGGTAATGAGAACCAAACAGTGTTTTCCCCTGGTGAATCGGTGCCTCTGTTGCCAAGCTATCGCTGTTTTTGTCAATATGCAAATTAGCTCTTTGGAGCAACACGGATGTAGTTGCTTACCTATTTGGAGCAACATGTATGCTTCCAATTATTATCTTCAATATAACATGATAATGTGATTATTTAATAATATCTATTATAATAGCATCTACTGCATATTGATCTACTACAATAATAATATCTGCCACAGGAGGCAAAATACATAACATGTTGACTTATTGTCCATGTGATATCATATCCATGCAGTCACATAACATAATCACATTACATAATGAAACCTGATTTATTCAGCTGTCATACCCCTGGTGAAGCAGATGTAACCCACAAAACTGGTTGGTTGAACAAGCTGATCTGCTTGTTGGCATATGCTCAATTGGCATTGTGGAATTACCGGTATTGTAAAAGTGTTGGACATCAAAGAACTATTCACTGATCAATGAGTTAGACAGACATCAAAGAAGTATTTACTGATCAATGAGGAATACAAATATCAAAAGACAATGACGTTGTTGGAGAATATGGTCATTTGAGTTGTTTATGAGACTTACACCAACTTGTGTCAATACAAAATATTGTAAAAATCCTTATAATAATGTTAATTACAGCTAATGAATGCGGGGCACTAATAAATCCGCCCATTGTTCAATAACTTATGTGTACACCAAAATACCAACAAACTTAACAATGAAAACCACAATGCTTTTCATATGAAGAAATCTTTTTTTACAGCTAAGTCAATAGAAAAAAACTGGCTTAAAGTCACTGTTCTACTGTTAGAGGTAACATCATCCTGTCCAAAATGAATAGTAAAAGTTTATGAAAATTTTGAGAAATTCAAACCAAATCCTATTTGTTCCGAATAGATTCACCAATCTATATCTGCAACCAATCACTGGCTCCTACAGTCATTGGTTGCATAATCACTAACAGTCACTGACAGAGACCGATAGAGCATCTTCACTGGATTAGCAAAATACTGACTGACCACGGACGAAAAACAGTTTTACTAAAAACGGGATCAGTCTAAAAAACGTATGCAAGCATACAATGGATCCAGCAATAACACTAATCAGTTTGCATCACAATGCATACATTTTTGTTTATAAATAAATGTATCAGTTTTTTTTTCTGCATGTTATAATGTAGATATGCGCACTTTTCCTATCCAGTTAAAAATAAACTGAGAGGAACACAAATTATCAGAACACATGCACTTTTGAGATAGCTTTTTCTATTACCCGCCTATGTACCCGTGTACGCCTATGTACCCGTGACATGCACCCATTCTTTTTTAATGTTTTGTGTAAATATGAATGCATTAAAATGAAACAAAAAATATGGTGTGAAAGCCGTCCTAGCAAAATACGGACATGTAATGCCCATGATAATTACAACTAGCATTCCACCCTGCTAAATTTTGGGTCATGTGTTGTCGGTGGTTGATTCTTTTATCATAGCATGATAAACGGATCAACTTTATTTCCTATACTTTTCTATTGTCTGTGGGTCAGTGAAAAACAGGCAGCTCATGGATGGCATCATGTGTTGTATTCGATTTTCATGGACCAATATACTTTAGTGAGGCTCCTTGGTCAGCCAAATGGACCAAAATGCAGCATATCTCCATTAATTTTCCACATCTACATATGTCCATTACAATAAATGGGTATGCCCCCTCCTTAGGAAGGTCTCCCAAATTGCTCGCATGGAACTTCACACTTACCCCAAATTCTGCAATATATGGGCACCCTGATACTCTTTTGTGAGGGACTCACATTGGGCACACTTACTAAACCGCACACCTGACATTACTGACGAATCCTCATTAATTTTTTTTCGCATTCTACATGTTTGTAATTTTTATTCTTTTTCCTTACATTTGCAATTTACCCTACGGGCATATGTTGATCCTTTCATACTGTTATTGTATTATTATTGTTGTATTCTACTCTTGTATTCTTTTATACCCCTAAAAAAACAATAAAATGTTTTTTACAAAAAAGAATAAATGGGTCTGCAAACAGTCTGTGTTTTTCACAGACATCATATCCCCAAAATGTGGAGTTGTGAATAAGGCCTTACCCCTAAAAGTAGATTTTTGAACGAATGTATTGTTTTCTCAGGTTTCCATCGTATAAATTTGTATATTCAAAACATTAGTGTGACAAAGGTGAAAAAACAGGTGTAAACAGGGGCATATACTTTAATACAAAGCTGCAGTTTTATGGTAGCCTATTTACCATCTTAACCCATAAACAACATCTAACAGTATCTGACCAATGGAAAATACAAGGATTATTTCTCAGTCTAGTCAACATTCGGAGCAATATTGATGCTCCTCCCCTCAGTCACATGTGCCCTGTTACACAAACATATGTCCTTGTCCTAATGTGTTCCATTACAGGTATATAACATCACAAAACTTAATTTATGCAACAGCTCTGGAATTCTGTAGTTTTCCTAATGAGACACAAGATTCATTAAATATGTTCTGTAACCTCTCATTAATAGTGAATGGAGCTAATAGGATAATACAGGTGTATGGCCATATGCCATGAAATATCAATCAAATGGCAAACTGTAATATAGAAATGCCAACAGCAGAACAACTTATTAAAATAGCCACGTGACAACTAATATCGTGATACTAAGAAGTAATTACAGGTAAATTAACTTTATAAACTATCCATACTTGGATACATATGAAGTCTGCTTCCTGACATGAGTCTTTCAGTTCTGATTCATTCATGGTGGTGACTATAATTTAATAATTTAACTTTCACATATCAATCCAGAACCACTGAATACAATTCCGTGTGTCAATGAAACAGCAGCTTGAGTCACCCAAACACAAATGGCAAAGGCAATTGATGGCCGTAGATATTGACTTGACCTAGCAGTGCTGCAAAAGATACTGGTAACATTCATTGTGATCTACAATAGGTGGTCTTAATAAACTGGCCACTAACTGCATTAATTGAGCATTATGTACTTTTTTATTTGCAATGCATGGCCATGTTTTAAAGGGGTTGTCCTGCCTCATACTGAATTTTCAAACTTCCACAGGATAGAACATCAGTATGTGATCTGTTGGGGGCCGGCACCCAGACCCCACACAAATCATCTGTTCTAGTAGCCTCCGCAGGCCGGAAGCTGCTAGTGGTCTGGCGGCTCATGCAACATCTATCCTATACAAGTAATAGGAGCAAGGAGAACAGAAAGAGGAGAAGAGAACTGTCTGAGGACTTGAGAACCAAATTTGTGGGAAAATATCAACAATCTGAAGGTTACAAGTCCATCTCCAGACATCTTGATGTTCTTGATGATCCACAGTGCGCAACATAATCAAGAAGCTTTCAACCCAATGCACTGTAGCTAGTCTCCCTGGACATGGTCGTAAGAGAAAAATTCATGAAAAGTTGTAATGTCAGGATGATGGATAAGCAGCCTCAATCAAGTTCCAAAGAAATTCAAGATGCTCTGCAGGCTCAGGGTGCATCAGTGTCAGGACGAACTATCCATTGACATTTGAATGAGATGAAACACTATGCCCGGAGACCTAGAAGAACCCCAATGCAGACATAGAGACATAAAAAAGCTAGGCTACAGTTTGCCAAAATGTATGCGAGTAAGCCAAAATCCTTCTGGGAAAATGTCTTGTAGACAGATGAGACTAAGATAAAGCTTTTTGGTAAAGCACATCATTCTACTGTTTACCAAAAATGGAATGAGGCCTACAAAGAAAGGAACACAGTACCAACAGTCAAATATGGTGGAGGTTCAAAGATGTTTTGGGGTTGTTTTGCTGCCTCTGGCTCCTGGTGCCTTGACTGTGTGCAAGGTATCATGAAATCTGAAGATTACCAAAGGTTTTTGGGTCTCGATGTAGGGCTTAGGTCATGGATCTTCCAGCAGGACAATGACCCCAAACATACTTCAAAAAGCACCCAGACATGGATGGAACCAAAGCACTGGAGAGTTCTGAAGTGGCCACCAATGTGTCCGGATCTAAATCCCATCAAACACCTGTGAAGAGATCTCAAAATTGCTGTTGGGAGAAGGCACCCTTCAAATATGAGAGTCCTCGTGCAGTTTGCAAAAGAAGAGTGGTCCAAAATTCCAGGTGAGAGGTGTAAGAAGCTTGTTGATGGTTATAGAAAACGATTGGTTTCAATTATTTTTTCCAAAGGGCATGCAAACAAATATTAAGTTGAGGGTGCCAGTAATTTTGTTCGGCCCATTTTTGCATGAAATTATATCGTTTTTGGCTTTTTTTCTCTCTTTTTTTGTGTTGTTCCAATACACGCGAAGGAAATAAAGACGTGTATAACAAAATATGTGTAATTGCAATAATTTTCTGGGAGAAATTCTTCATTTTCTGGAAAAAATTCAGGGGTGCCAATACCTACGGCCATGACTGTATATCAAGCCTATCATTTATAGTGTCTAAAAACATAGGCTGAGGGATGTAGAGAGCCTTGTATTTCTGAATACAAGATACAAGTGCTGGGGAATACACTAACAGTACTAACAATCTCCACCAGGTCTCTTTAATACATTCCTATGATGAAAGATTAAGAAAGTTTATTACATCTGTCAGACTTGATAAGTCTTGATGAAACTTAAGGCCGTTTCACACTAATGACTTTCCTTCCAAGTGCAATTTGTGAAAAAAATCAGACATCACACAAACCTATTATATTCATTGCGGCCATTCACACGTCCTTTTTTTTCACGGTTGGAGGGACACTGAGAAAAAAATTATGGCATGCACTACTCATCTCTGATATTCAAATGGGTCAGTGATAAAAAAAGAACAGCACATGGACGTCATCCATGTGCTGTCCATTTTTTATAGATACGTATAGGTGATTGCTGAAAAATAAATTATTTTTTTAGATTATCAGGCAGGGACACTACATGCATGCCTGGCCAGTGTTGGGGGGGGGCAAACTGGGCAATTGCCCAGGGCCCCCACACCCATTAGAACATAACCCGCTACAATAAGGAAATCTTAGCTGAGTTTCTGACAAGTCCCAGACTACATAAAAATCCTACATTCATGGTTGTAGTCATTAGCAATCGATCAAGATAAAAGACTATCACCACTAAGATGGTTAGTAGGTCACTGAGTGATGCTTCCAAACATAGGGTACACTGTATCACTGAAAATTCATGGCAGGAAAAAACAATAAAACTTAACTTTTAATATTGTCGCTAATAAAATAAACAAACCCACATATCAGGATTCTAAAAACAAATGAGTACTCGCACCGGGAATGATCCAGGTGAAATTCACAATGTACTCATAGAGAAGGGAATACTAATAGGGAAGAGTATGGATGGTGGTGAACTACACTATGCACTATAACAGGGGTAGGCAACCTTTTTTGTTCGGCGTGCCGATTTCGATTAAAAAATCAAAGTTGAGGGATTCGGAGTGCTGGTCAATAATTGTAAGTCTGATGACCCCTCCACATGGAATTATGTCCCATAGCGGCCCCTGCACACAGTATTATGTCCCATAGCGGCCCCTGCATATGGTATTATGTCCCACAGCGGTCCCTGAACATGGTATTATGTCCCATAACGGCCCCTGCACACGGTATTATGCCCCATAGTGGCCCCTGCACACGGTATTATGCTCCAAAGTGGCCCCTGCACACAGCATTATGTCCCATAGTGGCCCCTGCATATGGTATTATGCCCCATAGTGGCCCCTGCACACGGTATTATGCCCCATAGTGGCCCCTGCACATGATATTTTCCTCCATAGTGGCCCCTGCACACGGTATTATCCTCCATAGTGGCCCCTGCACACGGTATTATCCTCTATAGTGGCTCCTGCACACAGTATTATGTACCATAGTGGCCCTGCACACAGTAATAATATTCTAACTTTTACAATATTCCAATTGTCACCACTCACTAGCTATTATTATACTCTGGGGTCTCTTCAGGTATTATGCCTTATAGTGGCCTCTGCACACAGTATTATGTCCCATAGCGGCCCCTGAACACGGTATTATGTCCCATAGTGGCCCCTGCACACGGATTATGCCCCATAGAGGCCCCTGCACACGGTATTATGCCCCATAGAGGCCCCTGCACACGGTATTATCCTCCATAGTGGCCCCTGCACACGGCATTATCCTCCATAGTGGCTCCTGCAGACGGTATTATGTCCCATAGCAGCCCCGCCAAACAGTATCATGTCCCATAGTGGTCCCTGCACACAGTATAATATTCTAACTTTTATAATATTCCAATTGTCACCACTCACTAGCTATTATTATACTCTGGGGTCTCTTCAGGTATTATGCCTTATAGTGGCCCCTGCACATGGTATTATGTCCCATATTGGCCCCTGCACACGGTGTTATGTCCCATAGTGACCCCTGCACATGGTATTATGCTTCATAGTGGCCCCTGCACACGGTATTATGCCCCATAGTGGCCCCTGCACATGGTGTTTTCCTCCATAGTGGCCCCTGCACACGGTATTATCCTCCATAGTGGCCCCTGCACACGGCATTATCCTCCATAGTGGCTCCTGCAAACGGTATTATGTCCCATAGAAGCCCCTCCAAACAGTATTATGTCCCATAGTGGTCCCTGAACACAGTATAATATTCTAACTTTTATAATATTCCAATTGTCACCACTCACTAGCTATTATTATACTCTGGGGTCTCTTCAGACCCCAGAATATAATATGTGGAGGGCTAAGAGAGATGACAAACATGAAAAACAGTGTAACTCACCTTTTCCTGTGCTCCGCAGCCACTCTGTGCTCTTTGGGCGCTTCTGCCTGTAGTCAGCGACTGACCGATTGGGTCTCTGGGGTCACGTTGCGTCATTATGCGTAATGACGTTGGACGTGATCCCTGAGGCCCTGTCAGCGGTCTTTTACGTCAGACAGAAGCGCCTGCAGAGCACAGAGCATCTGTGGATCCAGGGAAGGTGAGTTAACATTATTTTTTATGTTTGATCACCTCCCCGGGGACTCCGCTTATTATACTCTGGAGTCTGAAGAGACCCCACAGTATAATAATAGCAGTTTTGTTTCGGCCGTGTTTGGTCCGATCAAAACTGCTGAGTGAGGACTCCGCTGCCGTGCCAGGGAAATAAGCCTCGCGTGCCACTATAGGGTTGCTGACCCCTGCACTATAAGTTGAGGATATATATGTATGAAGAGTCCGGTTTTCAAGGGCAGATGTGAACCTAGCCTTACTTCTTTGTGACAAATCTATTGAGTGTAAACATTGTTTTTTTTTGTTTTTTTCACCATTGTGATAAATTTAACTCCTAGTTGTTAATTCCGCATGTTTCAAGCAGATTCGGGGACGGAAACCCCAAATGGAGTACGAACTCTGGTGTGAATCCAGCCTTAGATAGCTATAAAAGTCAGACTTCAGTCCGTACTGCATACACAGAGTCTTAGATTACAAAGGGTCCTATGAAGGGGGGACGGAGAGGACCAGGAGAAATACAGAGATTTGAGGCTGTCCAGTGCATTAAATAAGTCAGTTATGTCAGGAGACAGCTGGATACTAATTCATGACAACCCAGCTGTGTTGTGAAAAAGAACAGTGAAGATGTCCCTCCTTTTCCTCTCCCTCCCTTCTCCATAGAGTTCTATTGTACAGATTTGATCAGTGACAGAAAGAGGCAAATAAGTGACAAAATAGGCACTTTTCTTATATAAAGTATATTACAACATTTATTATCTTTACCTGAACTATAGATTTATGAAAAAATAAAAAAAGCTTAGCTATGCTTGAAACATTAGGAAAATATGTTGGACAACCCTTTTAAAACTTGTGACATGCCTCACTGTCTGCAGCCCTGCACTATGCATAATGCAACCAGTTTTGCATGGAGTGTTCTTTTAACAAATCTAAAGGATACATTTTATTGTCCCAACCTCATGTCCAATTTTGGTCACAATATCTTTAAAATATGTGACAGCTTGGAATTATGCTGGAGGTAATTGTATTATTTTGGGAATTCAGCCTGTAGCCATATTTTGTCTTCTATAGGATTTTGCTTGTTATCCGTACTGTGTGATTTATGGTCATTTTGCAGATAAGAAGTGTCAACAGAATTCTTCTGCCCCATATCAGTATGGATACTCTCTTATACACACCTAATATAAATGACTGGCATCGAAATGAGTCATAGAACACCACTAACATGTCATTCAATGTAATCCATTGCTACAGCTGTAAACTATGGATTATCTCCATTGGGTTAAGAATGTTAAGTACAAGCATAGGGTTGTTGATGAATCACCATACAGTATCTTCTTAAATTTAGTATTCCTCATTCATATGGACTTTTCAATAGTGATAATCCTTAGAGATTAATCCACGTGGCAATATAAACCTGCAGCTCGATTTACAAAGCATTGTATAGCTTTACAGTGTAATAAACCACATAACGAGGGTGAATTGACAACTAGGAGTTAAATGTATCACAATGATTTAGAAAACAAAGAGAAACAATGTTTATACTGAATAGATTTGGCACAAATAAGTAAGACTAGGTTAACAGCGGCACTTGAACACAATTCGGAGATTCTGTCCCCCATTATAGTCTATGGGGTCTGCGTTTCTGCGGATAACCGCTTTTTAAGGCGATTGGGGTTCCGTTTTTCGGGTCCCCAAGCGGACCTGAAGAACGGAAACACGAAAACATGTGTGAACCTAGCATAACGACAGCAAATTTGTATCTCTGCTGATGTCAATAAGTATGTTATGAGCCCTCAGACTTCTATGGATGGCATATTACGACTATGTACAACCTGTAACTTGTGCAGGCTATGTGTATAAGGTCTTAGGTATGAAATGCAAAACACTTCCTCTGAATCTCTATAACTACAATGTACTATTTTATCAAGCAGCATGTGCCGTCACATTACACAGTACACAGGTATGTGTAATAAGCTACAGGTTATAGATGTCACAAAAATCTCTGAAAAAAATGACTTAAAAATACTGTGAAAACCTCTTTAATGTTCTAGCTGCTAAGCTTAGGGGCTGACAATTGTCTAACACACCATGTGACTAATGTTTACTAAGGTTGATAGAAAGTGGCTAAAAATGCGTCTCAACAGTGTTTTATTCACTTAAATCTTTTTATGGTAGTGTACTAATTTTATTGTCTGAGTCATAATGGATGCAGTGATACCAAATATGCATATTTTTCCCCTTTATTCCTAATAAAAAATTTCTGCCAGAAAGGTGGGGTTTTTTTTTTTATTATTTTTCAACTGTTTTTTTCAAAAAAATGTTTATGTTCCAAGAAAAGACATACAATCTTCTGATCACTCGTATAAATGCATTGTAATAATGCTGTAATACAGTGTATTAAAAGGTTTATTCATATGTCAGAGCCATGTACTCGTCTGTGAAAGAGTATGTTTTTTACGGCAAATACATCCTAGGGTAATCCATTTTAATGCATCCCTCATAGGCTTGTCTATTGGGGGGATCCGTGAAAATGGGCTGATATATGACATCCTATGTTTTAACCGATCAGACACACAGACCATTAAAACATCATTTGTAGAATAGATATATTCATTTCAATGGGGTTGTGCGCTATCCATTAAAAAACAGATAGCACATGGCTTTGAAACTGCGTCATGTGAATAAGCTCTTACTGTTTGGAACTCATGGCTTGCCTATTAGGACTGTTGTAGGTGAACCGAGCCATAAATTGTGGTTTTTGCTGTACAGTATTTCTAACCCTGATATATGGATAAGTGAGTGAGCTCCTCACCCTGGATATCTGGACTAGGGTTGAGTGATTTCAGAAATATTATCTTGGTAATGATGAGCTCCTGTAGAAAGTTTATTTCTTCTCATGCTTTGTTTAAAAGAGAATCTCTCAGCTAACAGACCCTTCAGAGGATGAAATCTGAAATGTGAATTATATTTGAATGTTCCATTATAGGAGCAGAAAGATACATTTGGTGGCCTCCTCAGAGGGCTTCAGAAGGCAGCACACTTCCTTCATGAGCCTCAAATAGCAGATTTCAAAATAACGCTTTGTCACTGTGTTTTACAGCATGCATTCATCGCCTTCGGCTGCTCAAATAGACGCTCCAGCATGTGCAACTCCATGTGCACTTCATATTACAGCCATGAAAACAAGGGGGGAGGGGAGTAGAAGCAATGGCTTGCCCTGGTAAGTTGGGAGCAGGAAATGGTCCAATGTGGTGGAACCAAAGGAGGCGTATGGATGACGCCTGGTGTTGGTGTCATTAGTAGCACCTGGAATTGCTGCCTTTCTGGCCTGTGTCTGCTGCCACTCAAAACATTGACCAAATGGGCCATGAAAGCCAAGCATTGTCCCTGCCCATCATTTCTGCTCCATGTGTCAATGGTAATGTGCACCATTCCCCAAATGGGCCATGAAAGCCAAGCATTATCCCTGCCCATCATTTCTGCTCCATGTGTCAATGGTAATGTGCACCATTCCCCACACTGACATATCCAAAGAGAGGTCAACATTCTCTGACACATGGCAGCATCAAACAGGGACAGTTTTCCTGCCAGGTATCCTCTATTGAGGCTGAGCACATGCTGTCAGTTGACAAAACACAGTGGGATCCAATAATTGATAGAGCGGAGACTGCACCGCAAGCAGGGGCGTAACTATCGGGGTAGCAGTGGTAGCGGCTGCCACAGGGCCCGGAACATTACGGGGCCCGGAGCCCTGTGGCAGTCGCTACTGCGAACCCCACAAACACTGCTATCGTTATACTCCGGGGTCTTTTGAGACCCCGGAGTATAACGATCGGGGGCCCAGGGGAGGTGAGCGAACATAAAAAACACTGTAACTCACCTCTCCACTGCTCCGCAGGCTTCGGGCCTGTTTGATGACGTCCCAGGCGATATCCAGTCCAACATTGAAGATGACCGAAGTAGCGCACGGGAGTGCACCGGAGCAAGGAAGAGGTAAGTTGCAGTGTTTTCTATGTTTGTATCCTCCCCTGGGTCTCCGATCATTATACTCTGGGGTCTGAAAAGACCCCAGAGTATAATAATCGTTCATGGGTGGTCCACAATGGGGCATAATACTGTGTGCAGGGACCACAATGGGGCAAACTACTGTGTGCAGGGGCCACTATGGGGCAAACTACTGTGTGCAGGGGCCACTATGGGGCAAACTACTGTGTGCAGGGGCCACTATGGGGCAAACTACTGTGTGCAGGGGCTACTATGGGGCAAACTACTGTGTGCAGGGGCTACTATGGGGCAAACTACTGTATGTCGGGGCCACTATGGGGCAAACTACTGTGTGCAGGGGCCACTATGGGGCAAACTACTGTGTGCAGGGGCCACTATGGGGCATAATATTGTGTGCAGGGGCCACTATGCTGCATAATACCGTGTCCAGGGGCCACTATGGGGCATAATACCGTGTGCAGGGGCCACTATGGGGCATAATACCGTGTGCAGAGGCCACTATGGGACATAATACCGTGTGCAGGGGCCACTATGGGGCATAATAGTGTGCGCAGGAATGTGGTTTGTGTGTGGGGGGGTTGGGGGGGGCAGTTTGGGGGGGGGGGCCCATGTCAAATGTTCAGCCATTCCTAGTTACGCCACTGACCGCAAGCATCTTGACCAGGTGTGAGTTAAAGGTGTAGACCAGGAGGATGACTGGGTTCATAGTGCTGTTTTCTGGACACATATTCCCTTATGGATGACATTGGTGTGAAGGAAGAGGAGGAGAAGCAGATGGAGATGATGATGATGATAACAATGATAACCATGTGCTAGGTGTGAATGTGGCCTGACTACAAAGAAGATCTTGGGGAGAAGAAATAGGAAGTTCTTTCTAACTTTGTGTGCCAGTACCAATGACAATTCTTTTTTCTGACTCATCATGGCGACAGGATTCTTGCATTCTCTCATAATTCCTGCCTCCAAATTTCCCACTAGTGCCCCTCCAAGCACGGCTACCAAACTAACCCAAGAAAACCATTATTGCAAAAATTAAATATTTAACGAGATGAGAGTTAGCACTGAAAGGGTGACCTGGCCAGTGGAAGAGTGAAGAAATCAGGCGATACCTTTTAGAGGCTAACTGAGTATATTTATAAGTAAGCTTTCAGGAGTGCTCGCTCCCTTCATCAGACATGGTGTGATACAAGAACTGAAAATTAACAGATTTTTATACACATGGTTTTCAAAGCATTTTAGAGTCCTTAAAAAAAATTGCAATCTAAGTAGAGAAGTTATTTACAACAGGTCAAAAAAACAGTCTGGAAACTTGTGGTGCGTGACGGAGGGATCAGTAATTCTTGCTGTTATCTGTTTGCTATCAGGAGGTGATTTGTGACCCTCACAGGTCATACATAGTGTGATTTGAAGCTGGCATGAATATTGAGTTCAGTTCATGGTTCAAACATAGTGTGACATGAAGCTGGCATGAATATTAAGTCCAAATTGCAGAGTTTGAAATTTTTGCATAAATTTGTACTCCATTTCTTTTCTTTTCTCCTGTGTCTTAAAATGTCCCATTAAAACCACAACCCGCAAATCTTCAATAGAGTGGTTTTCTCCGGAGAAATGTGCGGCCACTGGGAGATCGGTTCTGCTGTTATTAATGGTGGATCTGTGTGAGTTCATTCGTTGACTGAGTCTCTGCCCTGTTTCCCCCACATAGAGGCCTGTGGTGGGACATTGCACACACATTATGAGGTACACCACATTGGAAGACCTGCAGGAAAATGTCCCCCTAATTCTGTGCACCTGTTGTGACTGTGGGATAGGTACACTGTCAGCGGTGTGGATGTGCTTGCAGGTCATGCACCTTTTATGTAGGCAAGGTGAGGTGCCATTTTCAGTTGGGGCCTTCAGGGCACTCCGGACGATAATGCGCCTCAGGTTTGGTGGTTGTCGAAAGGAGAGGAGAGGGGGGACTGGAAATATGTCCTTGAGTCTGTTGTCCCTATGTAGTACAGGTTGGAGCTCCTTGGCAATCCTTCGTAGGATCTCCAGCTGTGGGTTGTAGGTGACAACTAGGGGCACTCGGGCTTCTTTCTGGGTCTCTCTATATGTGAGCAGACTGTCTCTGTTAATGGCTGCTGCTTTGTTTAATTGGTTGTCTGTCACTTTTGGTTTGTATCCCAATCTGAGAAATTTCATCCTCAGATCCAGGAGGTGCTTGTCCAGGTCTGTTTTGTCGGAGCAAATACGATTGTATCGTATAGCCTGGCTGTAGATTATAGATTGTCTTGTGTGCTTGGGGTGGAAGCTGTCGTTTCTCAGGTAGGCCGTTCTGTCTGTAGGTTTGTGGTATATTGATGTGAGTAGCCGGTGGTCTTTAATGTATATTGTGGTATCCAGAAAGTGAATTTCACTCCCTGAATAGCTAAGTTTAAGGTTGATGGTAGGGTGAAAGTCATTGAAGTCATTATGGAATTGAAGTAGGGCCTCCTCACCTGCAGTCCAGATGACAAGTGGGTCAGTGTATGTGTACAGTGCAGAGCTTCTTCTCAGACTCCTATGATTTTTCTGCCTCTCTGTCTAAAATTGATCAAATCTAATTAAACTATGCTCCAGAGTCCTCCTCTCCTTAATTTTGTAGTACTATTACAACTTTGGTGTTTTTTTTATCAGTGTATTACAATTGCTGTTGCTGCACTGAAACTTCCTTCCCCTTACCTGCTCTGTCACAAAATGGTTCTACTTCTTCCTGGGTAGTGAAGACACCCCACTTTATAGTAGTGTTTCATGGGTGATCAGGGGAGTTACTTGAGGGGGTGCAGAGGATGCAATCGCACCCAGGCCCAGGAGCCTTAGGGGCCCATAAGTACTGGCATGAGACCTCTGTGAACTTAAATGGTTCACAGAGGTCTCATCTACCACTGGGACCATAAGCCCGGTTTTCCATAAGTCACCCTTACCACACAAAAGATGATTAAACTTCTTTGATCTCCTTTCTGAATACCTCTGATCACTCACAGTTTGTGCATTGGAAATTTATTACTCCTGTCCTCTGGTGACCTGGGGTGAGAAGATTTATGATACTTAGCCTTCCACTATCAATAAAGTGAAAATTAACCTTTTCATTCCAAATGGAGCAACTGGTTAGAGTATAGTCAAGGATGGATTCTGGGGGGAGGTGGTAGCACAATAGGGAAGAAAATTGCTGTGGGGGGACCCTGAGCTAAACTTTTGCACCAGGGCCCTTAAGCCTCTAGTTACACCGCTGTGGGTGATGAACCTGAAAAGTTCTAGGTTCGGGTCAATCCCGTAAGTTTTGAAAAATTTGGTTTGAATCGGTTTTATCCGAACTTGTTTGATCATCTTTAGTTGGCATATCTTTTGTTTTTACTGTATAAAATTGTATAGTAGACCAGGCTATTCTGTGCAGAACAATATAGCAATGGGACACAGTAGGAGACTATTGGTGACATATATCACTGTGTATTTAAAAAGTGGAATATGTTTCTGTTGAAGGTAGATGTCAGGAAATTATCTTTCCTAGCTCACGCAAGGAAGCTTGGAGCACAGCATGAACAGAGTCTGAGTCCTGGAGAACACCTCACATATTCTGAGTCTTTCTCTCATTTATTGTACATTTTCTGCAATATGCAATATCATGTATTATACAGTAGTATTAGCTCATTGAAAGTGGAAAAACTGTTATATGCTCCTTGTTTTTATAACAGGTTAAGAAAAAAAAATGTTACATAAATTTCACACCAAAACATAAGGATGATGGAATATTTTTCTATTTACATTCATGTTTAAGGGACAGGTGCGCCGCTAATATCTCATGACAGGAGGGTGTTTGCGGTCCATTTTAACGTCACTCCAGGGCTCATGTTTATCATACAGAACTCATTGTCCCCTGTTGACCTATTGATATTATATTATAATTCATAGAACAGTACGGTTTTTACATTTACACTTTATCTCCTCCTTAGAATTGCGTAAGACGTCTTGCAGAGTGTTAAGGAATGCACTGTGTTTCTTACAGCAGATGCCTCAGGGTATCAGATTGCAGATGTGATGATTGATATTTTTTGCACTTTGAGTCCTAGTTACACAAAGAAAAAGTTTTTAGATACATAAATAGTTAACTATTTTAGTCGCATTTCACAACTGTTGCCTAAAGTTTAACTTCTTCAGGCCCCGTTTGGTCTTCAGGACCATAAGATTTTTTGGTTTTACCTTTTCACATTATATCATATGCTTATGTACATACGCTAAGACTAGGTTCACACTACCATCAGGGATATGTTGTTCTGATTCTTCAGAGGATCAGAATAATAGACATTAAAGTTTGCCTAATTGATAGGTCCATGTAAGCACTTAATTTCTTTTCAGTTTTTAATATGTAAAAAAATCTTGGTTTTTATTTACTTTTTCACTGTTTGACAATCAGCATACATTTATTGTAGATATTTTTACTGTTATGGAGATATTTAATATATTTTGTATTATTTTGTATTATTTAATATCTTCAAATCCTAATGTACAGTACAGACCAAAAGTTTGGACACACCTTCTCATTCCAAAAGTTTTCTGTATTTTCATGACTATAAAAATTGTAAATTCACACTGAAGGCATCAAAACTATGAATTAACACATGTGGAATTATATACTTAACAAAAAAGTGTGAAACAACTGAAAATATGTCTTATATTCTAGGTTCTTCAAAGTAGCCACCTTTTGCTTTGATTACTGCTTTGCACACTCTTGCCATTCTCTTGATGAGTTTCAAGAGGTAGTCACCTGAAATGGTCTTCCAACAGTTTTGAAGGAGTTCCCAGAGATGCTTAGCACTTGTTGGCCCTTTTGCCTTCACTCTGCACTCCAGCTCACCCCAAACCATCTCGATTGGGTTCAGGTCTGGTGACTGTGGAGGCCAGGTCATCTGGCGTAGCACCCCATCACTCTCCTTCTTGGTCAAATAGCCCTTACACTGTCTGGAGGTGTGTTTGGGGTCACTGTCCTGTTGAAAAATAAATGATGGTCCAACTAAACGCAAACCGGATGGAATAGCATGCCGCTGCAAGATGCTGTGGTAACCATGCTGGTTCAGTATTCCTTCAATTTTGAATAAATCCCCAACAGTGTCACCAGCAAAGCAACCCCACACCATCACACCTCCTCCTCCATGCTTCACGGTGGGAACCAGGCATGTAGAGTCCATTCGTTCACCTTTTTTGCGTCGCACAAAGACACAGTGGTTGTAACCAAAGATCTCAAATTTGGACTCATCAGACCAAAGCACAGATTTCCACAGGTCTAATGTCCATTCCTTGTGTTCTTTAGCCCAAACAAGTTTCTTCTGCTTGTTGCCCGTCCTTAGCAGTGGTTTCCTAGCAGCTATTTTACCATGAAGGCCTGCTGCACACAGTCTCCTCTTAACAGTTG
Organism: Leptodactylus fallax; assembly: GCA_947044405.1. Taxonomy (NCBI): domain Eukaryota; kingdom Metazoa; phylum Chordata; class Amphibia; order Anura; family Leptodactylidae; genus Leptodactylus; species Leptodactylus fallax. The sequence continues at coordinate 1,219,591 of CAMRHE010000426.1, forward strand.
TTTTAGAGATGTGTCTGCTGCTAGAACTCTGTGTGGCATTGACCTGGTCTCTAATCTGAGCTGCTGTTAACCTGCGATTTCTGAGGCTGGTGACTCGGATGAACTTATCCTCCGCAGCAGAGGTGACTCTTGGTCTTCCTTTCCTGGGGTGATCCTCATGTGAGCCAGTTTCTTTGTAGCGCTTGATGGTTTTGGCCACTGCACTTGGGGGCACTTTCAAATTTTTCCCAATTTTTCGGACTGACTGACCTTCATTTCTTAAAGTAATTATGGCCACTCGTTTTTCTTTACTTAGCTGCTTTTTTCTTGCCATAATACAAATTCTAACACTCCATTCAATAGGACTATCAGCTGTGTATCCACCTGACTTCTGAACAACACAACTGATGGTCCCAACCCCATTTATAAGGCAAGAAATCCCACTAATTAAACCTGACAGGGCACACCTGTGAAGTGAAAACCATTTCAGGTGACTACCTCTTGAGGCTCATCAAGAGAATGCTAAGAGTGTGCAAATCAGTAATCAAAGCAAAAGGTGGCTACTTTGAAGAACCTAGAATATAAGACATATTTTCAGTTGTTTCACACTTTTTTGTTAAGTATATAATTCCACATGTGTTAATTCATAGTTTTGATGCCTTCAGTGTGAATTTACAATTTTTATAGTCATGAAAATACAGAAAACTCTTGGAATGAGAAGGTGTGTCCAAACTTTTGGTCTGTACTGTACATATAAGATTTATTATTAAAAAAAATAATAGCTTATGATTTTTTTTTTCTTTTTAAACCATAATTTTATTTTTTTACTGTTTTCATGAAGATATTTTTTGATAAATGGTATTCCTGTAGTATTTACAGCAGCCTCACTGATTTGTCATACCAGTGCAGAGCAGGTGATTAGACCCCCTGGACCCTGCCTCCATAAAGACAGTTGTCAAGGAGAAACACTCACCTCCCGACCACTGCCTTTTTAGCATTAATACATTACAATAGTGGCAGCGGGTATCAGTAATCATCCCTACAGTAACAATGCCTATGCTCATGTGCAGGCAGCAATGACAAATACTTTTACTTTTTACTTTGCGGATTCTGCCTTAAAATCTGCTCCAAATCCCAGTCTGTCTTGCTTCCAATTGGCCATTGGATTCCACATCTGATTCAGCCACAGAACCCACAAAACGTGAGTCCCATTGTATCTTAGGGTAATCAGCAAGTAAAGTCAGATCAATTAGATTGTTGTATGAAATTTCTAGTTTTTGCTTTCAATTTTCTTCCACTTCCTGATGCAGAAGGAGAGATGCTGTGGGCAAGCAGCAGCACACATGGCCACAGTGAAGTCTGTGGGGAATTTTGGATAGACCTTATAGCCAGGATACAAACTATGAGTCATGGGCCAGGTTGGACACTCTTTTTGTAACTTGCTGCATGCAGTCTGGACATTGCAGGCATTTTTGTGGTTTTTGAGAGACTTGAGGAACACTTTTGGAAGAGAAGACTTCCCCAGCCAGGGAGACCCTGATTGACTCAATGGAGTATAATCACTTAGCCTAAGCTCTAGCCTTGTGGTGTTTCCAAGAAATGTGTCTCCTTAATAGAAAAAATTGTTGTTTGAGTTACCTGCCTTTCTATAAGTAAACTGTGAGTTGTTACACCTTTCAATACTGTCTCTTAAGTCCTCTATCTTGAATTCACCTTCAAGGGCATTCTAATCACCATCAGGCTCAGGGAGGCTTACTGCAGAAAAGGGCCTGATGGTATGTTTCTGTTCCTATTAAAGACTCTCACACTGCAAACACTACATATTTTTTTATTCCCTATAAGTATGTGTACTGTACACCAAAATGATACCAACAAAAAAAACGCAATTCTTCTAAAAAGAAATAAACCCTCTTGTAGCTCATTTGAATAGAGGGGGGGATTTTTTTTAACACTTTTCTATATTAAATGATAACTCAAATCTACACCAATTTTGAGCCAATGTACATTTCAGTTAGGCGTATAGCCTGGCAGAAGATGCTCCTGATTTATGATAAGGCTTTTGCTGCAGGGCAGTGCAGGCATCATGAAGACTATTGTACAATGTGCCGGTCTTGATGAATCCACCCATAGTGTGCTAAAGGTCAAAATTACTGAAGTCCTTAAAATTATTAAATATCTGTTGAAATGTCCATGAATTGTATCTACATGCTTCTGTGTGCTGTGGTTTTGTCACAGTGAGCAGTGCATTGGGTTGCCATTTTTAGAAATTTGTATTTGGCTCCCCCAGAGAGAACAAGTATATGGTGGAATATGACAAAAAGTCAAAAGCTTGATTTAACTATTGAAAAATATGAGGTTGTGACAAAGAAGCAGGGCAAAGTTAGAATAGGAAGGGGTTCTGAAACTGGGTGCGTTTCTTTAAATCTTTCAGAAGATTTGGTCTATCCAACCACAAAAGCACTGATAGATGACTTAAAAACAAGTGGAAACATACCAACAGAATACTGCTATTTATATTGGTAGAATTTATCCCAATTTCCGCCTTCTGGCAAGTATCTGTTAGGCAATGCTAAGCCAGTGAATTTCCTTTGTCGTACATTGTAGGCAATGCATACGCTGTAACTTTCCCTGATGTCACTGAGGCCATTGCCCAAAGCAGGGAAGTTACTGTGCATGCGCTGCCCCAGAAATTTGTGGCACGAGTTCAGTTACAGGTTTTGCATTGGGGATCAGGAATTAATTTACAACTCTGTCTATTGCATGCGGTGTCATTCATCTGTGTATAATCATCAGATATTAATCAGAGTATAATGGGATGTAATACATATATTATCTACACACATGTCAGTGGAAAATTACTATTAACATTTATGTATTATAGTATGATTAATAAAATCACTCCCTGTAGCCCTCAGCGATAGGAGTGTTCCCATTATATAAATGCAGGGGATATTTAAAATTCTTATAAAGGTATTTCTAAGGCACAAACATAAATACAATAGAGAAAATAGGTGACGTATAGAATAGTCTGCAGTTTAGAAATGTGGAAAATAGTTATTATTTTCATAGTATCTTCTATGCACATGAAATAGTAAGGGGCATAAACACATAAAATATCAACATACAATAAAAACCACAAATACAATAAACATGAGCTTAATGACTGCTGCAGAAGGAGAAAAGGTCCTGCCCCTAAGGGCTAAGAACCTCTTAAAAAAGGCTGCTCATACAGTTGTGTAGAAAAGGGGATAATTGCAGGTAGTAAACTTTTCTAAGAGGGATTTTTCAGTTACTTTGGAAGGTGTAGATGGTTGGAGAGAGTTTGATGCATTGGGGTAATGAGTTTCGCCACAATTCATTTGACTACATAAACTGCATACAGATTCCCAGCTGTGAGACATGGTTTATGGCTTGCAGCGTCACTCTGTTGGATAGCTCCCATAAAAAGAGAAAGAAAAAAAGCAATTGCCCTGTGGGTACTGTAAAACTCATTAGATATGTCGATCAGATGGAAAAGCAGAAGACTAGTAAGACATCTAACTTGGCAATTGTAATAAAACTTTTACTGATTGATAGCTCTATAACTTTTACAGTGTACTGAGAATGATGGTTAGCATAGGGATACATTGATATGGAGCAAGCCTGGGGTCACTTGGATCATTGCTTTCTATACACCATCTATAGCATAAAAACCATTTGTAAAATATAGTATGGGTCATGCTAATGCCACCAAAATAGCTTTGACCTGCTGAGGTACAATGTGGACTTTACCAGTTCTGTAAGATGTGCAGTGGCGCCTCTATGAACCGTTTTTTCCAGCACATCCCACAGATGTTCAATCGGATTGAGATCTGGGGAATTTAGACATCACATCATCTTGAACTCCTGTTCCTTAAATAATTCCTGAACAATGGTACAAGGATGCACTGATATAAAACAGGCATCAAAGACGCTGAGCTATAAATATATCAGGTGTCGATACATCTACCGTGTTTCTCTGAAAATAAGACAGTGTCTTATATTATTTTTTTCTCCAAAAAAAGGGCTAGGGCTTATTTTCAGGGTAGGTCTTAATTTTTTTTTCCATGAACAACAATTACACATTTGATCGCTTTTTATTTAAATTTTTATCAGAGGTGAAACAGTGAAAAAACAGCAGTTCGGCACTTTTGATTTTTTTTTTTTTCCACTACGGCATTCACCATAAAGGTAAAATATTTTTATAAGTTTGTAGACCAGGCGTTTTCAGACACAGGGATACCTAATGTGTACGTGTTTCACAGTAATATTTTAGTTTTATATGTATTCTAGTGAAAGTGGGAGGGGGCTTCAACTTTTATTGTTTTGTTTTTTTATATTTTTTTCCTTTACTATTAACCCCTCCTTGGGGGCTTGAACCTGCAACATATTGCAGTCTATGGGAGATTATCTATACTACTATTGAGGCTGGTCATAGTATTGAGGCAGTATAGTAGCTACAGAGGGTTGGGACTGGAGCTAGGGACTGTGGGGGGAGGTCACACTTAACAATGCCCGCGATAAGAGTCCACTGTGATCGCGGGCATTAACTCTGGCAGTTGTGCTACTTTGGTGGGAAGGAGGAGGGGTCACTCTCAACAATGCAAAGGGTAGACACTGATCGCAGGCATTAACTCCAGGTCTCCGCAGACACCCGGTACGGTAGCTATGGTAGCCGCTCTGCAGCAGAGCGGCCGCCACCTTTAAGGACCCGGCATCCGCTGTAAGCCTACTCCAACCTACTTATTTTCGTGGTAGGTCTTATTTTTTGGAGAAATACGGTAGTCAGGCCTTACACCAATATAATGTTTACCTCCTTATTATATGACGGAGAGCGATATTGAAGGTATTTATATCTATGAATTCTTCTCAACGCCCCAAAACATGTAATAGCACGTTATTTTTTTTCTGAAACCAAATGGGTTTTGTGGTCAGTCACTTTGATAACCTTACATGTTGATAAAACTGTTAAATTTGTGCAATTTTTGCCACCACTTTGGCACTATATTCTGTACTATCATTTATTGGTGTTCATAAACACTTTTGCTGGTACTATTTGTAGCATATAAATGTATGGATTCATTTTATGGATTAAAAGGGTTTCATCCCAGGGTTTCTCCTGCTTTCCTGTCTCCTCTCCCCTCCATTTCCTGGTTTTCAGTTCAGAGCAGCAGCATGCTAGTGCTTGGTCTAAACTGCACAGTTATGGCTGTATTTACATTCAGCACTGCCTCACTAGCCCTTATCAGGTTTTAGCTCCTGAAAGCACTTTGCAGAGAAAGAGAAGAACATGTAGGTGGCCGGGAGCAGGGACTGAGTCAACAGGCTGACCACTTGAACTAGGTGTTCAAAAGAGGTGATGTGATACCTATGCAATGAGCTGTAAACCCTGAGGATTCATAATGAGCTATAACTGTGCATTGAGTAAAACACTTCCGTTAGCTTAAAGGGGTTTTCCAGGCAAAAAATAATTTTTCAAAAAAATCTGTTAGAGCTATTAATAGGTTAATAAGTGCACCCAAATACCTTTAGCAGTGTTTTTAGTGATTTTCTGGGTTTCTCTGTGAGCTCCTGGCATCTTCTGCATGTGTCTACATGGGTAACTTCTTGTTCTGTTTTCCTACAACTACCATGATACCATGCGCTTCACTCAGAGCTGACTCCCTCCCCCTCCTTCTCTCACTCCCTCCCACTCCCTTTCTCACTCACACCCCCTCCTTGTTTCCCTAGCTAGCACGCCCACTACTAGCCCTTCATAACTAACTCAACCCCACCACCTGATCATACTTACCTGTCTTCTCGTCTGGATCTTCTGGGCATGGGACTTCATTTGTTCTGGACGGCTGGCACCTATTCTTCTTGACGTCTGCCAGCCACCCACACTTGCGCAATAGAGTAGGAGTGACGGCTACTGCACATGCCGCCACCGCAGCTCTATTGCGCAGGCATAGGCAGCCTGCACCTATTCTTCTTAACGTCTGCCAGCCACCCACAATTGCGCCATAAAGCCTGAATGCCGGCTACTGCTCATGCCGGCACTGCAGCTCTATTGTGCAGGCGTGGATGGCCTGCACCTCCTCTTCTTGACGTCTGCTGGCCACCCATGCCTGCGCAATAGAGCAGTGTACTTAGTGCAGGGAGAGACGTCAGCAGGCGCTAGAGAAAGTGGTAGAAAAGACTTGAAAATTTATATTTTGTTCAATTGAAGTTCAGGGAAAGAGCATTAGAAGTGTAGGGAAAGGATAGGGAGGAATTTATACAGCGTATTGAAGCAGAACAGGGTTCATTTGGGGTGTTTGCAGCCTGGGTAATAGGAACAATCCTACTACACCTTGCTGCCATTATACTGCTGCTCATTGCAGGTTTTCAATAGATCATACCTGTGTAATTTAAATTATTGGGGTCTTATTAGTCCTTGTGCGTTGCAGTTATATGTTGTAAAGCCTTGTTACTGCAAGGCACAGTGTTCTACACCACTATACAGGCTCTCTGCAGCCAGAAAATAGCTGTTTTTTAACGTGACTCGCTGTGAAGTAATTCAGATCGAATCGAATCGTTTCTGAAAATTCGGCGAACCGGACGAATTGAATTTTTGAAAAAATTCGCTCATCTCTAATCATTTTATCCTGGACAACCACCTTTTAGCTACAAGTTTATATAACCCTGGAAATGGGAATACCCTTTTAATTTACAGATACTTTACTGGTTTATAATTTAATGCATTATTAAATTAATTTGTTTAGATGGGTTTTGTGATATTTTTGTATGAGTTTTATTCTTTTTTTATGTTTTGAATAATTATGTTATAAAAACATGTAGATAATTGTAGGCTTAAGGAGACATAATAAAGACACTTACACACAGTGTCGGACTGGGATGTCTAGGGCCCACCAGTGGAATTGTTTCTAGGGGCCCACCTTCAAGACTCCTGCAGATCAGCGGTACCGAGACAGGGCGGCTAAAGGTAATAACATGCCGGGAGCCATGCTGCTCACCCACTATACCATGTGCACCACTGCACTACCTAAACCTACTGCTACACCTTCTATGGCAAGTGAACAGAGTGGCTCCTAGAATTGTTACCTTTACCTGTAGCCGCACTGTCCTGGAAAAACTGATCTGCAGAAATCCTGGCTCTTGTATCATTGCAAATGTAATATTGATGGCCTATCCTAAGGACAGGCCATCAATATTAGAAAGATGGATAAATCCATTAACCCTCGTCCGGCTGAGTAGGTACAATTGTACCTATTCCTATGCAGCCTGTAATGTTGTAAAATTATGCAGCCTGACGAGGGTTAAAGAGGTTGTCCAGGCATTAGAGCAACCCATGTGGCTGGCGAGAGGTGTAAAGTAAAAAAATAAATAAATTAAAAAGCATACTCACCTGTCCCCGGCACTCTGTTGTCCGCTGCTAGTGTCCATTCAGTCTCATGCCGGTGACTCCTTGCTGGGAGTCCTGCACCTCATGTGACCGCTAAGACCAATTAGGTACAGGATTTCCAGAAATGAGGCACCGCCATGAGACCAAACAGACACAGGCAGGGGACAACGGGGTGCTGGGGACAGGTGAGTATGCTTCTTTTTTTTTTTAAATTCTCTTATTTTTACACCTGCCTGGTGGCTGTCACAGTGGTCGCTCCAGTTTATGGACAAACGCTTTTAAGGGGTTGTCTGGGCCAAATTTTTCTATGGTTACTTCACTGGTCCCCCCACATAGTGGTCTCTTCACTGGTCCCCCATACTGTATGGGGAACAGTAATGGGGTCATTATATTGTGTGGGGCTAACATCCTGTGGGTCGGGGGGACATTAAACTGTGTGGGGCATATTAAAGGGGTTGTCCAGGGTTAATCTTTTTTATGGCCTAAGCTGAGGATAGGTCATGAATACCTGATCGGTAGGGGGCTGACACACGGCCCCATCAGCTGTTTGGAGCCACTTCCGGTGCCCGTTCTGTACGCAACACAGGGCCGGAAGCAGAAAGCTCCATCCGCTGTATAGCAGTCAGACGCCTTCACTGCAGCTCAGCTCCTACTGACTTCAATAAGTGCTGAGATGCAGTGAAGGTGCCCGGCTAATACACAGAGGACAGAGCTTTCTGCTTCTGGCCCCATATTGTGTACAGGACGGGCATCAGATGTGGCTCCATACAGCTGATCGGTCCGGGGTCAGCACCTTACAGATCAGGTATATATGGCCTATCCTGAGGATAAACCATAACAAATTATGCAAGGACAACCCCTTTAATATAATCCCAGGGCCCCCCTAATGCGCCACAATTTAAAGAGGTTGTCCAGTATAATTTTTTTTCTTTTTTATAATTAGTCTGGGGGAGGGCAATCCCCCCTATCCCCCCCCCCAAAAAAAAAAAACAATAAAAAACAAAAAAACAAACATACTCACCTGTCCCCGGTGCTCCAGTGTCCTCCCTGCACGGTTCGGTCCCGCAGCTCCGCTGTCTTCTTTTTGCCAGAAGTCCTTACTGGCTGTGACGTCTCCGGTCCCTTCCCTTAGGCCGCTGATTGGACTCAGGGGTCACATGACATCACAGGTAGTCACGTGCAGAGGGAGCTTCAACTGGAAGAAAACAACAGAACTGCAGGACCGAACCGTGCTGGGAGACACTGGGGACAGGAGAGAAAGTTTGGGGGTCTTTTTTTGTTTTGTTTTTTTCGCCTGCCCAGGCGTAATTAAAAAAAAAAAATGTTTTCCTGCACAACCCCTTTAATGTACCCCAGGCTATTGGCCTCCATCACTGCCTCCCTCCAACGATATAATGGCCCCATCAATGGTCCCCATACAGTATAGGGGACCAGTGAAGGAGCCACTGTATGGAGTATATGCTCTACAGTGGCCCCCACCCAGTATTATATGCGCCCCTTAGCCCCCCTCTGCTTCAGTGCTATTATTATACTCTGGGGTCTCCTCAGACCCCAGAGTATAATAATCGGAGGACAAGGAAAGGTGAATAAAAATAACAAACATTCATACTCACCTTGCCTTACCTTTCCTTGGCATCCTCGCTCCATCCTGCCATCTTCAGCGTCTTCAGGCCCTCTTCCGACGTTGCTGCTGAGGCCAGTGATTGGGCCTCAGCGGACACGTGGGGGCGCACTGACGTCATTATGCGGCCGCACCCCATGTGACCGCTGGGACCTAATCACAGACCTCAGTCACATGACGGGAGAGCGCTGGAGAGAACGCTGTGCCCAGGAGAGGTGAGGGTATGTATTTATTGTTTTCAGTCACCTCCTCTGGGGTGCCCTGCCCTGCCATCTATTGGAAAGGGGCCTGCAATATGACAGGACCCCTTTCCAATAACTTTCCCCGACCGCTATCATAGTGGTCCGGGGCTCGGCCATCTCCAGCGGTCCGCGGGCCCCGTACCCCGGCAATCGTTAATCCACTAATCAGGGGTCTGATCGAGATGGTCAGGATCCCGATCGGGCCCCTGACCAATGCATCTGCATTGGTAACATGTGGACTAATAGTCGGGGCTCGGGGCCCACTGGTGGATTCACCGGTTCCCTGGTGGGCCAGTCCGACCCTGCTTACACATGTCAAAAGGAAGTCTAGAGAACCAGTTAGTTTTATTAGTATTACATTTTTGGATTCTATTTTTTTTGGCATTCAATTTTTCTAATACACTTAGCCCTCTGCATTGTGGTATGTCACAAGTGAGCCATCTATACATTTATATTTAAGCGTTATGTACCAGAGTAATACTTACCTGAATGCCAGCACCAAAGGTTTCCCAGTAGAACACTGGTAAGAACATTGCTCTGCCTCTACCTGCTTATTTTCTTATCATAGTGTATCCTGGTGTCTCATCTTTTCTAGGTAAATGATGCACATACCTAGCATAAAGTAAAGGAAAATATGATTGTGTGGACCTTCCCTTGCACTATGTTCCAGTTCTGATGCTCACATGCTCATTGGAGGCACTTTTGACTGTGGACACAGCACCTAGCGCAGAAAAGACTTTCCTATTATAGCCAGCATTAACTCATTCAACAGATTGTACTACAGTAGTTCTTCTATGAGATTAAACCATACAAGCTAGTCTTTACTCCCCATTTGTATCAATGAGCTTTGGGACCCTGTAGCTGATTCAACTGTCCTTCCTAGGGCCACTTTTCATAATCTGATACCATATGCTGCTTTTTGGTATTTCTTATGTACTGACTACTTATGTAGGTTCACCAAGCCAGAGCAATTAAAGGGAGTCTTTCACCAGAACCCAACATATCAACCCAACACCGCAGATAGGTTAGGGTCACCTGAATCAAGTGGTGTTTTCTCATTGTGAATTGTTGTCTCCGTTGCCAAGATATTATTGCTTTTGTGAATATGCATATGATCTCTGTGGAACTATGAGGGCGCTCCCACCACTTTCTTCTTTGTTGCAATGGCAATGTCCTTGTTGCTCCAAAGAGCTCCTTTGCATATTGCATATTGAGAACAACAGCAATACCTGAGCAGCAGAGGTACCAATTCACAAGGGGAAAGCACTGTTTGATTCAGGTGACAACAACCTGTGGGGCTGGGTTCACACACTGGGTTTTGTTGACCGACTCCCTTTAAATGTGGATACCAAGTTTAGCAAGAGAATCACAAAGTCCCTACTGGCTTGCCCTCATATCACCTATTGTCCAGTTATGCATAAAAAAAGGCAAACCTTTAAAAGGGGCTCCTTCTGCTTTAAGGAATATTGTTTATTTGGCCTTGTGCAATGTCATGGTATTAAATGTAGTTCTACATTCAGGTAAGAAGATTAAGAACTTGTTTTGCTCACCACGTCTTGGCGCAGAGAATATTCTCTGCTGAACTAATTATCTAAACTGAAAGGTATATGGCACCGCACATCCAGGCCAGGAAAGGTGCACCCTTCATAAATCCTCTGTCTGTAATGAACATGATCTCCAGATTTAGCCACTGCAGTTTATTTGCAGGATTTGTAAAAGAATATCTTCTTTGAATGACCTTGGAAAAAAAATCCAATGGTGGGAGAGCTAACATTAGGAGGTACTTACTTCAGTGCCAGGTATTTACAATGCCATAATGACCATAGAAAATTGTACAGATGAGCAAACTGGCTTGCTCATCTGTATAATGTTTTCTAATTTTGTCTCGCATAGTTGAGGTCTACCTATGATGTCGATTACAGGCCGGCCTCATCTTTTTAAGTGGGAGAACTTGCACAATTGGTGGCTGACTAAATACTTTTTTCCCCATTGTATATTAATAGTGTCTATATCATTTTATGCTAGAAAGTGGCATAAAATATAGCTCAAATTTATGTGTAGATTTGTGTTTCTGGCTGACATAGTGCAGGATCTGAGTCCCTGGCGGTGTAGTGTGTTACTGACGGTAGCCTTTGTTATGTTAGTCCCAGCTTTCTGCAGGTCATTCACTAGGTCCCCCGTGTGGTTCTGGGATTTTTGCTCACCGTTCTTGTGATCACTTTGACCCCACGGGGTGAGATCTTGCGTGGAGCCCCTGATCAAGGGAGATTATCAGTGGTCTTGTATGTCTTCCATTTTCTAATTATTGCTCCCACAATTGATTTCTTCACACCAAGTTACTTGCCTATTGCAGATTCAGTCTTCCCAGCCTGGTGCAGGTCTACAATTTTGTTTCTGGTGTCCTTCCACAGCTCTTTGGTCTTCACCATAGCGGAGTTTGGAGTGTGACTGTTTGAGGTTGTGGACAGGTGTCTTTTATATTGATAACAATGTCAAACAGGAGCCATTACTACAGGTAATAAGTGGAGGACAGAGGAGCCTCTTAAAGAAGAAGTTACAGGTCTGTGAGAGCCAGAAATCTTGCTTGTTTATAGGTGACCAAATACTTATTTTCCACCATAATTTGCAAATAAATTCTTAAAACAATCAGACAATGTGATTTTCAGGATTTGTTTTCTCATTTTGTCTCTCATAGTTGAGGTCTACCTATGATGTCAATTACAGGCCTCTCTCATCTTTTTAAGTGGGAGAATTTGCACAATTGGTGGCTGACTAAATACTTTTTTCCCCACTGTATGCCTTTGAATGTATTAAGTGCATATTTACTTCAGTGCCCAGTGGATATAAACTGGCGTGTGACATGCCAATATTGTTAAATCTCTGTCACTGTACTCAAATCTGAGGGAAAGTCCCAAGTAGCATTTGGATATTTATTTGCATATTTATAAAAGGCTGAATTTAGTTTATGCATAATCTGTTCTTGTTAGTGAATTTTTTTGAATAATGGATAGTGAAATAGAAAGGAGCCAAATGGGTCTAATACAAAATATCATATCTAATCTATTGACTACTATACTAACAGAAACACAGAGTCCATTATGTCTTCATATCTATTCATATTAAATCATTACCTGCATCACAAAAATATATTAAAGAACTCCTAAAAGAAGATTGAGCAGGGTGAGAAAAGAAAAACAGAAAGAAGGGGAAAAGTGGAGGGGGAAGGAATGAAGAGGGAGAAAAGGGGACCTAGGAGAAAAAGCAGGAGGAGAATGAGAGACAAACCTTCCTGCCTGTCGTCCATGGAGGACCGAAAGGGTTCGATGTGTTTAATTTATAACTGAAGTTTGTGCTGAGAGTCCTTTTAACCCATTAATGACTGGCATATAGACTTTCTATGTCGGTCACTAATAGGTCTTATTTTGCCGCAATTGACTTTCTATTGTGATGGAATAATGTGGGGCATCCTGCACTCTCACACATGCTCCTAATAACCAGGATCGGCAAATCACCTATATCATGCATTTAACCCCACAGAATAGCGACTATATCAAATAAGAATTTTCGGTTGGAGGAACTACATAGGTAGTGCAATGCATTATAAAAGCGATCAGAAAATCACAAGTTAAGGGCCCTAGGGGGACAAAAACATTGTATTAAAGAGAAATAAAGTTTTTTTTTTAAAAAAACTTTAAAGTTAAAAAAACAACGCAATCGCAATAAAACATTAATTCACCATCCCAAAATATTTAATAAATAATAAAATAGAAAAAATAAAAACATAAGACAGATATTGGATACTGCCGTGTCTGTAAGGACCAGAGCAATGCAACTGTATGTTATTTTATCCACACGATGATTTATACCAGAATTGCCATTTTTTTGTCTGTACAAAAACCTTAAGGTATTCCCGCAAAAAATAAGCCCTTGTGCAATTCTAGTTAAAAAAAGAATAATTAAGTTATTACAAAAAGGGTTTCTACTTTGCAAAAGTAGTAAAACTTAAAAAACCTATATATATATATTTGGTATCAATTTAATCATATCGACCCAATGAATAAATTTATCAAGTTATTTTAGTGCAGAGCGAATGGAGAAAAATATAGAGTATAAAAAGACAATGACAAAATTGCTGTTTTTTTTCTATTCCTTCCCAGAAAGAGTTAAAAATAGTTAATCAATGTGGTATATGTACCCCAAAATAGTGCAAAAAAGCATGCCCTTATACAGTTACATTGTCGGAAAAATAAAAAAGCTATAGGGCTCGGTATTTGACAATGGAAAAAATACAAAAAAAGATTTGGCCTAGAAGAGACCAGTCACTAAACGGTTAAAGTGTAAGCAAACTTATATTATTTTTCATAAATCAATAGTGTAAGTGAAGGGAACAGATTTTGCAATATACTTCACTTAACAAAAGCACCTGTGTCTTTAAGGCTAAGGCCCCATGTTGTAGAAAAGCAGCTTTTTTTTTGTTTTTTTGAACCAAAGCTAAGAGTGGATAGAGCAGAATAGAGAACTAGAAGTGCTTTCTTAATATTTCCCTTTTCCACAACGTAGGGCCTCAGCCTAAAGGAGTTTTCCCACGGACATAGCCAGATTTAGATCTGTAGACATTAAAAGGTAAATATTTTTGCAAATATAATAATACATTTTATTTATATAGCGCCAACATATTCCGCAGCACTGTACAACTTTTAGGGTTCAAGTACTGACAAAAAAGATACATTACAAAGAAATAGTCAATTCACACACTGGGACTGAGGGCCCTGCACGCAAGAGCTTACAATCTATGAGGTAGAGGGGGTGGCACAAGAGGTAGCAGGGGTGGAAACAGACGTAGCATTGCTTATACAATGGTCAGACAATTTTGTAATAGAGGTGAGGTAATGTTGAAGCATAAACAGAGGAGGGTACGTTTTAGGGATTCTAACTACAGAAAGGTTTACATTAGGAGTTGTGATAGGCCTGTCTGAAAAGATGTGTCTTTAGTTTACGCTTGAAGCTGTGGAAATTGGGGGTTAATCTGATAGTCTGGGATAGAGCATTCCAGAGAAGTGGTGCAACTTGGGAGAAGTCTTGTATACGAGCGTGGGAGGTTCTGATAATAGAGAATGCTAGTCTTAGGTCATTGAGTGAACGGAGAGTACGGGTTGGGCGATAGACAGAGATGAGGGAGGAAATGTAGGGAGGTGCAGCATTATGGAGAGCCTTGTGAATGAGGGTGATAAGTTTATATTGTATTCTGTATTGAATAGGCAGCCAATGTAGTGATCGGCACAGACCGGAGGCATCGCTGTAGCGTCTAGACTGATAGATGAGCCTGGCCACCGCATTCAGAATAGATTGTAGAGGGAAGAGTTTAGTAAGGGGAAGACCGATTAGTAAGGAGTTACAGTAGTCAAGGCGAGAGTGAATCAGGGCAACAATAAGTGTCTTTAGTGTATCTGTGGTAAGGAAAGGGCGGATTCTGAAGATGTTTTTGAGGTGGAGATGACAAGAGCGTGCGAGTGATTGGATATGGGGGGTGAAGGAAAGGTCTGAGTCAAACAAAACCCAGAGGCAGCGGACATACTGCCTAGGAGTTATGGTAAGGCCGGAGACTGCAATGGAGATATCAGGGACAGATCTAATAGATGTTGGAAACAGCAATAATTCAGTCTTTGAGAGATTCAGTTTCAGATAGACGTGTATAATTGGGTGTCATCAGCATAAAGATGGTACCGGAAGCCAAATCTAGTGATTGTTTGTCCAATGGGTGCTGTGTAGAGGGAGAAGAGCAGGGGACCTAGGAAGGAGTTGATGGTCAACAGTGTCAAATGCTGCTGAGAGATCTAGAAGAATAAGAAGAGAGAAGTCACCTTTGGATTTAGCCATCAGGAGATCATTGGAGACTTTTGTGAGGGCTGTTTCAGTAGAGTGCAGAGTGCGCAAGCCAGATTGTAAGGGGTCAAGAAGAGAGTTAGCAGAAAGATAGTGGATTAAACGAGAATAGACCAAGCGTTCCAAGATCTTGGAGATAAAAGGAAGAAGGAAGGTTAGATACAGGTCGATAGTTAGCAGCACAGGACGGGTCAAGGGAGGATTTCTTCAGTAGTGGAGTTATGACAGCATGTTTGAAAGAGGATGGGAAAATTCCAGAAGAGAGAGAGAGGTTAAATATTTTAGTAAGGTAAGTTGTGACGGCAGGCGACAGAGACTGGAGAAGGTGTGAGGGGAAAGGGTCACTACTGCAGGTCGTAGGGCGAGAAGAGGAAAGTAGCTGAGATACTTCCTCCTCTGTAACAGGTTCAAAAGATAATTAATTAAAAATTTTGCAGATAGATAGATTTTCTCTAACCATCTTGTTAGTAACAGTCTGTTGTCTCATCGGTTGTCAGTCCATAAGACCATGAATGCAAGAAATATCTATGGTCTGGGACTTGTCAGAAACCCAGCCATGATTTCCTTAATGTGGGTGAGTTATCTTCTCATACATGTACAGTAATAACTTTGCCTGATAATCTGTCCACAATAAGAAAATCATTGCCAGGTTCAGGGTTGACTCTAGGTTTGTTTGGGCCCTTTGACAACAGAGCCTCCGTGGGCCCATTTTGGAGCAACTCATGCACACCGCAGCAAAAAAACAACCGAAATTGCTGAGACAGGCCTACTGGAATGGACTGTAATACAGTCCATTCCATACAAGTAGATTTTTGTTCTCGAATGTCGCGCGGTTCACCCAACAAATACTCTTGCCACAGGCTGGCGTCTTGCTTACCAATCCCCTCTCCTGCCCACGGCCGCTTCTGCTTCCCCTTCAGCGCTGGGAAAGAGCGGGATCAGTATGTAAATAGGGCCCATTATCTGCTGGGGTTACTCCTATTTAAAAAAAAAAAACTGCAGAGGCCCATCAGGCCCTCTAAGATTATGGTCTTGCTGGCCCATATGGCATTAGTTCCACCTGTGATGTGGAGGGATACAAAATGAGGCAGTCACTGGCTGGGTTACTAGAAAGACCCAGCCATAGAAAGTACCTGCGTTCATGGTCGTATCCATTGGTAATTGATCAAGACAATAGACTGCCATCACTAAGATGGTTAGAGAAAATCTTTAAAGTATACCTCCAGTTATAAACAACTTTTCATAATTTAATAGAACAGGTTAATATAAGAAACTTTGTAATATATCTCATTAAAGAAATATCTTTTCAGGCAGTTTTTTCTCCATATTAGACTATGACGAGGGGAGGGGGGTAGGAAAGACACTCAAATAATTGCTGCTGTTACACTCTGCTATTGCTTGCTTTTTTAGCAGTGCTAAGTTGTAGATAGGAGGCTGTGAGAGGACAGAATGAGACAATAAATCAATTAACCAGATGGCAGGAGAATCTCACTCCCTTCTCCCCCCTCCATAGAGCTCTATGTGTGAGGCTTACTATGAAGACGGATATAATGTAAACAAAGCAGTCAAATTGAAAATAAGGAGCAGGCGAGCAGCTTAATAAGTGGTGAAGGAAACAGATCTTATTAGTAAAATATATTGCAAAGTTTCTTATTTTCACCTGCACTATTCATTTATGAGAAGTTGTGGAGTCAGTGGAGGTGTGCTTTAAAACTCTGCAAAATTTTTAATTAATTATATTTGCAAAAAAGTTTAATTTTCAAATGTCTACAAATCTAAACATGGTTATGTTCATGTTCATGTTAAGTTTTATTCCAATCTTTACTTCTAATCTGTGTGATCCATACTCTGTACACAAGCAGATAAGTTTACATTGCAGTCTATGGTTAGGGAGGGAGGAGGAGGCAAAGGAAAGAGACAAAGATATGAGGCCCCCTACATCATTAAATGAGTCATTTCTGTCAGAAGGCTAGATAGTAAGTCCTGATAACCTAGCTATCTTGTAAGAGAAAACTGTCTCTGCAGATGTAGATCTCTCTACTTCTTCCCCATCCCTGCTCTTTAGACGTCTATTGTACAGATTTGATAAGTGGCAGAAGGAGCCAAATAAGTGAAAAAACAGGCCTTTTTCTTTAATAAACTATATTTCAAAGTGTGTTATTTTGACTTGCACTATGAATTTATATTAAAAAAATTGTAAAAGTTTAGTTGCCTTTTAAATGCTAGAAAACAGTGTTCTATCCAGCATCTTTTTTTCTAATTTGACAGTAAACTACTATTCCAATTATTGCACATGGTGATGAGATAAAACATTTGTCTTGTCATGTGATATGTACAAAGCATTGCTTGTCTTTTGTTTTTATACTATATAGCATCTAACATTCCTATTGATATAGCATTGGCATTACTGTGTTGGCATCAGTGCGAGCACTTTTTTTTATTTAATTCTTCATCTCCTGTTTGTATGTACCCTGGTTTTAACTGGGTGTGGATAAGAACCTTTAGCCAGATCAACATTAATCTGTTTGCTGTAACAGATAGCTGCATGTGATATGTGTATGTAATAATCTGCCTAAATAGGCAATGCCTTAACTTGAAAAACTCCTCAATATAGTAGTCAATAGGCTGTACGTTTTGCTTGCTGTTTATTCGAAATAATTGTCTACATACTGTATATATTTCTATAGAAAACTACTATGGAAATCCTCCATTTACTGTGCATATTTCAGTTGGCAGATTAGTTAGAGGGAATTTTTTTTTTTTTTTTTTTTGCAGGACAAGTTAAATTCTTAAATGGCATCAATTTGGGATACTAAAAAATCCCAGAGAATAATGATCAGAGGTCCAGTGAACATCAACCAGGAGGCCAGAATAGGCTGGATAATACCAGGAATCAAGACAGGACATGCCAGTGGAGTCCTGGAGAGGTAAAGAAAGGTGAGTAAGAGGGGAGTTTTTATTTTTCCACACCTCCCTGCGGTCTCTGATTATTATACTCTGATGTCTAAACAGACCCCACACTATTATAATAGTACTTCTGGTTTAGTTCTAACCAAAACTTACTGGTGAACTTTGCAAATATTCTCGAGGCCCATTCTTGTGAGGTTTGTCTATCACTGTTTCTGGGATAGCCCCTTTAATTTTGTACTGTTGCCCTGACAATCCACTGATTGCCGTGACAGTGATTTCTCAAGCCCCCGGGATCACAGCTACTTGGACGCTTTGTGTGTCCAATCATTTGCAGGGCGTTGCGGAAAAGCTGCTTTTGTTGTTGCAGATTTTGCTGAGGTTTTTTAAGCTAAAGCCAAGAGTGCCTACAAAAGGAAAAGGAAACATATACAAAGGTCTTATACTTCTCTCTTCTGCTCAATCCACTCCTGATTTTAGGAAAAAAAAATTACACAGCAAAATCTACAACAAAAAAAAGCTGCTTTTCCGCAATGTGGGGCCTTAGCCTTACATGGTTACATGGGATGTCCTGGATTAGAAGAGTTCCGATTCTGATGACCTGGAACTGAAGTCCCACTCCCATTCACTTGCTTCTGGCGGCCACATCAGCTGATCAGTTCAGGGTTCAGGTATCAGACACTGACCAATCTGATACCAATGATTATCTATCCTGTGGATAGGTGGATGTCTTCTATTGCATGAATGTGCCCTAATAGAGCATGATGAAATGGGTTGCCCATATTAACAACAACAACAAAAAACATATGTGGATAGAATGATATATCCAAAATAGGATTACTTTACTGAAAAAAGGTCAAATAAACACCCATGAATGGGGACCAAATAAAAAATGTAAAGCAGACAAAAAGGAAAAATCACTTTCCCATAATGTCTTACAGGCAGCTCTTCCTCTAGCACAGACATTCATGATGGACTATAGGTATAAGTCACTGATGACTCTTAGATGAGTCATTCTGTCACTTTGACATTGGTAGACTCAAACTGGCCCACAGGTGAATCCCCTGGTGAGCCCCTGAGTCAGATGGGCCTCCAGCTCACCCTGGCATGGCATAGAACACTCAATGTACTTCATACAGATACTCATTGTACAGATTCTCAAACAGTGTGTCAGTATAATATACTGGGCAGATTATTTAAAAAACTGCCTGGTTTATTTTTGTATACTGTACCTACACTGTGCAGCAGAGATTACATCTAGGTGCACAGTCAGGCCAACCTGTATCCTTCCTAACCAACAAAAGCCTCCATATACTAATGACCACAAATAATATCAAACATAAAAAAAGCAATAGTCAAAGAAAATACAAAAACCCAAATAATATTATATAAAAATATATATTTATTAATAAAAAGTAATAAATAATACATAGATAATAATAAATCGAATAAGACAAATGGTACAAAAAAGACACAGATGACAAAGAACAAACTGTATCCTTCCCCCATGGACCCCATGTTATCAATGACACTGAAGGGGCCCCAACAAACAGTCATCCCTCAGCACCTTGTTGTCCTGCTATGTGGGAACATATCCCTGACAGAACTAAAAGGGCACTAGTTCAAGGTGAGAGCCAGACAGCAGACAGCTGTATAGTGTGCCTAAATAACAAATTTTACTGGTGGGCTGTAGCTACACCAGTCCGTCACTGGGTCTTGACTTCAAAGAGCTTTAAAGTAGTTGAATACAGTCCTCAGAGTTTCATACATGACTTTTAAGGGCAAAAGGTGTCATTTCTGTCTAGTCTGAATTTATTTGCTTTGAATATGATGGCCGATTCAATCCAATTGGACCCAAAATGAATTTCGGGAATTTACCCTGTCTCTGAATACATGTTGATGATCAAGATCTACACCTACATCTTCTAGTTCCTGCTGCAGTCTAATTTTCATCTTCTCAAGTTTGTCATAAGCAGCAACCTTCTCCTCAAACCGTTGATTTGTAGCTTCTAGCTCCTTTTGCAACTTTTCCTTTAGTTCTTCCACAGAGTCCAAGGACCCAATACTATCCTCCATTTTTTTTCTTCATATCAGTCGCCTGAGCCTGTAGTGTTGAAATCTGCTTTGTCAAATCTCTTTTTACTATCTCTTCTTCCTCTAGTTGCTCAAGGAAACCATTTTTCTCATCTTCCATTTGTTTTAGTTTTGTACTAAGGTGAAGCTTCTGACGAGTTTCTTCTTGCAAAAGTTCCTGAGTGTCCTGAAGCTGAGATTCTAATGTAGACAACTCTTTGGAAAGTTTGATAAACTTGCTGTCTGCTTGAGAAAGAAGCCTTGTGACATTATCCAATTCCACCTGTAGTCTGTTTGACTTGTCTAGCAGTTCTGCTTGAAACCCTTCTGTGACTTTTAGTCGCATCACTTGAAGTTGAGTCTCTACTTTTTTATGACTTTCCTGTAAGGCTTGCACTTTCTGAGCATGGACAGACGACATCTCCATCAATTCTTTGTCTTTATTTTGCACCAAAACAGACAATTTCTCTTTATCTTCACAAGATCCTGACAGCGCAATCTCCAGGCTACATATTCTAGCTTTGAGTTCCCTTTCTCTTTGTTCCAGAACTCCAGCTCTGCTTCGCCATTCGTGGATTTCACTATTTAGGCGAACCTGCTTTAGTGCATGCAAGTTTTGCTCTGACTGCAATGTCTGCACCACAGATTCTAAATCACTCTCTTGGTCAGACACATGCTTCCTCAGCTCTGCAATTTCATTTTCTTTGTAAATTAATGCAGCCGAAAGTTCTTCACACTTCCTCACTTGGTCATCCAGACATTCTGATTGACACTGCAAAAATTCACTTCTCTCACGTTTAGCAGTTTCAAGCTCATCTCTTAATTTTTCAATGACACTCTCTTTGGCAATGGAGTCTTGAACATGCTGCTCCTTTAAATCCTGCAATTGCTTCTCAAGCACTTGCTTTTGCTCTACACTCTGTACAACTTTATTAGCTAGAGCACATTTCATATCAGCAAACTCCTTCTCAGTGACACAGTCCATTCCAGGTAAACCCAGTACCACATTTTCACAATGACTAGGATATGAACTCTTTACAGTTTCAAGCTCTTTCTTTAACTTAAGGTTCTCTTTTTCTGATACCTCAAGTTGCCATTTCCAATCAGATATTTCATCTTCATAAATGAACCTGATGGTTTTAATCTCATCTTGAAGCTGCTGCACCATAATATTTTCATCTTTGCCGCTCTGATGCACTCCAGTATGAGACATAGTCATAGTCATAGACATGCAGTCAGCAGTGACATATTCTTTCATAGAATAGAGGTGCTTTAGAAAAACTGATAGTAGTATAATGTTGTACCGTGTTAGCCATTGAAAGTAGTGGAAGAGTGAAGAAATCAGGCGATACCTTTTAGAGGCTAACTGAGTATATTTATAAGTAAGCTTTCAGGAGTACTAGCTCCCTTCATCAGACATGGTGTGATACAAGAACTGAAAATTCACAGATTTTTATACACATGGTTTTCAAAGCATTTTAGAGTCCTTAAAAAAAATGCAATCTAAGTAGAGAAGTTATTTACAACAGGTCAAAAAAACAGTCTGGAAACTTGTGGTGCGTGACGGAGGGATCAGTATTTCTTGCTGTTATCTGTTTGCTATCAGGAGGTGATTTGTGTCCCTCACAGTTCATACATAGTGTGATTTGAAGCTGGCATGAATATTGAGTTCAGTTCATGGTTCATACATAGTGTGACATGAAGCTGGCATGAATATTAAGACCAAATTGCAGAGTTTGAAATTTTTGCATAAATTTGTACTCCGATTCTTTCCTTTTCTCCTGCGTCTTAAAATGTCCCATTAAAACCACAACCCGCAAATCTTCAATAGAGTGGTTTTCTCCGGAGAAATGTGCGGCCACTGGGAGATCGGTTTTGCTGTTATTAATATTGGATCTGTGTGAGTTCATTCGTTGACTGAGTCTCTGCCCTGTTTCCCCCACATAGAGGCCTGTGGTGGGACATTGCACACACATTATGAGGTACACCACATTGGAAGACCTGCAGGAGAATGTCCCCCTAATTCTGTGCACCTGTTGTGACTGTGGGATAGGTACACTGTCAGTGGGGTGGATGTGCTTGCAGGTCATGCACCTTTTATGTAGGCAAGGTGAGGTGCCATTTTCAGTTGGGGCCTTCAGGGCACTCCGGACGATAATACGCCTCAGGTTTGGTGGTTGTCGAAAGGAGAGGAGAGGGGGGACTGGAAATATGTCCTTGAGTCTGTTGTCCCTATGTAGCACAGGTTGGAGCTCCTTGGCAATCCTTCGTAGGATCTCCAGCTGTGGGTTGTAGGTGACTACTAGGGGCACTCGGGCATCTTTCTGGGTCTCTCTATATGTGAGCAGACTGTGTCTGTTAATGGCTGCCGCTTTGTTTAATTAGTTGTCTGTTACTTTTGGTTTGTATCCCAATCTGAGAAATTTCATCCTCAGATCCAGGAGGTGCTTGTCCAGGTCTGTTTTGTCGGAGCAAATACGATTGTATCGTATAGCCTGGCTGTAGATTATAGATTGTCTTGTGTGCTTGGGGTGGAAGCTGTCATTTCTCAGGTAGGCCGTTCTGTCTGTGGGTTTGTGGTATATTGATGTGAGTAGCCGGTGGTCTTTAATGTATATTGTGGTATCCAGAAAGTGGATTTCACTCCCTGAATAACTAAGTTTAAGGTTGATGGTCGGGTGAAAGTCATTGAAGTCATTATAGAATTGAAATAGGGCCTCCTCACCTGCTAGAAAAACTGAGTCACTCTCATGCAACAAATTATCTTTACTTGCATTCCACATGATCTGTTCCGGGTTTTGTCTCTCTCTGCATTCAGACTGCTGCACTAATAAACCCGTGCATAACTTCTCTGCTTTTTTTACCAGCTGAAATTCTCTTTTTCTTGCCCATGGTTTACTAACAAGATTACACAATATTCCACAGCAACCTTTTTTGCTATCTTCTGCAGTCACATGTATTCAAACAGTTAACTTATGTGGCACTACAACAACCAGCATTTTCTTCTGTCTTCCACAGAAACACCAACATGGCACCATAGCCTTTCACATAGACTGTTTGCAATATCCATCTTCTATACACATTGCTCACTTTCTTGCCATCAGCAAACACTTCACAGACTTCTGTGCCACAGTATACACAAAGTCCATTCCCTGGATTCCTCTTCCAGAGTTTTACTTTCACCTTGCTATGTTGAAATTCACTCACCCCTCCTGGGTTTCTTCAGTTGAAATCACAGATTTCTTCCAGCTGTAGGCCACAATGCACACTTTGCAGTACTGCAGTCACCAAACACTTGTCTTCCAGGACTTGCGTGGATCTCTTTATGCGCGCTATTCTCCACCATATGTGACAGCTTGGGGGAATTATACTCAAAATGGCGGCTTGTCCTGGTCCGGACAGCGGTGGTTCATGGTACTGGGTGCCGGAAAGATAGCTTTCAGACAGTCCAAGCGTAAAATAAACGTGGCTTTATTCAGCTTAACTGCAACACAGCAAAACAACAAAAAAACCTATGCCACAGTTAGGGCACTCACTGACTCCTTGTGTCCCTAACTAGCCTCTGGGGCAATAAGAGCCTGACTTAGTCTTTGTAAGTCCTCTCTGGATCTATATAGAGGAATATATTTTGAGTACATTATTATTGAGATTATTGAGTTGAAAAGGTTACCTGGTATTGTTGTGGACATTGGTGCTGGCTCCATGATGATTCATTTGAAGGGCTTGGCTCTCGGAAGACTCTCAGGTTTCAGTTTACCATTGTATTAAGTCATTGTTTAAACTTCATTAATATAGATCATTTTAATATTCAGTAAGAATTGGAAAAAGACCAAAAGTTGACAGATGAGTCTTAGATGCAAGTAAAAGAGAGAGATGAGGTAGATGGCCTCCCCATTGCACAATTGCACTCTCTTTTAGGACAGTTTTATTTCTCTAAACCAGTGATTCCCAAACTGTGGGTCATGATCCTTTGGTGGGTTACATGAAGATGGTCGGGGGGTTGTGAGCCATCAGTGGCAAATAGGCAGGGGCGCCTCATGGCATAAATCGGGCACCATTCTTTTTTTTTAATTGGCCAGTACTTATTGTATTATTGCACTGCACCTACGTGACGGCGCTGAAGAATGTCAGAACGTTACCTACATCATCCTGGCGTTCTTCAGCATGTGGTACAGCATACCCTGGAGGCGGCAGTGGAGCCTCCCCAGGCAGGAACGTGGACAGTTGAGTAAATTATCGACCGCTACCTATGACACCCCTGCTTTATATCATAACCAAACTACCATTCTTATCTCCATATTTCCCAGTATACTGATGCTCCTCACCATCTGTTTTGTGTCTGTCCTTTCCATGAGATTCGACTCTCGCTCACCTTTTTCTGTTGACCTTTACCTCTTCTCTAAAAGAACTATTGACCTTCACATCTTCTATTTTTGTTTCTGTCTACTTACGTCATAGATATACTTACCCCACAATTTTTGTCATGACTTCTCAGGACAACTTTATAACTCTCAGGTTAATCATGATCCATTGTTAAATGGCACATGCTAAGAAGGGGGCTCTATTATAGATGTTGCATTGGGGCCCTGGAATTTCAAGTTATTTGTATTGATGTATTATGCAGAATGTTTTTGGTAATGATCATAATTGATGCTGTGATAGATGCTGACCATCAAAGCTACTTTGTTGCTGACCATAAATGCTCCTTTAGATGCTGACCACAGGGGCGTGGCCTGAACGCTGATGGAGACGGTCGCATAATTGCGAGCTCCCGTCTCCCCTGACTTACCGCTCACCGAGCCCGCTGAATTACCGCTATATGGGGAAGAAGCTCCCTGCAAAAAAGCCCCCAGTGGTCCGAGCAGCTAGCGGGGGTCCCTCCACCATGGACTCGTTCCTCCAGCGGCAGCAAAGGGCCTCGACGCGGGTCCCGGCAGCACGGGGGACCGCGCGCACTGTCTCCCTCCCCCGCACTCACCGGGACTCCTGCTCTCCTCTGCGCAGTCCCCTGTCGGCTGACTCCTCCGCGGCTCCTCCTGACCTGTCTCCCCGCTCCCCGGACCGACACTCCCCCTCCAGGATAGGCCTCAGGCGGCCGCCATCTTGGGGACTTCTCCTCATGTGGCCCAGGCACCATCTACAGATGCATCCTGCCTTCGGGATGCCGACTTGCAGGTACTGTCTGCTGCAGCCCTCCCCCCCACTTACAAAGCCCAGCAGAACATTACCATGTCCCAGAGTGGCCGGGACCACCAAACTGGACTTTCTTCCCCCCTAGGGGCCCCCCCCTGGCCCTGCGCCCCTGCCTACTATGCCGTCTGTACACCTCCCTCTGGGTGCTCAAGGGGTGGCGGGTCCGGCGGTGGTGGAGAGCCCAGGGGGCACGCTGTCATCGGGTCCCACGCCGGTCCCCCACCCCCTTCCTCAATCTGTCCAGGAACCTCCCTTACAGTGGCAATCTATACTACAGCAATTGCCTACCAGGCAGGACTTTCAGAAAGACTTCAAACTTCTCATTGATGAGGTTAAACACACCTTTAAGCAAGAACTTTCCGTGGTGCGCGCTGACCTGCGCCAATTAGCTGTCAGAGTGGATACACTGGAGTCTTCCCAGGATGAGACCTGCAACTATGTCTCCCAAATGCATGATGTGGTCTCTACCCAGTCCGAGATTCTTAAAGCAACCACTCGCCACCTAGAGGACCTGGACAACCGCGGTAGGAGGCACAACATCAGAGTCCGCGGTCTCCCAGAGGCCACGGGGGAGGAAGATATAAAGGCTACTCTGGAGGCCATCTTTAACATGCTTTTGGGTAAGCCACCTGAACACCGCATCAAATTGGACAGAGCACATAGGGCCCTTCGTCCCAAAGGCACTACTGCTGCACCAAGGGACGTTATTTGCTGTGTGCAGGACTTTGAACTCAAAGAAGCTATTATGGCTCAGGCCCGCTCTAACAAAGATTTTGATTTTGACGGTGCCAAAGTCCAGCTTTACCCTGACCTGTCCTGGATTACCTTGCAAAAGCGGCGTTTGCTCCGACCTCTCCTTTCAACCCTAAGGGAACACCAGCTTCAGTACCGGTGGGGCTTCCCTTTTGCTCTCATTGTCAGGAGAAATGGTCGCACTATCACTTTGAAATCTCACGTGGGGGGGGGGGGTGGCGAAACCCCCCCCCCCCCTGACCTGAAGGATTTCTGTGCTGCCCTGGATGTTCCGCTCCCTACACTGGAAGATTGGGACTCTGCTGCCCTCCCCCCCTCCGGCCCCGGTTTGGACTACTGTGCAGACGAGAAGACGACGACTGCCATATCCGGACTTGGCATCTGGCACTGAGTCATCCCGTCTGTCATGGCGGGTTCCCCCCCTTTGATTTAACCTGGCCCTTTGATGACTTTCTTTTTTGCTTCCATACAGGTTTGATGCTGCGTTAGTTAATGTTGGTTCCAGCGCATTTCTTAAGTGTAGTTGGTTTTTCCTCTTAGTTATCTTATTGGCTCGATTTATTAGTATTGCTAAAGTTTATTTTATATGTGTGGCAGGGGAGGCCGACGGGAGTCTCTCCTGGCTTAATTGACTGGCTCTCTGCTGCTAGCTGGCCCCTCAGCCTCGCCTCCCACCCCTTAGGGGTACGTTGCCGTGGTTTTTAACTGCTTACACAGCACTTCGTTATAGGCGGATTTACATTGGTCTTAAACCCTTGTATACCCTCCTAGTCCCTACCGGGAGATCTTTTTCCCGGTAATGGTGTTGTTTTATTGTAATTTACCTTCCTTGTTTTGCTTTCTGTCTTGTCTTTCCCCCTCCCCTCTCGTTCTTTTCTGTGTACTCCAGGTGCGGTCCTCACTCATCCTGACGAGATGTCGGCAAGCCTCGTGGACGAGACTCTGCTCCCCATGGGACTCCGCACCCTTATTGACTCCTTGTGGTAGGCCTCATCCCCCTTGCGCCCCTCCCTTTATCCTGAGTTATGGCTAAAATTGTATCCCTTAATGTTAAAGGCCTTAACTCCAATGTGAAGCGTAGGTTAGCCCTGACGGAACTGCGTGCCCTTAAGGCTGATATAGCATTTCTCCAGGAGACCCATTTTGACAGCACCTGTAATGTTAACTTTGCCTTGCGTTTTTTCCCAACAATTTATTCGGCCACTCACTCTAAAAAGCAATCGGGGACTGCCATTCTTATCTCCTTATCATGCCCCCTGGAGGTCACTACCTCCATCCTAGATCCTTTGGGGTGGTTTGTGATTCTCCACGGTAGGCTTGAGGGCCAGCCAATCACCCTCTGTAACCTCTATGCCCCTAATTCCTCCCAACCTGATTTTCTTACTAAGGTCCT
Source organism: Leptodactylus fallax (assembly GCA_947044405.1). Taxonomy (NCBI): domain Eukaryota; kingdom Metazoa; phylum Chordata; class Amphibia; order Anura; family Leptodactylidae; genus Leptodactylus; species Leptodactylus fallax. The sequence goes on from CAMRHE010000426.1 coordinate 1,247,037, forward strand.
TAATAAATTGGAAGCTTTACCACCTGCTGCCCTTATTGTTGGAGGGGACTTTAACATGTCTTTTTCGGACTCTATGGATTACCATTCCCTGTCAGGTATGTATTCCCGTCGCCTCTCCCGGCGTAGACTTTCAGCTCATTTCCGTCGCATAATCCGTCGGTATTCCCTCTATGACCTCTGGAGGATTAACTATCCGACTGACCGGTCTTACACGTTCTATTCGGCCCCTCATCAGACCCATTCCAGAATAGATTACTTTTTTGGGAATGCTCCAGCTCTGCGCCTTCTTCGGGATGCCTCGATCGGCTCCATCACCTGGTCTGACCATGCGTCAATCTCCTTAGTATTGCGTGCTGGTTCGGTCCACACCAGAATATGCCATTGGCGACTTAATGAGAGTTGCCTTCAGAGGGCTCAGACTCGTGAGGAGCTCCGTACTCACCTAAAATCGTTTTTCGAACTTAATCTGGGATCTGTATCTTCCATGGCGATGTTGTGGGAGGCCCATAAAGCTGTGATGAGGGGACATTGTATTGCCTTGGGCACCCGGCTAAAACGGGACGCTAATGCACGGCTTGAGGAGCTTCGGCTCCGTCTACAATATGCAGAGACTCGCATGGCGTCTAGCCCGTCGCGGGCCCTCCTTAAAACCTTGATAGATCTTCGGGCCCAGATTAGGGAGACCCTTCTTCAAAAGACCACCAAGTTACTGCTTTACACTGGGCAGCGGTACTATGATAGGGCCAACAAACCCCATAAGCTTTTGGCTAGTCAGCTACGGGACTGAGCGGAGAGGGCATCGGCTTATGCGCTGCGACGATCTGACGGGGCCGTTGTGTACGACCCTAGTGAGATTGCGCGTCTATTTCATGCCTTTTACTCAGACCTGTACTCCCTCCCATCGGACTTACCCCCTGATCCTGCGACGCGCTCAGCATTATTGCAGGACTTCCTGTCTTCCTGTAATTTGCCTGTTCTTTCCCAGGAAGACCTTGCTCTTCTTAACAAACCTATCACAACGGACGAGGTCTCCCAAATGCTCCAGGAACTCCCTAATGGGAAATCGCCTGGCCCTGATGGCCTCACCTACCTATACTACAAGGTATTTGGGGCAGAGTTGATCCCGCATCTTGTTTCCCTATTTACGGCCTTTTTATCGGACGAACCAATCCCTGATTCTATTTCACACTCTTTTCTAACCCTCATCCCGAAACCTGATAGGGACCACCTAGATTGCAGGAATTACAGGCCCATATCACTTCTGAATACGGATCTCAAGCTGTTTACCAAGATTCTGGCGTCCAGACTTAACATGTGCCTCCCCTCCCTGATCCATAAAGATCAGGTGGGCTTTGTACTTTGCCACCAGGGAGGTGATAATACCAGGAAAACCATCGATCTTATAGACGTGGCATCTCGCTCTGGTTCCGAACTCTTGGTACTCAGCTTGGACGCGGAAAAGGCGTTTGATCATCTGGGATGGCCCTTTCTATTTGAGGCCCTGGCCACGTTTGGCTTTGCGGGTCCCTTCTTGACAGCAATCAAGGGTCTTTACTCCTCCCCGTCGGCCACTGTCAAGCTTTCTCACGCCTCGTCTCCCCCGTTTCGTCTACACAACTGCACTAGACAGGGTTGCCCTCTATCTCCTCTTCTTTTTGTACTCTGTATTGAGCCACTGGCGGTGGCCATCCGTCTGAGTCCCGATATTACGGGGGGTCCGTGTACGCAATCGAGAATTCAAACTTTCCCTATTCGCTGATGATATCCTCCTGACCCTTACTAACCCCCATGTATCCCTTCCCAACCTCCATGACCTCCTTTCCCGCTTTGGCCGTCTGTCTGGTTATAAGGTCAATACTTCAAAGACAGAGGCCCTACCTATTCGAATTCCCCCGTCTAGCTTGGCTGGCCTTCAGGCCGCCTTTCGGTATAGATGGCAGTCCTCCTCGCTAAAATACTTGGGCATATATTTAACTGGATCCTTTTCCCAATTATACCAGGCAAATTTCCCCTCCCTTTTTAGACATATTCGGGCCCTCCTTACTAAGTGGTTGGTACTGCCTCTGTCACTCTTTGGCTGGATCAACGCAGTGAAGATGTCTATCCTGCCTAAGCTGCTTTATTAATTTGAGACCCTCCCAGTCCCTGTGCCCCTTAGGGACCTCTGGGCGCTGCAGGGCTCAATCCTCCAATTTGTTTGGGCCGGAGGGAGACACGGGCTTTCTAGGCAGCTTATGATGACCCCTAGGGAGAGAGGTGGCCTTTCTCTCCCCAATTTAGTTTTATACTACTGGGCGGCCACCTACGCAGGGTCCTGGCTTGGTCCACCCTCCAGGCTTACTCTAAGTGGATGGAGATCGAGAAGCTATGGCTTGCTCCGCAACATCCTAATTCCCTGCTTTGGACTGGTCCTCATTCCCCCCCGGGACTGCCCTGTTATTCCCTATGGCACTCACGAGAGATATTTGGCGCACATGTGTATCCCGTTTTCCCCTCTCCTCCTCGTGTTCCTCCATGACCGCTTTACTTCTTCACCCTAATTACCCACCTGGACTCACTGGGCCGGTAGCAGGTCCTTGGCTGAGAGCGGGCCTTTTTCGGTACGCTGACATCATTGATTATAGAACCCGGGCTGTTTTACCATTTGCTGATCTCCAGTCCGGATTTGGCCTGCCCCAGTCCAGTGAGTTCACGTATATCCAGGTCTCCCATCTGGCCTCCTCTATTTTTCAAGGCCCCACAGCACCCATCCCTACGCTTTTTGAGAAACTTTGTAAAATGGGTGTTGGGACAACAGGGCTTATTTCTGATATATACCGCCTTCTTTCGAACCCCACCCCAGATGCTCTGCCCCAACATACTTATATGTCACGGTGGGAGACCTATTTGGGGACACCCATATTGAATAACGATTGGTCCCTCATATGGAGTAGAGCACTCAGGACTTCTAGATGTGTTACACAAAAGGAAAATATTTTTAAGATGTTAATGCATTGGTATCATACCCCAGCTGCACTTCACTCTTTTGACAAGAATGTCCCGGACTGCTGCTGCTGGTGTGGCACCCGTCCCGCACACATTTTCCATCTCTTTTGGAACTGCCCCATGCTCCAGCCTTATTGGCGCCGGGTCCAGGGTCTCCTGGAAGGGGTCCTGGGTGTTAGCCTTTCCCTGTCCCCTAGGACTTACCTTCTGAACCTCCCCCCCCTGATATTTTGCGCAAGCCCACTCTTCAGCTCCTGTTGCTCCTCCTCACCTCCGCTAGATGTCTGATTGCGAAACACTGGCGGCATCCGGCCCCCCCCGGCCCTGGAGGAGTTATACGCTAGGATAAAAGATGCGTGCTCCCTGGAGTACCTGACGGCCCTTCTTAATAATGAGGAGGAGAGGTTCTGCCTGATCTGGAAACCATGGGATGAGTTTTGGGCGGTCCGGCCTCTCTGATCCGGCTGTTGTGGGACCCCTTACTTCCTGGATGTCCTTCTGTCACCCTTCTGTCCTCCTGTCTTGTCTACCCCTGTTTGTTGTCGGATTCCTTGGCCTTTTTGGGGCAGTATGGAAAAATTTGCCATGGTGGGAAGAGGATAAATATCCAGACAAGTCAGGCAAACATTGCAATTCTCTGTCATGAACAGAAGCAACCACAGCTTCCTACAGATTATATACAGATATAGTAGATATAGTTACTATTTGGTCCTAAATTAGGAAGGGAAGGTGGCAGGATGGTGCTTGTTTTCCTTTCTGGATATGAACCCCGTGATAAAGGGATATTATGGTGACAGTAAATAAAGCTTATTCATTCTATAATCAATTCCTCATGGTTTTCATATGTTCATTCATTTTTAGGATATCTTTTTTTATTGTAACACCAGAAACATTGTCTTTCTGAGGTTTCCTTGAATACATATAGTACAAATGTGGTGACAGACAAGGTGTGACATTTCTTCAGGCAACAAAATTGGATTTGTGGTAACACAAAAGAATACGTAAATACAGATTAATACATAAATGAATGCTCCACAGTGAATAAGGATAGGGATTTGTTCATATAGTCATTTAGAGCTTCAGTATTTCCTTAATATTTGACAGAATCCCGTTGGTCACCATTATAAGTCTATGATTTGTTAGGTGCCATTTGGATCTGGCACAGCATCATGAATTCTGTAACATATGGAAGCCATATCTTAGAAGTAAACCTAGCGCCTAAGATAATACGGGGCATTATTTTACGAGGTATGTTTTTATATTCCAATACTACTTAGTAAAAGAGGTTATGCAACCGAAAATATTTATTCACTATCCATAGGACTGATGTCCTCCCACCAATAAGATCCTGAAAAGGAGGGATGCTTTTATCCCCCTTGTGAATGCACCTGCACTGAAGGCAGCCAAACCCCTAGTAGATGCGGACACACTACCACTCCTATTTCATTCACTTGTATACTCTTTGTTGACTTCACAAAGGGGTCTGTGTACCCCGAAACACGTTCCATTCGAGAGCTGATATAAATAAACCTTAGCTATTCGTAATAAGAATTGATCACCATCCTCTTGTTGACAATATTTGGATGGTACTGCACCTCCAGTGTCTCCCAATTTTGCTACTTCCTTCAGGAGGAGTGCCAGTGATAGCTGAGTGCTGTACTTCAGCTATCTCTAGCATTCCCTCTGAAGTCAGAGTATGAGGATAAATTTTCTGTGTGGCATAACCACACAGTTATCCACTTTTTCTAATGAGCAGTTGCCAAGGGGGTGGTTCACTTCAAATAGCTGTAGTTTTATACCACCTCACAGTTCATGGCTACATAAGGAAATCACATTTACCCAGTCCTCTACAGTTCAATTCTTGTACACCTGCCAGAATGTCAGTCTGTTCTTTAGTGATTAGTTTGAAGCCCAAGTACTGAAGGGTCTGAGTTGGATGTGAATGAGACTTTTTGTGGTTGAATAAGAACCTGTGTTGTTCCGGATAGGCTATGGTAGTAGCAAGCTAAGCTGTAAGGAGCTGTGCATCCGGGGCTCTGGGGAACCAGTCGTCTAAATACTGAACTAGGAATATAAATAGGAAAATGTTTGGGGCAGTAGACATTCCAAAACACAGACATCTGAACTGCAGGTGAAGAATCTCTGAGTCTCTTTTAACCACCAACCTGAGTAAGTATCTGTGCACAGGAAATATTGGCACATGAAGGTAAGTATCTTTCTAGTTGACCGAGGCCATTAAGTCTCCTGGATGGAGTATGTTTATCACTGACGTTATAGAGTCCATCTTGAATTTCTTCTGGACCAGATGTTTGTTTAAGAAAGTTAAGTCTATAATCAAGGGCCATTAATAGTCTGACTTGGGCGCAATAAAAATAACCGAGTAGATGCCTAAGCCTCTTAGGAACCTCCTCCAGTGTACCTTTTAGAATGAATTCATCTAGCGGCTGAAACATGTTTTGGGAGAATTTAGGAGACACCTGTTTTGATGACAAGACTTTAGTTCTAACATGTAGCCTCTCTGCTGATACATGTGTGAACCCAAATGTTTGACGAAGTTTCTTACTAGACATTCTGGAGTCTTACATCCACCTGAGAGGCCCATCCATCAATGCTGACCTTTGGAGGGGGTCGCCATTTTTCTTTTTGTAGGAGGAATCTTTATTCCCTTGCCTGGAAAAATACTGTATTTGTTTGTTGATTCTGTTGGAATTCCTCTTAAACGTAGGAAAGGATCTTTTGGGTGGGTGAAATCTAGGCTTTCAAGCTGTCTAGGCTTATTAACCAGTGGCTTCTTTATTGTCTGTGAGCACTTTTAAAATGGGAGGCAGTTAAGGAAGGAAGTATTTTTTTGTAGGCCATATCACCTGGCTACTGTTTCAGCCAAAGTGACCTTCTTGAGGGGTTGACTATAACTATATTATTGGAGGTCAGCTTAAAAGTAGCTAAAGGAAAGTCACCGAGAAAGTTAGAGTCATCTTAAGATCCTGGATCTGTTCCAGGATCTGCTCCCTGGAAACTCTGTCTTCAATGTCTGTAGCTAGAAGACTTTGAGGGTCCTAGCCACAGGAAATGTTGTTAAGGAGGCCTTACATAAGGAGATGAGCGAATCAAAGCTGACGAAGTGGAATTTGATCCGAATTTCAGGAAATATTCAATTTGCATCGAATTCGAATTTCCTCACACTTCGTGGTAACGATTTGCTCAGCTCTGATTGGGGTTTTTAACCCCTTGGATACCGTAGTCAAAAATTAAAAATTAAAAAATACCGATACTCACCTCTCCTGGGCTCAGCATCCACTCCGGAGCTCTTCTGGCCCGGTGACTGAGGTCCTGCTCCCCAGACCTCACTGCTGGGGCCTGTGATTGGGCCCCAGCAGTCATGTGGAGCTTGCCGGCGTAATGACGTCATTGCGCCCCCACGTGACCACTGAGGCCAAATCACAGGCCCCAGTAGTGACATCTGAGGAGCAGGACCTCAGTCACAAGGAAGAAGAGGAGCGAGGAGTAGGGGATTCCCAGGAGAGGTGAGCTAAGAGTATAAGTGTCTGTTATTTTTAATCACTTCCCCTGGGCCTCTGGTTATTATACTCTGGGAGGAGACCCCAGAGTATAATAATAGCGGGGGGGGGGCTTTTTTTTTTTTTACATTTTTTGTTTTTGTCCCCATAGGGGATTGAAGCAGCAATATTCTGATCGCTGCTTCAATAGGTATACGCTGCGATACACGTGTATTGCAGTGTATAGGTGGCTGTCAGCCCGTGCAGACGAATAGGCTGACAGTCTCCATTCAAGGCAGGATCAACCAGGTATGAGGAGGGACAGAAATGGGGCAGACCTGGGGCCATTGGTCAGACCCTGGGCTGCCGAATAGCAGCAGTGGCACCCCCCGAAAACGTTGCGTGGGGGGGGTTATCGGGACCCCAATATATAATAAAACCCCTGAGATGCTTCTCATGGGTTAACACTCACGATCGGAGTTCAGCTCCGACCAGGGGTGTTAGAGGACAGTGTCAGCCTTTACATACGGCTGACACCTGCAAAATTTCTGTGTGCGCACCATGCTTCCACGGTGGTTTTGCGCCGTACTATTAGGGCGAATCTCGGGAAGGGGTTAACGCGATTCTCTGCAAATTAATTCAGATCGAATCGTTACGGAAAATTCGGCAAATTGGCCGAAGCGAAGTTTTGAAAAATTCGCTCATCTCTACTAAATAACAAAAAATTAAAAATTACAAAAAGGCGGAACTCAAAGTGAAAAACTTTTTTTTTATTCCCACAATGCAACATTTCATCTACAAGAGAGCCTTTCTCAAGATTTGCTTGAGCAGGCTAACTTGTATCTGAAAAGTATATTCTCTTTCCACAATGCCTAATGCTGATTTTTATTTTTATTTTTTATGCACATAGGTGAAAGTGAGTATAGCTGGCATGGGGTCGGGTAAATGTTGGCATGGTTGAAAGGATTTATTCAAAGTAGTCTCGCTTTTTTATTGTTTTCAGAGCTGATGAACCAAGAAGTGCTATCAAATGATGTCTAGCAGAAACCTATCTGGCAATGCTCCGTCTTTGTTGTTTACTGTATTAAAGCAAATTGGCTTAGTCAGGGAGTGGCAATGTTTTTTTTACATTTGCTCAATGAGCACAAACACTGGGAATGCTTGAAATCGCTGGCAAAATGCTTTTCTTATACCTAATATCCTCAAATTTATCACATGCCAATGTCATTGTTCCTTGTCCTCACAGCTTGACAGATATTTTACATTAGCATTGACAGGAAGAACTAATTACTATTAATCACTGGTTTAGTGATCTTGATGAAAAATGTAAACAGTATGATTGGAATATACACTCCACGCTATATGACTAGTTTGCTATCTGACTTGTCATGGAGGCCCAATCATGCATGCCCATTTTATATAGACTTATTACTGCATGTGCTTCCAGAAGGGATTTACAGCTAAGATTTTTCTGCCAAAGATCCGGGCTCTTAATCTGCCCTATCAATCAAGTATTGGCAGCCATAGTTTATGCTAATAGGTGCAACCTTGAACTATGTGGATCAAAATAGGTGGAAGTTTACAACGTACTGCAAGAGTGCATTCACACTGCGGGGACATTGACTGGACTTGTGTACAGATAAGCAGAGGATCCAAAATTTGAATCAACATCAGGTTTGATTCAGTCCAAATAAGGCTAGGTTCACACCTGCGCTCGGTCTCCGTTCGGGGTTTCTGTCCCCGAATCCACTTAAAATATGCGGAGAGAAACGTCCTGGTGTGGATTCCCGGCGGACCCCATTATAGTCCATGGGTAACTGCTTTTTTAAGTGGATTAGGTTTTCGTTCATGGGGTCCCCAAGCGGACCCCGCGAACACAAACCCGAACACAGATGTGACCTGGTGTAATTTCAGTTTGAATTGATAGTGCCCTGAATGGTTGTATATGACACTCTGAGGTCTCCTAGGAGTGTATCAGACCCCTTTCAAGCTCTTTAAGTACAAGACAGCAGTGGTAATGTCAAAGTTTCAGCAAAATATACGGCTATGGTTGAATGATTGATAGATAGGGGTAACAGTCTGTTTCAAAACACATTGAACTTTCAGATTTTCTTTTTTCTAAATCTGTAAAATGACAGCCACCATTTTGAGTGATTTGTGTAGAACAATTCCTAAAGGTTTCAGATTCACCAAAATCCAAATTTTTTAACAGATTCATGGCAAACCAATTCAATCTTTTCTAGACTTATCTTGTCTTTTTACTTTTTCATAACCGCTACATATTGATTCTTATTGCTAAATATTATTACTGTGATTTTTTTGCAGTTTTATCTCATGGGTATACTTCTGACATATACACACGTGGACAAAATTGTTGGTACCCCTCGTTTAATGAAAAATAAACCCACAATGGTCACAGAAATAACTTGAATCTGACAAAAGTAATTTGCCAAACTACATGTTGACAAGCCACAAAGCTTCTGGGAGACTATCCTATGGACAGATGAGATAAAAATCGAAATTTTTGGCAAGGCACATCAGCTCTATGTTCACAGACAGAAAAATGAAGCATATCTTGAAAAGAACACTGTCCCTACTGTGAAACATGGAGGAGGCTCTGTTATGTTCTGGGGCTGCTTTGCTGCATCTGGCACAGGGTGTCTTGAATCTTTGCAGGGTACAATGAAATCTCAAGACTATCAAGGGATTTTAGAGAGAAATGTGCTTCCCAGTGTCAGAAAGCTTGGTCTCAGTCGCAGGTCATGGATCTTGCAACAGGATAATGACCCAAAACACACAGCTAAAAACACCCAAGAATGGCTAAGAGGAAAACATTGGACTATTCTGAAGGGACCTTCTATGAGCCCTGACCTAAATCCTATTGAGCATCTTTGGAAGGAGCTGAAACATGCCGTCTGGAAAAGGCACCCTTCAAACCCGAGACAACTAGAGCAGTTTGCTCAAGAGGAGTGGGGGAAAATACCTGTTGAGATGTGCACATTTACGACATGTGCACATGTGGAAGAATATTTGGAAGAATATAACCACTTTAATTTTAAGGCTAAGGCTGGAGTCACACCAGCACTCACTCTATGTTTGGGGATTTGCTTGAGAAATGGGGAGAGAAAAGTCCTGCAAGCAGGACTTTTCGCCCCACATTTTTCAGGTGGAAACACGGCAGACCCCATTATAGTCTATGGGGTCCATGGATTTCCGCAGGTAACCGCTTTGTAAGCAGATTGGGTTTCTGTTTTTTGGATCCCCAAGTGGACCTGAAGAATGGAACCCAAATGCAGATGTGAACCTAGTGTTACGCTACACTATAACAATGGCTGTGGCTATGACTATAACTATAACTGTGAATATAACTTTTCATTATACAAACAATAACATTTATTTGCTGGACAGCTCCTTTAAGAGCCCTCTTCTCTCTCTTTCTCTCTTTCTTTCTTTCTTTCTTTCTTTCTTTCTTTCTTTCTTTCTTTCTTTCTTTCTTTCTTTCTGCCTTGGGCATTTAAAACTCTAAATGCACTTGAATGCCACATATTATGTGTCATTTGTAACCTATATTACAGAAGAAAGTAAGCAGTGCAGTAATACAATGTGTAATATTACATATAGGGCAGAGATAATGCCTGTAATACAGCTGGAGGCGCTTGTATAAGTAGTCAACATTTCATAGATTTTAATATAAGATAAATGAATTGCTCTTTTTATCTTATGTAACATGAAAGTAAAATCAGGAAGGACAATGTGGAAATGACTAGATCGTGAGATACATAAGACTGGTAAAACTGTTTTACTAGAGCAATTAGTATTTATCAGCCACAGCAATTCCTAGTAAGACTAAGGCAGGGTTCACACTACCATTGGATTCCGTTATGAAGGTGTCTGTTAACAAAAAAAAAAAAAAAATGGACACCTAACATAACAGACATTAACAGACACTAACTGATGTAAATGTGTCAGTTTTTTTAACTGATCCAATTAATGGATCAGTTAAAAAAAAAAAACGAACACATTAGCATCAGTTAGCATCAGTTAGTGTCCGTTTTTTAACACTGTCGTTTTTTTTTTTGTTTTGTTTTTTTGTTTCTGCTTTCTGAGCATACGCAGAAACAAGACGGACATAAAATAACGGACAGTAACTGATGGCTATCAGTTTCTATCCGTTAAAAGTCCATTACCTATAGACTTCAATGTTAAAAAAATAACGGACACTTGCTGTCCGTCAAGAATCTGTTTTTCCAAATGGACAAAAAAGTCCTGCATGTAGGATTTTTTGTTCGCGGAAAAAAACAGACTTCTGACGGATTGGGTGTAAACGGACACTAACGGACACAATATAAAAACCAATTGAAATGAATGGAAATTTTAACGGATTTCTGACGGTTCAGCTAGTGTCCGATGCTAAAATCTTGTAACAGACAATAGCTACGGACACTACTGACGGTCACCAATGGTAATGTGAACGCCCCCAAGGGTGGGTTCACACTACCATTGGATGACTGTTATGATAGTGTCCATTAAAAAAAACCAAAAAAAAATGGACACCTATCATAACAGACATTAACGGACACTAACTGATGTTAATGTGTCCATTTAATGGATCAGTTAAAAAACGAACACATTAGCATCAGTTAGTGTCAGTCAGTGTCCGTTTGTGTCCAACCGTTTTTATTCTGTCTGTTTTTTTGCCTTTTTTTTTTTGTTTCTGCTTTCTGAGCATGCGCAGAAAAAACCCATAGACATTAATGTTAAAAAATAACGGACGCTTGGCGTCCATCATAAAACCGTTATTTTTCGCAGACACAAAAGTCCTGCACTCCAGAAAAATAACGGACATGTGACGGATTTGGTGTAAATGGATACTAGCAGTCACTAACGGACAACAGATAAAATCCCAATAAAATCAATAGGAAGTTTAACGGATTTGTGACGGTTCTGCTTGTGTCTGTTGTTAAAATCTTGTAACGGACACTAGCAGCGGACACTACTGACGGTCACCAACAGTAGTGTGAACAACCCCTAAGGGTTCTTTTAGACACAGGTAATCAGGGCTGTTATCGGCAACAGAGCTCCTAGGCAGAGACAGACGTGTCATATTGGGGGTCCCCAAACAAAACTATGTCAGGGGACTCCCCCTAATCAAAATTTTAGGCCATGCTCCCCTTTACCAGAACTGTTCCTATTTGAAGGTCAAAAAAATCTGGACACAATAGTTCAGCATGATGCGCTATCTTGTCCAGTAAAATGCCATACTCCTTTTTCTATACCCCTCCATATTTTACAAAAGACTGCTCCACACAATATAATGCCCTCTTAATGGTCCCCCACTAGTACATTGCCCCCTTTACTGGCCCTTACACAGTATAGCTTCCCCTATACTTGCACTCATACAGTATAACATCCCTTTTAATGGCCCCCACCTAGTATAATGCCCCCTTTGCTGGCCCTCTCATGGTATACTGTCCTTTTTATTGGCACCCACAGCATATTTCCCCCTTTCCTGTCTCCCATACAATATATTGTCCCTTTCTTGGACAATATAGTGCCTTCCTTTTTGACCCCCACTCAGTGACAGTGATTATTCCAAGCGATTACGGTGGACATTTACTACTCACCGATCCTTACCCATGTTCAGGCCCACAATCAATTCAGCCTTTAGGTGGCGCCGCACACTATTTCCAGACACAGAACAACATTAGGACGTGACAGGAGCGAGGACTGGTGAGTAGTACCAATCCAATAGGTAACAGACAATTAAAAAAAAAAAGTTATAAAGCAACCTACGCTTTGGGTCCCCCTGATCTCTAGAGCCTGACACAAGTGCATGGGTTGCATTATGGCCAAACCTGCCCCTGCTCCAAGGAACGCTTTTTTCCACTAATAGCCCTGTCTCATAGTGCCACCGATCTCCCAGGCAATTCCCTATTCATCACTTCCCTTCAGCAGAACAAATAACCATTGTTTGCTGGCAGCATGTCACCCTGTGTAATAAGGGTTATTTTGTCAGCAATGAAAGTACATGTTGGGGAACAATCGCTTTTTCCGCCTGAACAGCGCAGTTTGTTTATGATCATCAGTCATTAAAAAAAAAAGTTATTTCTCTAATAGCAACTTAAAAGAGTTTTCCTACAAAATCATGTAAACTCCATATCCATAGGATACAGGATAACTTGCAGATCATTGGGGGTCCAAGGAGAATGAGGAACTTTCGTCCCCCATTCTGAATGGAGCGGTGGTTGGGCAGCGTGCATCGCTCCATTCATTTGAATAGAGGTATAAGTACAGTGCTAAGCTATCTCTGGTGCTCCCATTGAAATTGGGAGTTTGAGCCCTATTTGTCTGGTAAGAACTTGCTTTCATGGAAAATCCCTTTAAAATACTACATAGTGTCTAAGTATTTGAAGTGAAGATACACAGATGAAGCCAATGGTATATGCTACTGCTTTACAGTATATAAGGGATCATGGTATAAACAAGTCACATAAACATATATTTTTAGGAAAAAAGATAAACTAACTGGAAAATGTGAATTGTACTTATCACTTTAAGGATATGACTGAATGTTAACTCTCCTAACTAACTTACGAAATGGATACATTTTTAATAGTTGTATATAAATACCATTGTTATGCCACAAGTATTGTACATGCAAATGTTGTCCCAGCATAATGTGATAAATATACAGTATATAAACGCTTAATATGTTGTAAGGGCTCCTAGTGGTCATGAGTGATACAGCAATTTATTATTATTTTTTCATATTAATTTTCAAAACCAATTATTTACTTGGATTCCCTCCATTAAATATGAGAACACTACAGGGTAATCTGTCAATCTGTCAACTCTGAAAATTGTTTCTATTTGTGCTTACAGACATGTAAATCAATGGCCAAAGTATGAATAACCACTATACAATGCTTCTGAATATATATTAAATCCTAATTCTATACAGGGGTTAGAGATATATAACTTAAAGGGAACCTGTCACATGGAAAATGTGAGGCAATTTCCAAGCATCATATTATAGAGTAGGAGGAGCTGAGCACATTGATATATAGGTTTGTGAGAAAAGATTCAGTATAACTTGTCATTTATCCATGGCAATCTCTGCTCTTTCTTTTTGAGAAGTCAAGGAGGCGGAGCTATCAGTGACTGACAGCTATCTCTGTATGCACAATTATATTGTTTTATGACATGTCCATCAGGGAGGCCACCCCATTGGGCATATACAATCTCTCAACAATACCCCATAAGGATGGGCTGGAGTGTGTAGCCATGCCTCCCATATCTTCCTTAGCTTATAATTATATGGACATTTACTGTTAAGGTATTCACTCCATTCCAGCTATATAATTGTGTTAGACGATGGGAGAGAAGGCATCTAGCCAATGAAAGGGAAGTCCATATTTACTCTGTCATGCAGTAGGCCTAGGATCTACCTCTAGTTGTATGCAATTGTAGAATGAGTTCCAGTATCCCCATTCCATGACCCTATGACTGTACACTCCCATAACTTGTGCAGTACACGTGCGTCATCATGTCTGCTTTAGGCGCAATTGATGTTAGGTTGGATTCTAATCTTATATCACAATCTAGGGGATTTTAGACCCTGTGTATAAAGAAGAGGTTTTGGGTTTTACATAATGGGGGGTTAAAGCAGTTATCCACTTTCTAAAATTGATGGCTTATCCTTAGGACAGCACTGCAGTACCTAAAGTCACAGCTACAAACGGTATGGCGAGTGAGCAGTGTGGCTACTGGCATGCAAACATTAAGGATAGACCTATATGTTAGAAAGTGGATAACCCCTTTAATTCCAATGCTTTCTGTCACTGATCCTCAGTTAAGATCCCATGTCATCTGTCCATTTAGACAGAGTTTTGTATGGGAATTTGGCCAAGTAAGTCGCCAACACCTGCTTATACATTGTAGATATTGGTGCTCTATAGTAGTGACTTCTGCAGTTGCAATGGAGATAATAATGGAGAGACTGTTCACTGACATATTAGATAATCCTGTTTAAGTATTATAAGAATGGTGAATTTGCAGAATTTTTTTTTAAAACTTCTTTCGGGTAGGGATTTTGAAATAATGTGGTATACTTAGTGCATGCGGTCATCTTAAGAGGTCTTTCCCTAGGTCCCTGATCTTGTTTACCAATGCCAGTATGTAGATTGCTGACCACCACCTGGCATGGAACCTGATTCCAGAACACTTAGAGGATTTCTACCTTGACACCTTTGATATCAGTCTACCTCTATCCCAAACCCTTCTTCTTGGCTTCAACCATGGAACTGCAGTAGATCTGAGACTAGGTAGTAAATCCAAGCTTTCAAAAAGACAAAACCCATCCATCTTTACTACTTTGGAGTGTTTCAAATTAATTCTGCTGTATTACTTTTTTCACAGGAGTTACCTAACTATACCATGAAGTTTATGAAAGTACAAACACCAGGATCCATACTGGAACATTGTTTGTCTTGTATTCTTGATGGAATATGTGAAGAAGTCTGAAAAGTCTAGCTTTAAAGGGATTGTCTAATTCCTTTTTATTGATGACCTATTCTGAGGATAGGTCATCAATAAGAAATCAATAGGGGCCAACACCTGGGATCTCCACTGATCAGCTGTTTGAATGGGCCCTGTACTTTATGAGCACCATGACCTCTTAACTGTTTATAGTAGATGCCGTCTATTTAATAACAGCCAATGCAATGTAATTATAGAAGTGAATGAGACGAGACTGTAATTTTATTGCACAACCACTATAAAACCAGTGGCATTCGATGTAAACAGTGAAGAGGTCACGGTGCTCATATGAATGCTGTTCCCCTTTAAACAAGTGATCAGCAGGGGTTCCCAGTGTTGCACCCCCACTAATATTTTACTTATGACCTGTCTTGATAAAATAAAAAAAAAATGCTGGAGATCCCTTATAACTACGAGGTCTTGTGGTTATGACCTGTTAAACTAGGCCTCCAGTAGGAGGATCATAGGTAGTTGTCTGGCTACGAGTCAAAGCACAAATGATGCTAGGTTCACTCTAGAGTTTGGGTTTCCAATCTTTGGGTCCACTTGGGGATGCGAAAAAACGGAAACCCATTCCGCTTAAAAAGCGGTTACCCACGGAAACCCACAGACCCATAGACTATAATGGGGTTTGATGGGTTTTCGACCCAAAAATGCAAAGAGAAAAGTCCTGCTTGCACGTCTTTTCTCTCTGCATTTTGCAAACGGAATGGGGAACAGAATCCCCAAACGTAGAGTGAGCACTAGTGTGAACCCAGCCTTACAACAGTGGTAATGGCCTTGGGATAAGATTTCATGTCAACAAAGTCCTCTGACAGACTACATATCTGCCAAAAAGTTCCCACCATAACAGTCAGGTGATGCTGCCTAAAGTGAGGTTCTTACCTTGCCTCATGGATGTTGCACCACTGTATGGAACCGATCTGAGACTTTCATCTCCTACACTCCACCTACAAGATAAAATCTAGAATGTGATTTTCTTCCCTTACTGGGGAGATAGTTGTAGTGGTAGTAGTGTTATTGTAGTAAATGATATATTAATGGATTAAAAAGCATATGTGTGCACACAGCTGTTATATAAGGTGTGTACGGATTAACTATTTATATCTGTTACCACCTCCTTTACCCAGAAGAAAAATTGCCTTTCCCACAGTATGTAATTAATCTACATAGCAGCAGAAGTGTGAATGTTCTCCAAGCTTCACTTGGTAAGATTAAGACATTTTAATTTATTTTGACTCAATATATTAACAAGCCTTCTGGCAGAAAGTCTGACAAGCAAGAAACAATGATTGAGAAATCTTTAAATAGAAAGCTGACAAAATACAGACAAGACAATAGGAGCTTATGAAATAGATAAAGAGTGTCGATGCAGTCTCAGATGTTATATAAATCCATTTAAGTATACGTCACGCATAAAAAAAATTGTGAATCCTTTCCAGGTGACACAGAGGGAGGTTTACATTAGTATGAGGCTAAACTGTTATTTAACATGTACAACCAGGGGTGGAACCTGTAGTCTTCTCCACCTCTTCTCCAGCTTGTCACCTTGGCAAGTATATAAGCTGACAACCTACTTACACATTTACACAGCTGCAAGGACAGAAAAAATTGTACAACTTTTTCAACTGTATGTTAAACTTCTTCATAATGAGGAGAGAACTTTGTTCATTGGCCTTTTACAGGGCTGTATTTGCTGAATTCCTGGCCACACTCATCTTTGTGTTTTTTGGACTGGGCTCTGCTCTGAGATGGCCAGCTGCTCTCCCAACAGTGCTACAGATCTCACTGGCCTTTGGTTTGGTGATAGCTACAATGGTCCAGACAGTGGGACATATTAGTGGAGCTCATATAAATCCTGCTGTCTCATTTGCCTTTGTTCTTGGATCTCACATATCAATATGGAGAGGTATTTTCTACATCATTGCCCAGCTTTTGGGGGCATTGGCTGGTGCTGGTATACTTTATGGTGTGGTTCCACCAGCTATCCGAGGAAACCTTGCAATCAACACAGTAAGTATATCATTATTTGGTCGGCTTCACTTGTCAGTGATGAATCCAATGGGGTGTGCCATCTTGCAGCACCTTATGTGCCTAAAGCTAATAGTAAAATGTCAAGCTTCCATTGTAAAATAGACATAAGATGTATGTTGGTTGGATATTCAGTTGAACTTTTTGAACATTTCGAGAAGTGTTATTGTGTTAATAATCTGCTCTTTATTAAATAATTTGCTGGTAAATTTAAAGCTGGTCATATGCATAAGATTAGCATAAACCAGAATAATAGTACATTGGATTATCTGTAAAAAGAAAGTTTTAAATATGTGGAAACCAATATAGTGGTAAATAATCAGCTATATTTGGATGATCATGTCATACATGAGTAGTTTCAGCTGACAATGGCCAAAAAATGCATCCTCCAGTAACCTGCCATTGGTCATCGCAGTCATTTACATGAAGTTTACAAACGACAGATCACTAAAATGATACATTTTGACCATACTTATATATTTATATGGCCAGTTTTAGTTTACAATGTGTTTTTGTTTTTGGAACTTGGTATTTCATGGCCCAAATAAGGATCTGCACCAATAACACATCTATTTCATAAAAGTCAAATATCTGTTAAATCAAGGACTCCAAATTCTTTCATAGAACTGACTATGTCATATATGAGAGTTCCTGATAATCCCCTGGCTTCAGTTATTGTAAATTCTATGACCTATATCATCTTGTCCATCTAACATTTTATCAATGATCTCTCTTTTATGGGAATTTCTTTGTCCTATTATTTGCTCAGCTTTTATAAGGAACATTATGTAAGTGATAGTTATTTAGAAAAATCATTTACAGGTCACTAAATTGATTAAACGATCATTGCAATTTTTTTTTTTTACGTTTTCTCATGACCAGAATGTACAAATACGAGGGGTGTTGAGATGCTTTAGGTATACATATACAACATCTTGGCTGTGATACATTCTATAGTATAAAATTGTGGTTTAGATGCTTACAGTATCGTTTTAGCATCACCATATTTTTCCATCAGATTTGCAAGGTCACATTTAATCCATTTACCAAGCTTCATGATAAAACTGATCTTTGATAATGTTCTGTTGAGAAATGTTCAGTGAGTTTAAATATATTATCCATATGTATTATTTTATGGCACTTATAATTTTCGTGTCTGTCATACTATTCTACATTTGTATATTCTGTGAATGCTTTAACATCTTAAGGAAATCTTCTGCTAGGAATACATTGCTGCCAGTCCATCTCCTAATACTTCTATCAAACTTTAACATACTGATCTTACAAATCGTACTCAAAGATTTGGTGCAGATGCCATATTTTTCATTTGATAGATAGGAAACAGACATTCTGTTGGCATGTACTGTATCAATATCCTCTATAAGAAGTAGAGCCAGTATCTAGTCCACTTTTGTTTGTAGAAATGTCTGAGATATGTCTGAAAGAAAGATATGATGTAAAGCGAACCTGTCGGGTTATTTCCGCTGCCCTATCTTAGAGCAGGATATGATAGGGGAAGAGAAGTTGAGCTTTGTGACATATGTGTTTATATGATTTGGAACAGGAGTCACCAGCAGAGTAGATCCTGACAGGACTCATAGGCGATACTGTGAGGGTCCTGATAACTCCGCTTATACACAGTGATTGACAGCCTTCTATGTACACACAGTCTTACAGAGAAAGCTGTCTATCACTGTGTGTGGGTGGGGTCATCAGGACTCTCACTGTATCAAGGAGTCCTGTTGTGGTTTTCCCTTATTTTTGCTCAGAAATTCTGCTCCAAAAGCTGTATATCACAGTGTATCACAGCTTCTCTCTATCATATCCTGCTCTCAGATAGGGCAGTAGAATTCAACTGACACATTTGCTTTAAATGGCACCTTTTGGACTCCTTCATAAATGTAAGGGTCTTGCCAAACGAAGCAATACCCTGACACTACTGCAGCGGTCTGGGAGGAAGGACAGAGACAAGTGAGCCCTAATCTCACCCCAGCCACTGTCCCTTCCTATTGCCTCAGTAACCCTAAACGGTAAAAGGACAACCAGAAGACAAGCCCTATACTGGGTAAGTGACACAGAGGACAGGACAAGACAAAACAAACACAGAAGCAAAGTGAGCAAGCCAAGGGGTCAGTAACACACGAGCAATGCAGTACAAAATCTAAATCAAAGAGAATAGTCAAAGTCAAAGCCAGTGGTCAGAAAATCAGGTAACAAGGTAGCAAGGGAAATAATAAAGAGAGCAGGCAAAACACAAGTGCAATAACCGGCCCCTGTGTGAGAGCTGACAACCTGTTTATAGAAAGTCTGGGACCAGCCCCCAGACCTGATAGGTACACAGGCTGTCAATCACACAGGCCAGGAAGAGATTAACTCTATACCGTCCAGATAGGCGGGGGGGGGGGGCCCGGGGCGGGGGGGCAGACCCAAAAAGTGGCCCCCGCCAGCGGCGGGGGGGGGGGGGCGGGGCCCCGGCGGGGCCCCCCCCCGTACAAAACCGCGGAGGTTGTCTGGCTTTCACTTAGCACACTTGGGGGGGGGTGGGGTATACCCCCCCAGCAATCGGGAAACCACAAAATAAAGGGGAAATGGGGGGTGCGGCAAAAAAGGGGGGGGATTATGTGGGGGGGGGGGGGGGGGGGTGGGGTATTGTGTGTCTCACTTCTAAATCTAAAAATGAAAGCAGATTATTTGTCCCACAGTATTCAGGTATACAGGTCGTTGCTCAAGTATCTTAATCCAAAAAGCAAATATATAACATGGACTTAAGCAGTCTGAAAGGGTTTATGATTATTACAAGAGAGAAATGATATCATGCAGATACACAGGACTTATTCAGCAATTTTTACCCTGGACTAAAAGAAAGACCTTTTACAAATAACTTCTAAAATGAAAATGCAAAGTTAGAGGTTCCTTCTTTAGCCTTTGGTAATTTTATAAAGTGACTCCATATAATGGTCTGTCATTCATACTGCACTCTGATACTACATGGGGTCAACTTCAAGGACCACTGCAAGGGTTTGTTGTAGCCTTGTAGACTTCCAGAGTAACAGCGTTGCCACTGACCTCTTCCTAATGATAATCAGATCAACTCTGGTGTGTACACATTTATTATACATCTATTATACTATAGACAAGTGTACAGTAGGTATGGTGCAGGTAACTAATAGTCACCCATGTTTTGTCAGAGAGGCAAGTGCTCATTTATCCTAACAGTGTTAATTTCTGCAAACCACATAGGACAACCCCTGCTGAAAATTTCTAATATGTCTAATTTCTGAGTTGAAAGCAGAGTAAATTCCAACAGGACTCCTTGGAGAGACAGTGAGAGTCCTGATTACCCCGCCCACACACTGTGATTGACAGTCCTGTACACACTGATACAAGGAGAGCTGTCAGTTATTCTGTGTGTGGGTGGGTACGCAGGACTCCCAGCAGTAACTTATTCCCTATAGTGCAAGTGCTTTTATATGTAATGATCAAGTACTATTTCTCTGTGCATACTAACAATATGTTAATATTACAGCTGAGTAACAACACAAGTCCAGGAATTGGTGTAGTCGTTGAGATAATTCTTACTTTCCAACTGCTTTTGTGCATCTTTGCATCTACTGACAGTCGTCGTACTGATAATGTTGGGTCTCCAGCTATATCCATTGGCCTTTCTGTCACTTTGGGTCACCTTGTAGGGGTGAGTATAACATTTATTTCATTATTTTCATAGCATACTGTGTTGTTGAACATCTATATATTTGACTTTTACAGTCCTGTATGTATTATTATACAAACATTTCTGCTGTATGTGTTCATATTGAACTATGTCTATGATCTTGGGATACATAGTACTTTAACAGCTACTGTGCTATCTCGGAATTTACCTGTTTTTAGTTCAGGCTTTTGTTAAAGTCAAGATGGTATTTACTGTATGATATTGCATCCAAATAAGGTTTGCATCATTATGTGGCTTGGGTCTTACAATCACCAGCTGTTTCTATAAAAGAGAAAATTAATAGTCATTACAAATATAGTAAAAAAAAATGTAATTTTCTAAAATCTGCAATGTTATGTATAGAAGTCAATGGAATGACCTGTTATTTACTACTATAACTTAATGACAATATTACTTTCAATACTTTAGATATACTTCACTGGTTGTTCAATGAATCCTGCCCGGTCATTTGCTCCTGCAGTCATAGTGAGAAACTTTCGCAATCAATGGGTAAATATGGAATTACATTTTCTTACTTTTAGACAAACAGATAATATTATAGATAGATAGATAGATAGATAGATAGATAGATAGAAAGATAGATGAGACAGAGGCAGATAGACAGGTAGATATAGATAGAGATATGAGATAGAGGTAGATAGATAGATAGATAGATAGATAGATAGATAGATAGATAGATAGATAGATACAGCAGATGATAGATAGATGAGGCAGAGGTAGATAGACAGATATATATATATATATATATATATGTAAATAGATAAATGATAGATAACCAGATAGATAGAGATATGAGATAGAGGTAGATAGACAGATAGATGAGACAGAGGTATATAGATATATAGATAGAGGAGACAGAGGTAGATAGAGAGATAGATAGATAGATAGATAGATAGATAGATAGATAGATAGACAGATTGATATAGGAGACAGAGGTAATTAGAGAGATCGATAGTTAGATAGATAGATAGATACATGTATTACATATATTAGCAAGAGTAAAAATGCAAATGTGAAATAGCACCTTTAGAAGGTCTTAAAATTAGGTGAATACAACCGCAAGTGAACAAAACACTTTAATTTACACCATATCATTACTTATTTAACAAAATCCAGGCAAAAAAGCAGAAGCATATGGGGAAAATTAATTATACCCTTACTGTTTCTGTAGGAATTAAGAGAGTAACTATTAGGGGAAAGTAGTAACTGAGTGCCCTTGATTAATTCACCACCTCTATAAAATAAGAAGTTTTGGCAGTTTGCTGTGCTGGAGCATTCAGGTGCAAGTTAACACAATGCCAAAGAAGAAAGACATCAGCAATTATTTTAGAAAAGCAACTGTTGCAACCCATACATCCGTATAGGGTTATAAGGGCATTTCCAAATTTAGCATTCTATCTAGCATTCTACAGTGTGAAAGATTATTCACAAATGGAAGAAATTGCAAAAAAAAAAAAAAGCAAGAGCTACATCTATGACTCCACAGGCCTCAGTCAGCATGTTAAATGTTCAAATTCATGACAGTACAATTAGAAAAGAACTAAACAAGTACGGCTTGTTTAAATTGGTTACCAGAAGAAGAAAACATCTTCTTTCTAAAGAGAAACGTGACAACATGGCTTAGGTTTGCAAAGTTGAATCTGAACAAACCACAAAACTTCTGGAACAATGTCCCTTGGACAGATTAGAACAAAGTGGAGATCTTTGGCCATAATGCAGAACTCCACATTTGCGAAAAAACCAAACACAGCATATAAGCTCAAACACCTCATACCAACTGTGAAACATGGTGGTGGAGGATTGATGATATGGGCTTTTTTTTTTTGCAGCCACAGGACATGGGCAGTCATTGAGTTGACCATGAACTGCTCTGTATACCAAAGTGTTCTAGAGTCAAATATGAAGCAATGATCCCAAGCACACCAGCAAACCTACAACAGAATGGCTGAAAAGAATTAAGTTGTTGCAATGGCCCAGTCAAAGTCCAGATCTGAACACAATTGAAATGCTGTAGTGGGACCGTAAGAGAGCTTTGTATAAATGAATGCCCACAAACCTCAATGAAGTGAATGAAAGTTGTAGGAGACTGATAAAGTCATACAGAAAACCATTACTCCAAGTCGCTGCTAAAGGTGGTCTTACAAGCTAGTGACTTGGGGCGCACTTGGTTTTTCACACACAACTTTTTCATTTTGGCTTAATTTTTGTAAAATAAATAAGGAAATGTTGTTTATCTAAGGTTGCATTTACCTAATTTTAAGGTCCTCTAAGGAGCATATGCTGTTTACCATAGAATTTAAAGACGGAGGTCTCATGACTATAGATATTGCATATAATATTGCAATACTGTAAATTTAGGTAGTGGATAGCTCCGTTTACCATGATTTACAGATGCTTATTTGTTCGACATTGCATATTTTGTATTGTAGGTCTTCTGGGTTGGACCATTAGCAGGAGGCGCCATAGCCTCTATAGTGTACAATTATGTCCTCTATCCAAACATACGACCACCCAGGGAGAAGTTGGCTATATTTTTGGGGACCTATGATCCAACAGATGACTGGAGTGAGGAACCCGAACAGCACTCGCACAAGAGACGTTCATTGGACTGTCCTGACCGTGTAAATAAGCCATTCTCTATGTAACCAGAAAGCTAGAACGTAAAATAGCAAATGGACGCTGTTTCTTTAATTACAAAGCAAGGGCCAATGTGCTCATTAAAAGACTCTTGATATGAGGGAATCCAAAATTTCTTCTGTGGTTCTGCTACGAAAAGCTCAGAAGAGTTTAGTGTTTTTATCTTATACATTGACCTTGCTAACAACACAAAACTTAATTTATTAATTAGGTGCAGTTTATCAGGAAGTGTTTTCTATATTATACCAGTCATGATAAACAGCAATCGGCGCGGCCACCATAGTGGCATGGGCTAAAATGGAAATACTCATAGCTTTACAGAGGTACCAAAGCCTAGCGGCGGCTAAGAACCTATAAGCTATACCTGAGCCCACCACTTTATGACATGTATGATGACATCACGCTGTATTGATGTTTTAATATATGTAGTGGAAAGCGCCATCTACCACGATTATTATTATTAAATATAATTGTGCCTATGCACTGCCCTCATACCAGGGCCTATAGGGCCCTAAGCCAAACCATCCGGGTTGTGATTATAACTTCTACAACCATTGTTACAACAATAAAGTTGTTTTAGAAAGTGAATTATGCACCCACTGATATTAGAGATTAGCTCTAACTAGGTTTAGCTATACATGGGGATAATATTCTGTTTGTAGCTCTAGCCCTGTATCTAAATACCTTGGCCAAGGCAGACTGATTTATTCGGTCCTCTCCTGGTATCCAAAAACCAGGGTGGGTACTGCGCCAGACTGTCTAAATACACCTCAGGAAAAGGAATTTAAATAATAATGTACTTAAAGGGTTGGTCCTATCTTGGCCAACCATGGCTGAGATGGGAAGATGCGGCTCTTACTCCCAAACACCAGCTGAGCAGTTATGTAACAGTTGAATGTAGATGATCTACGCCATTTCTATAACTCCCATAGAGGTAAACAGCAGTTACATAAATAGTGAAGCACAGGGACCTACGTTCAGAAATTATGAAATAGCAAAATAGCATAGCTTTCTGTGCTACACTGTTTCTGTAACTCTTATTCACCTCTATGGGATTTGTGGGAGAAGCATAAAACAGCTATATTCGAGGCTATAACTCCCGACCACCTCATAAAGGCAGAGACAGGGCTATTGCCATCTCCGCAATGAAAGGCTCTGACATGAATAAGCATGTGGATTTTTTTTTTTTTTTTTACAAAAGTCTGATTAATAATACAGGATGTAACTTGACCAAAGTCAGCACAGTGTCACTTTAGCTCTGGTGAATGTGTGTTTGAGACAGACTGCTTATAGGGATGCCCTGCCTGACGGTTATAGTATGTTATAAATCCTTAGCAACTAGTCTGTCTCAGACATTCAGCAATTCATCTCAAATATTAACTGACCTTGGAGCAAAGAGGTAGGGGTATGGGAGGCCTGGCAATGTGCAAAAGTTATATTTCTACCTCTTACTGCCATATTAATCAGATTTTATAAATGTAAATTTAGGTGGAGAAATTGTTTAATGCGGTTCAGAACAATAAACTGTGTGTGCCTTTAGCTGAATGTCCATTCTTAAAGAATACCTCAAATTATAAAACCTCTTTTAACAAATGAATAGTACAGGTAAATGTAAGAAACGTTATAAATATTTTATTTATATTTTATATAATTATTGTTATTATTATTATTGAAATCTGTTT
Organism: Leptodactylus fallax; assembly: GCA_947044405.1. Classification (NCBI taxonomy): domain Eukaryota; kingdom Metazoa; phylum Chordata; class Amphibia; order Anura; family Leptodactylidae; genus Leptodactylus; species Leptodactylus fallax. Next base: position 1,272,137 of record CAMRHE010000426.1, read on the forward strand.
CCTTTTCTGCTTAATAAGCTTCTTTCCGCCTTCTTATCTTCACTCAGACTATTTATTTATTTATATGGCATCCATATTCACACACAAGTCTATGGAGAAGGAGAGGACTAGGCTTCCTCCTCCTTTTCCTCTCTCCATAGACTACCATGTAAAATGTAACTCAACTCGATAAGTAGAGGAGGAAACATATAAGATATATTTCAGTGTTTCTTATATTCCGCTGTACTATTCATTTCTGAAAAGTTGTTTAATCTAATAGGTCTACAATGCTGTGTTGATAAATTTCTCAATATATCTTTATAGAGGCCTACACTGTGATACTGATCTCTAAATGCATTATATACTTGTATTATTATAAATTTTATTATAATAATAGTAAATTATTATTATAAATTATAACATTCTAGCCAATTGCAATTGCCACTAGTGGGAGTATAGCAGATTACTGCATACTATATTAGAGGTGTTGTCTAGGATTTAAAAAAAAATCTGTAATTCTGTAAAATAATAATAATAATAATAATAATAAATCCCAGTTTAATCTCCTAGTACTCCAGCCCCCTGCTCTGATGGTCTTGTTTACCTGTCCTATAGTGATGATGTGCCGCCCCTTTCCTGCTGCTTTCAATCAGTGGCCTCAGCATTTGTGTGCCATATAGACAGGCATCATCAAAGTGTCACAGGGGAGCAGGGGATTAAATGGCTGAGGTTTTTTTTTTTTTCATTGTTATAATTTTTTTTGTTTTGTTTTGTTTTTTTAAACCCTGGATAACACTTTCATTTAAAGGCAGTCAGTCAGTAGAACCCAACATATCAACTCACCCTACAGATAGATAGGTTAGGGTCACATGAATCAAACAGTGTATTACCCTTGTGGATCGTTGCCTCTGTCGCCGAGATATACCAATGAGGATATACCAATGAGCACTTTGGAGTTAATTTTAATATTGACAAAAACTCGGAAAAGGAGCCACTAATTCACAAGGGAAAAACACTGTTTGATTCAGGTAAAACTAACCTATCTATCTGCAGGGCTGGTTCATATGCTGGGTTCTGGTGACAAATTCCTCTTAAACCAGTAAAGAGTAAATCCCTAAACTACCCCAAGTGGTGGCTAATTTTATTTTGTAATTCTGATATTGGGATTGAGTCAGAAAAAATAAACTGCAGCCTCTATGAATTTATTTTTGAAAATTACACAGCAAATATTTTTACCCTAAAAGTGACATGCTGTTAAAAAGTGGATTTAGGAGAAATAATAGAATAGCTTAATATATATATTGATATCTGGTTAAAATTCCATTTCCAGATCCTTATGATTTCAAGCTAGGCCTAAGCAAGAAATAGATATTAAGTAAAGTTATGCAGTGTGCGTACAGTGTTAGACATTATCAATGACTATATAGGTTAAGTAGCTGTGTGAAAGTTTCTGCACAATACTTGTGCTCTGGTAGATGGTTCTTGAGAAAGAAAGACTCCGGGATATAAGAAGTTGGTCCATTTTCATGACAGCACAGGAAGGCAGTAACTGAACATGTCCAATAATGCAATTTTTATTAGTAGTTTGATTATAGATATGTAGAGATTTTTGCTCCCCACAGAGTTACATCATGTCCTTCTATGCATCCCACAATATATTTGCACTGTTATAATTGCATTTATGTTGATTGTGAGATTAAACAATTTATTTTATTAAACTTTTTACTGGTTTACCATACTTTGCGCACATTTTAATTCCAAAAATTAAAGCATTGTCTCTGTAGATACTTAATAGTTTCAGGTAGTTACTGATAGTCCCAATTCTATGTACAAAAATTGGATCGTACACTACATGACCTACAGCATTCAAATGCTATATAGCTAAACTGAGCCGATTTGGTTACTCATGTGTAGACAAGAGGTATCCAGGTAAGAGGGGTTGTTCAACAGGTAAACTTATTTTTTATTTTAATAAAGGGTCAGAAATACCTTACCAGTCCCCTTTGGCTCCTGTATATTTATTAAGCCTTAAAAGCCTGACCTTTAAAAAAAAAAAAAAATTACCGAAGGAAGACCCTTCTAAGGGGTTTCCTATATTTAAAGGGTTCATCCATAATTAGAAAATAGGGTCTCTCTTGTGCATACAGTAGGTTGCATATTGAAGTTAACTTGAAGGGTCTTGATTTGCAAAACCAGACACAATCCATGTACAAGAGTGGTGATGTTTCTGGAAAAAGGAAGAAGAACATTTTTTTACTATTTTTGGCATTATTACTATTATTATTACTATTATTGCCCTTATATAATTTAATTTGTCTTATAGAAAGTCCTATAGTTATTGTAGTTGTTACAAGAAGCATATTTATTTTTGAAAATGTATTAAAAAAGCAGAGAAATACAGTGGGGAAAAAAAGTATTTAGTCAGCCACCAATTGTGCAAGTTCTCCCACTTAAAAAGATGAGGCCGGCCTGTAATTGACATCATAGGTAGTCCTCAACTATGAGAGACAAAATGAGAAAACAAATCCAGAAAATCACATTGTCTGATTTTTAAATAATTTATTTGCAAATTATGGTGGAAAATAAGTATTTGGTCACCTACAAACAAGCAAGATTTCTGGCTCTCACAGACCTGTAACTTCTTCTTTAAGAGGTTCCTCTGTCCTCCACTCATTACCTGTAGTAATGGCTCCTGTTTGACATTGTTATCAGTATAAAAGACACCTGTCCACAACCTCAAACAGTCACACTCCAAACTCCACTATGGGGAAGACCAAAGAGCTGTGGAAGGACACCAGAAACAAAATTGTAGACCTGCACCAGGCTGGGAAGACTAAATCTGCAATAGGCAAGCAGCTTGGTGTGAAGAAATCAACTGTGGGAGCAATAATTAGAAAATGGAAGACATACAAGACCACTGACAATCTCCCTCCATCAGGAGCTCCACGCAAGATCTCACCCCGAGGGGTCAAAATGATCACAAGTACGGTGAGCAAAAATCCCAGAACCACACAGGGGGACCTAGTGAATGACCTGCAGAAAGCTGGGACTAATGTAACAAAGGCTACCGTCAGTAACACACTACGCCGCCAGGGACTCAGATCCTGCAGTGCCAGACGTGTCCTCCTGCTTAAGCCAGTACATATCCGGGCCTGTCGGAAGTTTGCTAGAGAACATTTGGATGTTCCAGAAGAGTATTGGGAGAATGTGATATGGTCAGATGAAACCAAAGTAGAACTGTTTGGTAGAAACACAACTCATCGTGTTTGGAGGAGAGTGAATGCTGAGTTGCATCCAAAGAACACCATACCTACTGTGAAGCATGGGGGTGGCAACATCATGCTTTGGGGCTGTTTCTCTGCAAAGGGACCAGGACGACTGATCCGTGTACATGAAAGAATGAATGGGGCCATGTATCGTGAACTTCCTGAAAGTTCATGTTGCCCAGCGACAGCCCCAAAACATCATTGCTCTAGAGGAGATTTGCATGGAGGAATGGGCCAACATACCAGCAGCAGTGTGTGCCAACCTTGTGAAGACTTACAGAAAACGTTTGACCCCTGTCATTGCCAACAAAGGATATATAACAAAGTATTGAGATGAACTTTTGTTATTGACCAAATACTTATTTTCCACCATAATTTGCAAATAAATTCTTTCAAAATCAGACAATGTGATTTTCTGGATTTGTTTTCTCATTTTGTCTCTCATAGTTGAGGTCTACCTATGATGACAATTACAGGCCTCTCTCATCTTTTTAAGTGGGAGAACTTGCTCAATTGGTGGTTGACTAAATACTTTTTTTTCCCCACTGTATGTTTTAGGAACAGTATATAGTCTTTAGTAAAAAGCCTTCAGTTCACCAGTGACCTGGCATAACCTCCCAATGTGCCATTGTTGGTTCCATAACAATGAAGCAAACCTCTGGTATGGCAACTTCTATGTTCTTATAGGTAACACAAATTAGTCAGCTGTCTGCTAGAACCAAGTATGATCCTTAGAAATGGATGGAATGAAGTTCTATATGTTAGAGCAGGGATAAGAATCAAGTTCCTAATTTTATAATGATGTCCTTTCCAGAAATAGGAGTTATTACACGCTATAAAGAAAGCTTAGTCAAGATATCAATAACTAGTTGTCATACAGCTACTTGTCCCAACAGGTTAAGCTGGTAGAGCCTGTTGGCATATGTAGCATCTTAACAGTTGGATAATGGTACTGTAAATTACACCAGCAGTGTTAGTTTGCCAGAATCCCTAGTGGCCCCTGTTGTACATAATGGGGATGGTTTTGAGACAGGCTAAGAATGTGGTGAGGTGAGCACTGATTCCTATATGTTTTATCCCAATCTGAGCCTGTTTGAAAACAAAGATTCCCCTAAGACTGTTTTTTAACATTTAATTGTGCTTCTGATTACTACTAGTGGTAGTAGTAATGGTAATAATAGTGATTGTAGTAATGGCAGGACTAGTGGTAGTAGTAATGGTAATAATAGTGATTGTAGTAATGGCAGGACTAGTGGTAGTAGTGATGGAGATAATAGGGATTGTAGTAGGGGCAGGAATAGTGGTAGTAGTGATGGTGATAATAGGGATTGTAGTAGTGTCAGGACTAGTGGTAGTAGTGATGGAGATAATAGGGATTTTAGTAGGGGCAGGGGTAGGGGCAGGGTTTAGTAGGGGTAGTAGTAATGGTAGTAATGGTAGTAGTAATGGTGATAATAGTGGTTGTAGTAGTGTCAGGACTAGTGGTAGTAGTAATGGTGATAATAGGGATTGTAGTAGTGTCAGGACTAGTGGTAGTAGTAATGGTGATAATGGTGATTTTAGTAGTGGCAGGACTAGTGGTAGTAGTAATGGTGATAATAGTGATTGTAGTAGGGGCAGGACTAGTGGTAGTAGTAATGGTGATAATAGTGATTGTAGTAGTGTCAGAACTAGTGGTAGTAGTAATGGTGATAATAGGGATTGTAGTAGTGGCAGGACTAGTGGTAGTAGTAATGGTGATAATAGGGATTGTAGTAGTGGCAGGACTAGTGGTAGTAGTAATGGTGATAATAGGGATTGTAGTAGTGGCAGGACTAGTGGTAGTAGTAATGGTGATAATAGTGATTGTTGTAGTGGCAGGACTAGTGGTAGTAGTAATGGTGATAATAGGGATTGTAGTAGTGACAGGACTAGTGGTAGTAGTGATGGTGATAATAGGGATTGTAGTAGTGGCAGGACTAGTGGTAGTAGTAATGGTGATAATAGTGATTGTAGTAGGGGCAGGACTAGTGGTAGTAGTAATGGTGATAATAGTGATTGTTGTAGTGGCAGGACTAGTGGTAGTAGTAATGGTGATAATAGGGATTGTAGTAGTGGCAGGACTAGTGGTAGTAGTAATGGTGATAATAGTGATTGTAGTAGGGGCAGTGGTAATAGTAATGGTAATATTAGTGATTGTAGTAGTGGCAGGACTAGTGGTAGTAGTAATGGTGATAATAGGGATTGTAGTAGTGGCAGGACTAGTTGTAGTATCAATGGTGGTAATAGTGATTGTAATAGTGGCAGGATTAGTGGTAATAGTGATTGTAGTAGTGGCAGGACTTTTGGTAGTAGCAGTGGTGGTAATAGTAGTTGTAATAGTGGCAGGACTAGTGGTAATAGTGATTGTAATAGTGGTAGGACTAGTGGTAATAGTGATTGTAGTAGTGGAAGGACTAATGGTAGTAGAAATGGTGCTAATAGTGATTGTAGTAGTGGCAGGACTAGTGATAATAGTGATTGTAGTAGTGGAAGGATTAATGGTAGTAGAAATGGTGCTAATAGTGATTGTAGTAGTGGCAGGACTAGTGATAATAGTGATTGTAGTAGTGGCAGGACTAGTGGTAATAGTGATTGTAGTAGTGGCAGGACTAGTGGTAATAGTGATTGTAGTAGTGGAAGGACTAATGGTAGTAGAAATGGTGGTAATAGTGATTGTAGTAGTGGAAGGACTAATGGTAGTAGAAATGGTGATAATAGTGATTGTAGTAGTAGCAGGGAGGGTAGTAATTGCACTACTAGTAGTGTTCATTGTAATGTTAAGTAGTAGTTGTTATGGTATGGGGATATTTGTCTCTGTGATTGATCTAAACTTGCTTAGGATGTAATTAATATTGGGTGAATCAGAGGAGTGCCAGTGATACCAGGTAGTGCAGAGTTTGGAAAAATACAGAATCCCAATGTAATTGACTTGTTGAGCAATGTCTATTATTGATACACTATTAGCTTTTAATTAACATTTTATAATTAAAGGATTATTATATTTATCTTATACTTGATGTGTATATCTCAGACAGTTCTTCAACTTTAACGCCTAAATGATTGTTGAACATCCATCTGTCTAGGTCAGCACAGTGTTATGAGACCTACCAGTGATCAAACATCATAGCTTCGAAGCTGTACATCTGGAATACTACTCTTCTTGATTCTGCTAGACAACCAGAAAATGCATCGGTGTATATGGCATGTCTACTTTCAGAATCTTTAGCTATACCTATTGCATCCTGCATTCTGTAAATGCATCTAAACAATCAGTAAATTATTTTTTTTTAATTAAACTGCCATTTTTTCAGATTTTTTTTTAATTTGTTTATTTCCATTGTTTTCTAGGCTGATGAAAAATATTGGTATTTTAAAATAAAATAAAATAAAAAAAATCAATATAGCACACACCATAAAAAGAATAAAAAGATCTGTACCATATACATAAACTTTAAAGGGATTCTATCATTACAAAAATGTTTTTAATTTAAAAGCATGTAGGAATAACCTAGAAAGGCTATTCATCTCTTACCTTTATTTTGCAGGTCCGCGCCGCCGTTTTTTAATTTTTCTTCTTTTCTTCATTATGCTAATTGTGCTCAGAGAGCACAGGGGGCGTTCCCCCTGTCCTCAGAGCACAGCGTTGTCATCGATTCCAGCGCCACCTCTGTCTTCTGTTCCTGACATGTCTCCTCCTCTTTGCTCCTCCTCTTACACGAGACAACCACAAAATGGCCGACGGAACATGCGCAATCTGCTCTGTCCAACTCGAAGGAGGAGATGCATCAGGAACAGAATACAGAGGCAGCCCTGGAATGGATGAACACCCCCTGAGCTCTCTGAGCTCAGTTTGCATAATGAAGAAAAGAAGAAAAATTAAAAAACAGCGGCGTGGACCTGCAAAATAAAGGTAAGAGTTGAATAGCCTTTCTAAAGGCTATTCCTACGTGCTTTTAGTTTAAAAACATTTTTTTTTTAATAATAGAATCCCTTTAAGCTCTATATCTGTATGTTTTAGTGATTTTATAATATCAGTATAAATAAACATACCGCCATGGTATAGCGTTCCGATTACACATAAAAATAGGCGGATAAAAGAGTGAGATTATTCCTACGGAGCACTTGGAGTAGTCTGCAATAAAATAGCTTGTTGTAACATTCACACCCTGTTCTTCCATCATACATAATGAATGCATAGGAGCAGAACAGCCGTTTCATACTCCTCAGTTAATTGTATTAAAAGTGTCATGTTAGGATCAGGATTGTACTGACATGTGGTTCTGGAACCTGTTGTGATGATGCACAGAAACTTCCCTTGAAGCGAGCGAAAAAGATGTCAATTCCCACAGTATAGTCGTATAGCACTACCCAAAGTACAGTCTACGTGTGCTGCGACCTGCCACTTTATTGTCACAGCAGGGAGCAAAAACACTTTTGGGAAGTCCAGTCTGGTCAACGGACTTTGGTGTGACTAGTTTTAGTTACACATCTGTACAGAGTGACCTTAGCTTAACCTGGATTTTCCCGAAAGTCAGCACAGCAAGCAATAGTGATAGTCTGGAGTAGCAGGGTCAGCTTGGTGTAACCCCCGCCTAAGAAGGAATGCTGCTGTCTTTCTGGGGGCCTGCAGTTCTAACACTGTTAGAAAAGACCATTATCTGCATTCTCTAAAGCCTGCAACCATTCTGTGAACCTGTTGTGAAGTCCTGCAGTAACCAAAAACTACCTCCTGTAAAGTGCCCAGTAAGACCATGACCTGCTAGGGTTAGTGTGCTTTTTTAGCTTTAACCTCTAGAAGCACCAATGTAGCAGGGAGTCGGCTGCACTGCTTCTCTCTTTGGGTAGACTGACATAACAGGAGGTGAAGTGTCCATGTCAGGTGCCATTGCACACAAAGATTTATATACTGTAAGGGTCCCATAAACAAAAATATACACCCATCCCTCTTTTCCCACCCATAACAATATTGTTTTAGTTTGCAAATCCTTTACAAGTAACATGTAATATCTCAGTAAGAAAACTAGCAAACCTGTGTATGTGAGTGTGGGGAAATGAGATCCATGTGGCTGTTCTTCTTGGTACCGTAAACATATTTTAACATTTATAACATATGTGTTCTGCCAACTGGGAGGTTGTTGGATCAAATTCAGCTCATGACAAATATCCTGCTCCCATAAAAGGTATATCGAGAGGTGAAAATTGAAGTTCCTAGGCCCCAGTGCAAAATGTGTAATGGGGCCTCTACATGCTTTGTGCCCTTTAGAATAGTGGTAAATGTAATGTGATAGAAGGTCATTTGGGCCTGGTAAAGGGCCTGGTACTGACTGCTACCTCTGCCCTACCTATATCGACGCCCCTGCCTATATTCTACCGAAGACACCAGGTAGACCAGTCACTGGGAACTTGATTTTCCTGTACCATGTCTCATGCCAAATGTCAAAATCAGTTCTCCTTTATCTTGTTGGGTTTTTTGCACTCAGGACAGAAGGTCCTGGTCTTTATTATCAACTCCATGTTCTTTCTATAGGCGAATTTCCCACCTTGTTGTTCATTAACAATACAGTCACTCTAAAGAGTCCAGGTTCTAGCAAAGAAAATAGACCACTGGAAAGGGAGTAGAGCTGCTTCCACTCCCCATCCACTGCTGTACCTTCCGGTGCCCACCTTTCTTGAGCAATTGGTGCTGTTTGTTTCAGCATCCAGTATGCAAATTAGGCTCTCTACTGTCAGCTGGGTGGATCTGGAATGGAGAAGACATAGAGGGACTGCCTACCTGACAGTGGAGAGCCTAAATAGCATATGAGGCACTGGAACTAACAGCACCAATTGCTCAGGAGTGGTAGTGGCTAGAAAAAAAAATACCCTACTGTGCCCGAATCAATAAAGTGGCACCAATTAAAGGAAGCAAAAAGTTAGAATTGGTTGAGGTGGTGAGAGGTCCTCTTTAAGATAGCGTGATGTATGAAAATGTGTGAAAATGCAGTGAAACTACACAGAAACCCAAACCTTTTCTTCTTTTATCAATATGCATGATACATATGATATTTTTACCCATATGTGTGCCCAGGCTTATATATGTGTGGCCCTCAAGCAAATCTAGGCCTGGCCTTAATATGCATAGAAAGTCAATTATTATGAGACTCAGAGGGTGTCACCACAGGCGTGGCGGCCCATTAATTCTGAAATGGTTATTGGCATCAAACTGTTACTATATAGAGGACGACCTGTAATTTAATTAACTGCTCTTAATAATATTCTAATCCCTGGTATTTTATCTCTACAAGGAATATACTGGAAGCACAGGGGGTAATATGGTGTGTAACTCTAGCAGTGCTGATGGGATATGTTGTGCGGCTTTCTAAAGATAGGTATATGGCGCAGGCTACTCAGCTATGCCTGGCATAGCACACAGAACAGATGAAGGAAACCTTGAAAATCACACCCCCTCTTTATAACACCCATGAATGTCATACTTGAAATGTGTTGCCAGAGCTAGTTAAATGTGGTATTTATTCTGAAAACTGCCCTCAATATTCTCATCATCTCCGTTTTCTGTCTGTAAATGGTAATTTTCTTGTCTACATCCAAAGGCTTCAAATCCTTAGAAACCTAATATTGGTCAACAGTGTTGGGGCTGGGATGCTTAGGCCCCACCAGTAAAATTACTTCTGGTAACTCACTGTACAGCTTCATGCAAATATTATCTGACAATTCTTCACAAATTCTTAAAATTAATTGGACACAATTTTTTCAGTATTAGTTTGGTAGATCTCTCATGGGACCTTGTCTGTCCTAGGGTCCTGTAAAACTGCTGACTGTCTCTTGTCATGAACTAGGGTCTCCTAGTCCTGTGAATCAGGGATACATGTTCACACAGTAGCAGAATGCAAAAGATGCTGCAAAACTATTAGTGACTGAAACCCCTGCAGAGAAGAGGTGTAGGGGTAGGGGGTGGATACTAGCCGCCTGCCTCTGCACCTAAATGTCATCTCAGCCACCAATGCATGGTATTGATGACCTATCCTTATTATATTTTTTAGCCCAGAAAGACCCTTTAAATCCAGAGTCAGGCAGGGTCGCACCTGCCTTGAGACAACCTGAGGCAATGGCCTTAGGTGGCGCCTCCTGGCATAAATGAGGGGCAGCGTTTTTTTTTTTTAATCACCTGCTACTTATACAATAATTATTGGTTTATTCCAACAGGTAGTGGTCGACATTTTACTCACTGATCCCAGCTCCTGTCTTTCTTCCTCTAGAGGGCACTGCAACATTCTTCAGTGTTCGTGCCCTGAAGGCAAAAGTGGAGGCCAGACACAACAGGAGTGGGGATCGGTGAGTAAAATATCAGCTGCTACCTGTTGGAATAATCAAATAAGTAGTGGCCAAACTTGCGTGGCACCAGGGGAGGTGAGTAAAAACAACAAACAGTTATACTCACCTCTCCAAAGCATTAGGATATTGTAATTTTTTTCAATATAGATAGTGACATGGAAAATGAAAAACATAATCATCAAAAATATTTTTAAAATATATCATAAAACTTTTTTTTTTTTTTTAAAAAGCCATTTTTGGTGACACATTCTATAAGGGAATTGCCAGTTGAGCAATTCCCCAGTGCTGCTGCAGAACCCTGGCGGGAGGGGCACAAGATAGTGAGCCCTAAAGCTGAACACTCCCCCCGCTGTCCCTGGCTAACTTGCCCGATCTGTCCTAGGCGACAGCCAGCAACTGGTCGATCAGTCCCTTCCTAATATAAGTGACACAAAGAACAGGACAAGACAAAAACAACACAGAAGCAGAGTCAGCAAGCCAAGGGGTCGGTAACAGTCGAGCAATGCAGTACCAAAACGAATCCAAGAGAGTAGTCACAGGGGGAGCCAAAGGTCAGAAGTCAGAAATAACAATAGCAGAATAAGAGCTAGCAGGGACAAGTCAAAAGACAGAATCAATAGCCAGCCAGCATGTGAGGGCTGACAACCTGTTTATAGAAAGTCAGGACCTGCCCCGGACTGGATTGGTAGACAGACTGTCAATCACACAGGCAAGTCTGAGATTAACTATTAGTGTAGCAGAGGAAAAACAAGGTGAAGGAGACGGGTGTGGTAGAAAATCAATTACATAGTCTAGGACAGTCTTCAGACCGAGCAACAAGAATCTTAAACAAGGAATCAAACTGAGCACGCCTCCTGCGCCACCGCGTGCGAGTGGAGGGTGGTGAAGAGACCTGAACAGGCAGAGACATTACACATTCCCTTTAAGTCCGGGAAGGTATAAAGTAGGGGACCTCCATGGATCTTACTTTTTAGAGCATTCCAAAGATATTTGATCACATCTGGGAAATTTGGAATTTAATTCAAAAACTTATACTCTTCACATTTTTTCCATTTCATGCAATCCTCAGTTTCCAGGTGATGTTTTGATTTCTCCATCAAATAAAGTGCAATATGTTAAGTTCAATACTAGAATGGTTACCTATGCACATGAGCACCACACTACACTCTTATTACAGTACCTGCTGGGATAATGGCTTGGCATACTCTAGCTTTTACCTTTGAGTTTGGACAATTTTTCACCACAATCTCTGTTTTACTTACAAATGTTGGATCTGCATAAATCTGATACTGATGACCTATTGTAATGCTAGGTCATCAGCTGAACACTAAACACACACCTCTGACATCACCTACTTTATTTAGCCCAGATCAATTAATTCACATGGAGAAATGTAGCAGAACATTTAGTGCCAGGAGAAGTGGGTCATGTTGGCAGGTATGATAATTACAAGTCTATATAATACTTTAAGAGAAAATTCTGATCAAGTTTGGGCTTTATTTGCTAATGACACGTAGAACCTACATGGGAGGCACTTCTAGGCTGGCCAAACCAGATATATCTATGCTGTACCTCCTGGCTATATGTATGATGCACTAGGATGCCACTACTTACCTAACCTAGTAAGTACATACCATATAGCGTTTACTTCTTGACCAGAGAATTATCATGCCAAGGACTGTACATCACTGACCACCAGGTGACGGGTATAATCTATATCACTGACCACCAGATGATGGGTATGATCTATATCACTGACCACCAGGTGATGGGTATAATCTATATCACTGACCACCAGATGATGGGTATGATCTATTTCACTGACCACCAGGTGACGGGTATAATCTATATCACTGACCACCAGATGATGGGTATGATCTATATCACTGACCACCAGGTGACGGGTATAATCTATATCACTGACCACCAGGTGATGGGTATGATCTATATCACTGACCACCAGGTGATGGGTATGATCTATATCACTGACCACCAGATGATGGGTATGATCTATATCACTGACCACCAGGTGACGGGTATAATCTATATCACTGACCACCAGGTGACAGGTATAATCTATATCACTGACCACCAGGTGACGGGTATAATCTATATCACTGACCACCAGGTGACGGGTATAATCTATATCACTGACCACCAGGTGACGGGTATGATCTATATCACTGACCACCAGGTGACGGGTATAATCTATATCACTGACCACCAGGTGATGGGTATGATCTATATCACTGACCACCAGGTGATGGGTATGATCTATATCACTGACCACCAGATGACGGGTATGATCTATATCACTGACCACCAGGTGATGGGTATGATCTATATCACTGACCACCAGGTGACGGGTATAATCTATATCACTGACCACCAGATGATGGGTATGATCTATATCACTGACCACCAGATGATGGGTATGATCTATATCACTGACCACCAGGTGATGGGTATGATCTATATCACTGACCACCAGGTGACGGGTATAATCTATATGACTGACCACCAGGTGATGGGTATGATCTATATCACTGACCACCAGGTGACGGGTATAATCTATATGACTGACCACCAGGTGATGGGTATAATCTATATCACTGACCACCAGATGATGGGTATAATCTATATCACTGACCACCAGGTGACGGGTATAATCTATATCACTGACCACCAGGTGACAGGTATAATCTATATCACTGATCACCAGGTGACGGGTATAATCTATATCACTGACCACCAGGTGACGGGTATAATCTATATCAATGACCACCAGGTGACGGGTATAATCTATGTCACTGACTACCAGGTGATGGGTATAATCTATATCACTGACCACCAGGTGACGGGTATAATCTATATCACTGACCACCAGGTGATGGGTATGATCTATATCACTGACCACCAGATGACGTGTATGATCTATATCACTGACCACCAGGTGATGGGTATGATCTATATCACTGACCACCAGGTGATGGGTATGATCTATATCACTGACCACCAGGTGATGGGTATGATCTATATCACTGACCACCAGGTGACGGGTATAATCTATATGACTGACGACCAGGTGATGGGTATGATCTATATCACTGACCACCAGGTGACGGGTATAATCTATATCACTGACCACCAGGTGATGGGTATGATCTATATCACTGACCACCAGGTGACGGGTATAATCTATATCACTGACCACCAGGTGATGGGTATGATCTATATCACTGACCACCAGGTGACGGGTATAATCTATATGACTGACCACCAGGTGATGGGTATGATCTATATCACTGACCACCAGGTGACGGGTATAATCTATATGACTGACCACCAGGTGATGGGTATAATCTATATCACTGACCACCAGATGATGGGTATGATCTTTATCACTGACCACCAGGTGATGGGTTTTGTAAATATTACCAGCCAACACAAATTTGACATTCCACATACCCTAGACTAGTATATACCATATAAAAGAGAATATTCATAGTGCTGATTAGAAAATGGTCAAGGTATGTACCACCATCCATTACATTGACGCTAGGTTCAGACTAGTGTTTGCTCCTCTCCATCCAGGATTCGTATTAAATCGGAAGCATGACTTTTCTGTCCGTCATTTAAGTATAAAATCGCCGGAAACCAGGTGGAAACCCGGAGGACCTCATTATAGTCTATGGGATCTGTAGGTTTCTGAGGGTCACTGCTTTTTAAAGCAGACAGGGTTTCCCCATGCGGACCTGAAGGATGGAAAGTCACCTGCATTCACATCGCATTTTACCATCTGTTTAGTGGATCTGTTTAAAGGGTACACAAAAGACTGATGTCAATGGTTCCCAATGAAGAGCAAGTATACAGTTGTCAGTGGCAGTGCTATATTGTAATGTATCTCATGTGTGACTGTTATTGTTTTCGCTGTTACCAATGGATTTAATTACAGATTGAGTAATTGGAATCAGTGATTATACTATTAGATCTATCAAATAATTGGTCCTAAGGGTTTTAATTGTATGGGTGGAGGCAAACTTCATGGCATGACTATGGGAGAATCTATCCACCTATTATTCTCACAAATTCACCACAAAACTTAAAGGGAGTCTTCCATCATTTACCAAAAAATTAAAGGAAGTCTTCCACCATTCACCAAAAATGTAAAGGGGGTCTTCGAGCTTTCACCAAAAACTTGAAAGGAGTCTTCCACCTTGGCCCATCCCCAGTGCGCCAACTGACTCATCCAAATCACTGGGCAAAAAAGTATTATCTCTAATGGAAAATCAGTCTGTCTAGTAAATCTTAAATGTATTTTCCAAGACCCAAAAGCCCAAAAGTAATGGATACTGATGACGTATCTACAGTTACAGTTCCCTGGCGCCACAATTACAGTGTACATTTCCACAAGACTTCCGGCTCTGTATACTGAAGTCATGGTTCTGGGGAATTATTTAAAGCATCCACAAAAGACTGATGTGAATGGATTCCAATGAAGAGCAAGTGTACAGCTGTCAGTAGCAGTGCTGTATTTTTATGTATCTTGTGTCTGACTGTTATTGTTTTTGCTGTTCCCATTTGTTCCTATTAATTTGAATAGGAGCAGAGCTGCTTCTGGGCTTATACCTTGTATACGGCTTCTGGCAGCTGAATCAGCTGATCGGAGAAGGGTCGGGGTGTCAGACCCCTCCGATCAGATGCTGATGACCTTCTCTGTGGATAGGTCACCAGTATCCATTACTCTTGGGTCTAGAACAACCCCTTTAATGGCCAGTGAATTATGGCAGCTGGATCTTCACTGACCAAACCTGACCATTTTGGAAAACCCATTTAAAGAGGACCTTTCATGCCCTCAGGCACATGCGGGTTTATATACCGCTAGAAAGCTGACAGTGGGTTGAATTCAGCGCACCGTCGGCTTTCCCGTTATGTGTCCTGGGGCTGGAGATATCGGTGCCGGTAGTTTTCTGCCCATCATCAGAAGGGCGTTCCTGACAATATAGCTGGGCTTTGAGTTCCTCACAGCTCAGCATCATTACTGGGCGGTAAGGAACGCACCCCCTCTGACAGTACAGGGCTATGGACGAGTACTGTCAGGGAGGGCGTTCCTCACAGCCCAGCTAGATTGTCAGGAACGCCATTCAGACGATGGGCAGAAAACTACCTGCACCGATATCTCCAGCCACGGGGCACATAATGGGAAAGCTGACAGTGCGCTGAATTCAGCTAAAAGTATATAAAACCGCATGTGCCTGAGGACATGAGAGGTCCTCTTTAAGGCTAAGGTCCCACGTTGCAGAAATACAGCAGTTTTAGCTGCTGCGGAAACGCAATTGAAAAAAACACTGAGTTTTACAGTACCAGTAAAGTGGATTAAATTTTGGTTAATCTCATCCACATATTGCTGAAAAAGAACTACAAAAAGGCTGTTTTAAAAAAAAAAACAAAAAAACAAAACAAAACGCAGCATGTTAATTTTAGCTGCGCAATTGCAAATGTTTTCCTATAGATTCAATAGTAGAAGAAAAAAGCAGAGAAAACCAAAGCAAAAACTCGATGAAAAAAGCTGAGAAAAAAATGCAATGTGTTTTCCCTGCAGTTTTTTCCTGTTTTTAGCTGTGTTTCACTACATGGGGCCTAAGCCTAAAGATTTTTTTAGCAATAATTAAAGGGGTTGTCCAGGCAAAATTGGACAACCCCTTTAACTTTTAAATCAGCCGGGGGGCAGTGAAAAAAATGTAAAAAATGCATACTCACCTGTCCCTGATGATATGGTGTCCACCCGGCGTGTCCCGGTTCTTCTGCTTCAGCAGCTTCTCCCGGGTCTCTTCCTGAGTTCCACTGAAGTCGCTGATTGGCCTCAGTGGTCAAGTGACCACTGAGTTCAATCAGCTGCCTCAGAAGGTCTCAGGAAGAGACCTGAGATGTCACAGGTAGTGACATTGAAAGCCCTTCGCTGATTGGCCAATCAGTGGCTTCAGCGGAACCCTGGAAGAGATCCATTGAGAAGAAGGATCGAAACGCGCTGGAAGGACAGGTGAGTATGAATTTTTTTAATTTTTTTCACTGCCCCAGGCTGATTTAAAAGTTAAAGGGGTTGTCCATTTTTGCCTGGACAACCCTTTAAAGTTTGGTAATTCTAATTATTGGTCAATTTTACTTTGCCCAGTTCAGGATTTGCTATGCAAACTGGTGATATGGTGAAATCTATACTGGGTGTGGCAAATTGCAATGCACTGTGTTTTTCAGCAATTTATGCTGCAGTAGCTCTTTTTGTGGGATCGGATCAGGCAGGCTTGCCTTTGCTTTTCTTAATGCACAATTGAGTCTTGGGCATCCTTGACCCTGTCGCTTTTCACCAGTTGTCCTTCCTTGGACCACTTTTGGTAGGTTCTGTACTAACCGCTGCATACTGGTAAGACCCCTCAAGAACTACCATTGGAAATTCTTTAACACAGCCGTCTAGCCATCACAATATGTTGCTTTGATCCTTACACTAGGGCTGCTGTCACAAAAATCTGAACCCTGTAGAGGCAAATGGTCAGAACCCTTAAACCACATATTATATCCATCTACCTCTATCCTGTACCTGGCTGTATATATTTGATGGGAACCTGAGGAATACTTCCTCTAAATGAGCCATTGGAAATAAAGGTGAATAATATGATCTTTATGTGTCCCTCAGGCTCGTACCATAAACTTAGGGGCTCAACATTACCTATTAAATACGGCTTTTACATGTTTATAAATGAAATTTCCTAGCATCAATGCAGCTACTGTTCGCTAGAGTGGACCCCTTATTAATATATTTATCATATGGAAACATTACTATACATATCACAGATATATTTCGTAGATAAAAGTAACTGCTTAAAAAAAAACATCTGTTACAGTCTAAAACATAATAGTTTTCTTTTACAGATCATTTTTGGTCACTATGTGGTTCTGTAGTTCTGAATTATTCTGAATGTATACAGTAAAGATGGCGCTAGATGGCGCTTTCTCCAAACTGTTGTGATAAATTACAAAATCCAATATCACATGATAATAAACAGTTAATCTATATGGGGGGGGGGGGTAAATCCAAAAAGTTTCATTATGTGAGAAGTAAATATTTACTGTGCTATTTTGTAATTCTTGGTATCTGGAATCTGGATGAACTGTAAAATGGTTGGTAAAATTGGGTGGTTTAAAGTAAAACATATAAACAGTAAAGGCGTACATTTACATATACATTAGATAAATGTCATACAAACCCAACAATTTTTTTAGGTACCAGCTGACTAATCTGTATGGGGATGTCCTCAACTTCCCCCAACTGCTGATGGCTGAGCCAAGCATGTATGTGTATAGGGTGTCGGGAAGAATAGGTGTCAGCTGTATGGTCACCTTAATGGGGACATATATTTCCTGTCCACAGGCAGTGGATAAGTCTCTGATTTCTGGGGTCCCAACCGCCAGGTGCCCCAGAGATCAGGAGAGTGTATGACCGGAACGCTATTCATTTCTATGGAGCTGCCTGCAGTGCCAGAGATTACAGTCAAAGGAACTCCATAGCCATGAATGGAGCACTGGTCTCACAAGCGCAATGGCACGCCACTCACAAGGAGGCTTTAGGGGAGCCTTTTTCTGGGCACCTGCACAATAGAGCCGGAGTCCCGGCATGCACAGTAGCTGGCACTCCGACTCTATTGTGCTGGCGTGGGCAGTCAGCAGACATCAAAAAGAGGAGGTGCCGGCCGCCCAGAAGAACTGATGTCCGGCGCCCAGAAGCTCTGGACCGGAAGACTGGTAAGTATGATGGGGTGGGGGGTTGAGTTAGTTAGGAGATGTTCTGTTTCTGGAAGGGGTAAGTTCCCCGTAACGTCACCGGAAAATGTACCTGGGGCAGTCACATGACCGCCGTGATGATCTAGGTAAATATAGATTTTTGGAACAATAAGTAATTTAGAACATAGAAGGGGGGTGTTTAGCTTAATTTATAATTATCAATTTATCCTGGACAACCCCTTTAATGGTACAACCCATTTAACTGTATTTAATAGTTTTCAAAGAAACAGTATGGTGTGAATGGGCCTGACACAAGGTCTGAATAGACCTGTAGAGCATGGTTACCAACAGATGTGTAGCTTAAAGCTCATGGGTCCCCTACCTTCCTTTTGCTATTTAGAATAGTGATGTATTTTATGCGACAGAGGGGACTTTGGGGCCCCCGCAGGGTGCAGGACCCAGTAGTGACTGCTACCACTGTAGCCCCTGTGCAAGGACTCACTGGACCAGAAGCAGAGAGGGTCACATGACCACTAGCCAATCACTAGCCTCAGTGGTCACTAATCAGGGACTGATGACATCACTAGATATGTCACCAATTCTTTACCAGGCTACTGATTGGTCTCAGCTCTCATATGAGCCTCTTTGCTTCTTGTCCGGCGAGTCCCAGTACAGGGGTGAGTATGATTTTTTTTTTTTGTTTTCCACGCATCCCGGCCACCCCTGAGTTTCCTATAATTTCTGGACAACCCCTTTAATATGGAATAAACCGGTAATCAGTTGTCATCTTGTATTAGTGACCCCCATAGATCTGGAGAACGAGGAAATGTTCACTTTTCTGAATTTGATGCCTCATTATACAAACCCTACTACACATTATACAGACCATGTTACAGCTACTGTGCAGCTTCACATTGCTGAAATAAAGGTGCACATGGCTTATATCATACCAGTGTTACCAACAGTGCCACCTACAGGCTACGCAAAATGAAATTCTTTCCTGCACTTTATATCTTAATTCTATGTAAATATTCCTTTTTCCATAAAATGTATATAATATGCTAATTAAGAAAAGTTTATTTTTATTGAAATCATTTTATTGTATATTGTAATTATTTATACCCATATATTATAGTTAAATGCATATTGAGGGCAAGTCAACCTCAAATTTCCTGTATAAAACTAATGTAAAGTATAAAGCAGACTCCCAATTCTTGGAGCAACGTCATCCGCATGTATTTTCTAAGAAAGAAATCCAAGGCTAAACTTTGGCTTCCTGTTGCGGATTTTCTGCAGATATGCAGTTTGCTCTGATGTGGATCTGTAACATGCAGGAAATGATGGACACAGACACAGACAGCTAGTTACACTGAACATTTTTTGCTGACATAAACTTAAGGGACAGAAGATATTTGACTATTGAAAGAAATAAGGAAATAAGCGTTTGATACTGTAACACATAAAAGGCTGGTGCATAAAATGGGAATACTGGGACTAAGGGAAAATATGTATAACTGGTTAATATGTGGATCACGTGTAACAGAGGGTTGTTATTCATAGTACATACACGGATTGCTTCACAGTCACCAGTGGGGTGCCACAAGGGTCAGTATTAGGTCCTCTTTTTTTTAATAGTTTTATTAATGACCTGGTAGAGGGTTTACAGAGTAAAATCTCAATATTTGTGGATGATACTGAGCTCTTTAAAGGAGTCACCACAGAGGAGGATAGTGTAATATTACAGAGGGATTTGGGGAAGCTGGAAGCTTGGTCAGGTAAATGGCAAATTAATTGTAATGTGGATAAATGTAAAGTTCTGCACCTGGGCCATGGAAACAAGATTTACAATTACATATCAAATAAAAAAACACTGGGTAAAACTACCACTGAAAAAGACTTTTTTTTTAGCAACTAGTGCCAGGCAGCTGCAGCCAAGGCAAATAAAATCATAGAATCATGGGATGCATCAGGAGAGGTATAGATACTCACAACAAAGACAGAGTTTTGCCCTTATACAAATCACTAGTTAGACCACATATGGAATACTGTGCTCATTTTGGGCACCTGTATTTAAGAATTTGTGCAGAAGAAAGTGACCAAGCCAATCCAGACAGATGCCTGGGCCCAGAGCTCCTGATGCTTGTTCATTGCCTGCTAACATCCTGGGGAGAAAGTGTTGCTACAGATTTCCATTATACTGTATGTTAGGGCAAAAAGAGACAATTATATGGTACATCTATGCGGTATTATACTGTGTAGGGAGCTAAAGGGGCCATTTTACTGTGTGTGGGGGGGGCAGAAGGGGTATCATACTATGTGTAGGGGCAGAAGGTGCCATTATAGTATGTATGGGGGCCATTATACTGTGGGGGAGAATTAAAGTGGCATTATATTGTGTGGTGGGTATAAGGGGGCCTAATTATACTATACTATTATACTATGTGTAGGGGGCAGAAGGGGCCATTATACTATGCATGGGGGCCTAAGGGGGCCATTATTCTCTGGTGGGGAATTAAAGGGGCCATTATATTCTATGGTGGATAGAAGGGGCCATTATACTGTGTGTTGGGCATTATGGGGGCCACTATACTGTTTTGCTGCAAGCTCGCCATCTGTACACCGGGACATCACCAACAGAAATGGCAGGCATATGGGACAAAAGGGGGCAATTAAACTTTGATTTTACTGTGTGAGAGGGCAAAAGGGGACCATTTTCTGTGTGTTTGGGGGCAGAAGGGGCATTATATTATGTGTGCAATGCAAAGATTGAAAGCTACCGAAACTCTATCAAAGGTTTTGGCAACAAAAATCCCCCAATTTCAGCTCACTGCATGAGTTGTGCCCCAAAAGGGTCCACTGAGGTTGTGTCGCCCAAGGGTCCACACAAACCTCCTGGACAGTGGCCTAACTAAAGTCTTGTGGGCCCCGGTGCAAACTTTTTTCCAGGGGCCCCTAACCCCTCCCTAGACAGAATTCTTGATAGTGGCAGTTATGGGTGCTGCAGTGATATCTCAGATATTTGAAAAGGATACAGCTTTAGTACCTACAACTCCAGTTATCAAGAATATGGTGAGTGAGCAGCGTCCGTCATGTAAACAATACTGGGACAGTATTTTGTGCTCCAGAGTGAACTCCACACAGTATCATGTGCTCCACAGTGGCCCCCACACAGTATCATGTGCCCACAGTGGCCCCCACACAGTATCATATGCTCCACAGTGGCCCCCACACAGTATTATATGCACACAGTGGTCCCCACACAGTATTATGTGCTCCAGAGTGGCCCCACACAGTATTATGTGCTCCAGAGTGGCTCCCACACAGTATTATGTGCTCCACAGTGGCCCCACACAGTATTATATGCTCCACAGTGGTCCCCACACAGTATTATGTGCCCACAGTGGCCCCTACACAGTATTATATGCTCCATAGTAGCCCTCCCCTCCTAGAGCCGGTGCTATTATTATACTCTGGGGTCTCCTCAGAACCCAGAGTATAATAAATAGAGGCCCAGGAAAAGTGATTAAAAATAACAAACACTTATACTCACCTCACCTCACCTGTTCTGGGCATCCTCACTCCTTCTGGCTGTCTTCTGCATCTTCCTGCATCCTCTTCTGTCTGGCGACTGAGGTCTCGCGCTCCAGTCGTCACTGCTGGGACCTGTGATGGAGCCTCAGCAGTCACATGGGGGTGCGATGATGCACCCCATGTGACCGCTGGGGCCCAATCACAGGCCCCAGCAGTGAGGTCTGGGGCACATGGCCTCAGTTACTGGCCGAAAGAGCCCCGGAGTGGATGCTGAGCCCAGGACAGGTGGGTATAAGTATTTTTTTATTTTTAATCACCTCCCCTAGACTAGCATCAATTGGAAAGGGGTACGGCAATATGTATAGCGGTCAGGGAACCAGGCTTTCCCTGACCACTTTCATGGTGGTCTGGGGCCCCCGGCCATTCTCAGCTGGCCATGGGCCCCGTGTCCCTCTGGGCCCGGTCGCGGTAGCACCCCTTGTGACCATGATCCTTACGCCACTGCTCCTGGACTGACTTGAGGATGTTTTGTTTGGAAAAAAATTACTTTACATCTGAAGGAAAAAAAAGATTACAATAAGATCTATGGAACTCATTGCCACAGTAAGTGATAATGTCTGATAATTTGTACAACTTCAAGAAGCTTCACAGGTTATTGTAAAAAATAAAATTTTGGAATAGAAGGTTGATCCAGGGACAAAGTCAATTTGCCATATTTGGAGTTGGGAGGGAACTTTTTGAGTTCTACTCGATTAACTTGGAAGGTTTATCAGCTGGGCTTTATCCAACTTTATGAACTATGTTACTATGACTTTTAGGATACCTATCTTTCCACAGGTAGCATTAGAGGCACAACTTCTCTATTTCTCACGTTATACGATATAAGCTGTCCTGGACATTTGTTTGGAATGGAGTTGGGTTCCCAGGAGCCACAAGTGGTTATAGCAGTGGTTCAATGTGTGCTCATGTACATTATTCTGTGCCATCTTAATCTATAAACGTATTTATTTATTTATTTATTTATTTATTTATTATGCTTGCTTATATAGCACCATCATATTCTGCAGCACTTTACAGATATTGTCAACACTGTACCATATAGGGCTCACAATCTAAATCAGTATGTCCTTGTAGTGCAGGAGGAATCCCATGCAAACATGGGGAGAACATACAAACTCCAGCGCTGCAAGGTTACAGTGCTAACCACTGAGCCACTGTGCTGCCCAAGCATGTACAAATTAAGAGACGATAGAAATATTGTTCAGATTGTCCCACTTTTTCCAGATTTCTTCTTATTAGCGTCTATTGTTCTGAATTATTTTTGACACTAACATTGTGGCGCTTCGGGCATCATCTTATCAGAAATGTGCTATAGGCATATTTTCATTCTGTTAGATTATCATGTCAAAAACTAAAATTGTGAAGATGAGCCATTATTTTATTTCTAAAAGTTGGGATTGTAAATAGTGCAGCTTCCTGAGGGATGATCCTTATATTGGAAGGAAAACAATACAAACAGATGTTTTCTTCTTTGTCTCATAGAGCAATAAACCAAGTTACAGTACAATCACTTAATACAAGTAATAAATAAAACTGCCACCAGGGGACAGACAACATCTGTGTTATAAGGGAACGGCACTCGGCAAGTTGTCATATACATTCATTATTTCAAGAGCTACACTGTTTGTCACTTCTTTGTCTTGCTAGCGTCATGGAGTATCTTCTGGCAGTTATAGATCACAGAGGTATTGCATGATGCGTGATGCTGTCCTTTATCCCAGCCATGGGTATATTTATTAACTATAATAACTTCAATTTTCAGAGTTTTCCTATAAGAGTATTAAAAAAGAAAATTGATAGGAACCATCTATAAATGTCAAAAAAGAAAAAAAAAACATTACGGGCAAGTTGAAAATGGGCAATAATATAATTGTATATTTAACAATATATTAGTCAGTAGTTACTAGAGATGGGCAAACCTCTGAAGATTCGTTTAGTTTTGGGTTTGGGTGGTTTGACCCAAGGATTTGTTTCATGTGGTCATCCTTGCAGCGTTTGGCAGTCCCTCAGCCTCCTGTATGACGACATATTCCCTGGGGTCACGACTGAGGTCTGTGATTGGGCCTTCTCTGTCACATGGGATGTTATGACAACATGACACATTAACCCTGGGGCACATGACATCACCCAGGAGGCCCAAAGACAACTGGAAAGGAATGTCGCACACTGCTAGGATGCCTAGTAGATGTGAGGGAAGGTGAGTATAGCTGTTTGTTTCCATATCTTCCTAAGTCTCCAATAATCATACTCTGGGGTCATGAATGGCAAACTCCCAAAGTTTCAGGTTTGGGCCGAACCCAAAGCTTTTGGAAAATTCCGGATGAATCAGGTTCAAACCAAACTGGTTCACTCATCTTTGAGGTCACAATTGAGGTGTACAGAGAGTATAGAATTCTGCAGTCTAATACAGAGTCCCCCTTCTTTAATATGGGCATAATGCTCCATTTGAAATGGTAAACTTATGCAATGTATTAATGGTTGTCTGGTTTAGAAAAAAAAACATATATTTTCCAATACCAGAAGAAAATTCAAAATGAAAAGTGTATTCTGGGTTATAAAAAAAATGTCCAAAAGCAGAAAATGAGCTAAAATTAAACAAATAAATCTAAGGATGTAATCCTAAGTATGCGCCACTTCAGGGGCTATGCTCTGGTCCACCCTTTCGTGATTTGTTTACATGGCTGAAGTGGTGACAGGGTCCATTTACACACATCACTGCCGAAGTCATCCACTGTGTTATACAGCATAAAGATGGCCATACACATTAGATTTTAGACTGCTAAAGTGGCAGATTTTAGACTGCTGTTGGTTGGTCGTACATCAACCTATGACTGTCTGTCCCATACAGCCAACCATCAACTAAAGTTGGTCAGATCCAAAATTTGTTGTGTTGGATTTTTTCTGCCGTGATCTGATGTGTATAGACTAGTGTGATAGACCTGTGGGAGATATTTGTATTGTAGGTATGTGTTTGTACCACTAACACTCCCACAAAGTGTCTGCCATTCCCTGTTTTCAGCACTTCAATAGCATTGAATGACTTTCATCTGTTAATTTTCCAAATGTCTGGGGTAGTCGAACGCTCGTTGGTTGTTGATGTGTTTGGAATAGTTGGCTGTACGACCGACCAACCAACCACAGTTAATTTCAATGCTGTCTAAAATCTCATGTGTATGGCCATCTTAAGACTTCTGAGGCCAGTGAACATCTGAAGTGGTCATGTGTCTGTATGGAAACATCACTACTACAGCAATGTAAACAAATTCTGGCAGGGAGGACCTATTGAGGACTGGGTCAGATGTGCAAGTATAGATTTAATTATTATTTTAGCGCAGTCCCTGATTTTGGCCACATTTTTTTTTTAACCCCTTCCGGGCATCCGCTGTAATAGTACGGAGAATGTCGGGCATTTAAATATGGCGGCCGCTCAGGAGCTGTATTATACAACAGAGACCCAGTGCACTGATATGTACTGATGTATGGGCATTGATCGAGGGGATTAACCCCCCTGATACCTTAGTCAAAGCTGACCGAGGCGCCATTTTGCCGCTGGCACCTGGAGCAAGTCTAGGGCCAGCATCCCATGGGCATGCCAGCCAGGAGCCTATTGAAGACTCCCAGGCTTGTCTGACATTCATTTGTATGGCAGGCTGCTCCATACATCCTGTCACACAAATGCCGATATTTTGCTATGCATTAGCATTGTAATACATTGCATTAGTGATCAGATCCCCTGGTGTTCAAGACCCCTTGGGTGGTCTAATAAATGCAGTGAAAGAAATTTTAAAAAAGTACAAAAAAATTAAAAAAAAAATAAAAAATATTAAAAATTCAAATCACCCCTCTTTCCCTAGAACACAAATAAAAGTACTTAAATACTGTGAAACACATACACATAGGTGTCTCTGTGTCTGAAAAAGCTGGTCTACAAATCTCTAAAAATATTTTTCCCATATGGTGAACGCCGTAGCAGGAGAAAAATCATAAGTGCCAAACTATCATTTTTTCCCTGTTTTGCCTCTGATAAAAATTTGAATAAAAAGAGTGATCAAAGCAATAGACATTCTCCAAAATGGTATAACTAAAAAGTACAACTGGCCCCACAAAAAAGAAGCCCTACACATCCCTGTACACGGAAATATAAAAAAGTTATTGGTGTGAGAATATGGTGACTTTAAGAAAAAAAAATTTTTTTGCAAAGTTTTAGATCTTTGTTAAGGGGTTAAATAAAACTATATAAATTTGGTATCCCTGGAATCGTATCGAAACATAGAATATAGGTGACATATCATTTTGGCTGCAGAGTGAACGCCGTAAGAAAGTCGGACAAATGCACTTTTTCCTCATTACTGATACTATAGAATGTAAATGCCCATGTTAGGTGGGGTGTGTATAAAAAGCACCCCTTTTGGGTTCAGGACAAGCAAAATGTGTTTATTTTTTCAACAGAAGAAATTGTCCTTTATCTTTTGTTTAGAACGATAACAAGCAAGTCTGCCGACCGGAAAATGTGGAGAGAAAAGTCCTGCTTGCAGAAAAGTCCTCCGGCCGAGCGGAGATCAGATGTAGGTGTGTGCCTTTGAACCTTATGGTGCAGCCTTATATTGCATTCACGTCATGTTTTTTACATCCACAGATCTGTATAACGGATGCAGAAAAATTGTTGCAAACAGATGGCTATCTTTTTCCATAGAGTCAATATAAAAAATAAATGGATCTGTTTCTGTCCATTTTTTGACAGACACAAAAGTGCGGTATGCTACGTTTTTGTGCCCTTTAAAAAAAAAATAAAAAATTACCGAAACAGATCCATTTTTTTTTCCAGTGACTCTATGTAAACGGATGGCCATCTGTTTGCATCCGTTTATTGCATTTGTTAAATGGATCTGCTGAATGGATGTCAAATATGCAAATGAACCTTAGACGGAAAGATGTGCCAGATTTATTATTCTTCAAAGTTGTATAAAACTGGAAAACATTATAATAACTAGAAAACTCTAGCAAAACTGACTTTAAAAAATATCCCTTACGATAAATCTCCTACAATGTCTGTATGATAAATGATGGATACAAGAAATGACATGCTTTTTCTGAATATTTGCCCACTGGAGTTGTTACTGTTTTTCCCATTCGAAAAATTAGTTTGATTTCTATTGAAAAACCAAATTAGCCAACAAGCTAAATTATTATTATTAGACTACATTTCCCAAAGTGAAATCTTGTGATAGTATAGCCCTCATATATTTTACACATCTTTGAAACCTCTCTTTCAAAAATTTTGGTACATGCAAATGTTTTAGGGTTATGTGTTGGCTCTATCAAGTTCTATTTTTTGAGTGGACCTACTGTTTAACAGGTATCAAAATCACCCATCATAGTTCCTTAAGGGTACTTACAATTCTAAGTAAGTCCAAGATGATCAGAGTTGTAGTGATACAGTTCCGTTTAGTCTTAATTAATCTAGCAATTTCCATATCCATTACCAGATGAATGAACTTAACTTTTCCTGTTCATAAAAAAACTCATAAATTATGGAGCCCTTGGTTATTAACATAATTCATCTTTCTGAAGGGTTCAGATTAGTAACCCTCTAAGGTTGTTTTGTTCGTACAAACCCTTTCACTTTGGAAAATATACACTTTGATTTTAATTTCCGTTTCTCGTTTGCAGTATTAAAGAGACGATGGGTTTAAATGATATTATTATTATATTCTTAAGAAAATTTAATTAGATCTGCAGTATCACAGTGCTTGAATGTGTTTGATTAAAATTTGATATTGACACCATGGACACCATCTAAATTCATGACATTGCACTCTGATGTTTCTTAACTACTATAGAGGACCCTTCTTCTGGTAGATGGCACTTTATTGGTCACTGCAAAACACCCTGCCGCCCCCACAACCCCCCGCTTCCCTATATACACACTCAATACCAAGGAAACCTTGCAAATAACTTTAGGACCAAACCATCTTGAGATTCACGACCAAGTAATAATTTAAGGTTTTCCATTTCATCAAGAAGTAAAAACTTTTTTTATTTATGCTTTTTAAAACAATATAAGGTCTTGTTTTTTGTATGATTTTTATAGTTTTTACACATAACATTTTCTTGTACCTAAACTGTTAGTGATAAATTTTTATCAGCTTAGGTTTAAGAGGGCAAGCGAAAAAGAAACATTATACCACATTTGATCCAGGGATTTATTCTGACTGTCATATTGTAACTTTTGGCATATAATTGTGTTTGTATTTATGGTACATGCTGTTATGGGGTTATATTACTGTATATCAGTTCTATTAACACTTCCCACAATGACAAATTGTTTATTTTTTTGTTTTTCCTCTCTGCTGTCCAAAAGAGATATTTTTTTTTCTGTTTACATAGGCCTACGAGGGCTTGTTTTTTTGAGGGACAAACTGGACTTCCTAATGGCATAATTTAATGTTCCATACAATGGACAAAATTACAGATAAACTATTTTCTTATAGGTTTTTTTTTTCATGAAGTTCTCAGCTCTATATATGGAAATATAAAAAAGTCCGGGTGTCAGAATATGGCGACTACAATAATTTTTTTTGTTTTCAAAGTTTTTTGTGTTAAGGTGTTAAAATATAATAAAAACTATATACATTCACAATGACACGAAAAATATAGGTAACATGTCGTTTTGGCTGCATAGTAAACTTCGTAGAAACAAAACCCAAAAGAAAATAGCGCAAATTAGTTCCCAAATTGCTTCCATTCTGAATTTTTTGCAGCTTCCCAGTACATTGTTGTGGAATATTAAATGGTACCACTATGAAGTACAGGTGCATCTCAATATATTAGAATATCTTTGAAATGTTCATTCATTTCAGTAATTCAGTAATTCAATTCATAATCCGCGTCTTCCATGATTGTGTGTCCTACTGAACCAGACTGAGGGACCATTTAAAGGCTTAGGAAACCTTGGCAGGTGACACACTGAATTTGCAATACTGAACTTTTTTACAATATTCTAATTTTCTTAGATTATGGTTTTCATTACCTGTAATCCATAATCAACATTTACAGAAATAAAACACTTGAAATGGAACACTCTTTGTGTAAAGAATCTAGAAAATATAGGAGGTCACTTTTTTAATTTAATAACTGAAAGAAATAAACGTTTCAAAGATATTCTAGTTTATTGAGATGCACCTGTACAAATTAAAAAACTAATAGTGGCTACGGTGGGAAAGGGTTAAACAGTTTTTGGTTATTCTAATGTGCTGTTCTACACCTGTGCAACTATACATTACTGGATGTCTATGTAAAATGCAAAGCCTGCTTCAATAGTTACTTATACACTGTTGGGGGTCTTTTTTTAATCCCGATTGTATTAGGCCCACCATGCCAGTTTGCAGTGGCATATCTAAAAGAAGCCATCACCTTTTACCAGTACCACAATCCACATAGATTGCAATGCTTTAGGAGTCATGTTTGGATTTTTCAGACCTCAGCATTTAGCACAGTAGGGCAGCTGTCAATCACAGCTACCTCCGCTGATGAACACGCGGGCACAGCTTTTGTGCCCACACATTAGCATTGATGTATATAAACATCAATATCTAGGAAGAGGTTAAGAAAGGGATTTGTCCTTACAGCACCTTTTTAGAATAAAATATATTCCATTGCCATTCATTAATATATCACTAAATGATTTACCTGTTATGGGTCCGATTGTGTGATGAATTGTGGGATGTTGGGAAAGGGTTAATCTGCTTGAAAAGGCATAATTGCTTTACAGCCTCTTTGCAAGCTCTTCAGGCTCTTTACAGCAATTGTCATTTTTCTTCTGTACTCCTTGGAGATACAGCATTATTTTAGTAAGCCACTGGGGACTCGTAGCTTAAATGCTTTTGGTAGCTATGTGAATAAACTTGTATAATGCACAAGAAGCAAATAAAATCCTCTGCTGAGTATTACATTGTT
This sequence comes from Leptodactylus fallax, assembly GCA_947044405.1. Classification (NCBI taxonomy): domain Eukaryota; kingdom Metazoa; phylum Chordata; class Amphibia; order Anura; family Leptodactylidae; genus Leptodactylus; species Leptodactylus fallax. The sequence goes on from CAMRHE010000426.1 coordinate 1,302,055, forward strand.
ATCTCCTCCAACAATCTTGGTGCAGTGCATCGTAGGATGCTAAAAGCTTTGATCTCTACTTTAGCAGCTGGAACATTAAGTAGAGATTAGCTCAATCTTGTTACTAGCTGAAGTCTGAAGTGCTGGAGAATGTGGCACCTGTTTTTTTTTCTTATTTTGCACCTTTTTCAACAGGAGCCTTTATTAGTGTTATTACAGATAACACAGGGTGTAATGTGTTACATAAACATATAGCAGCTTTATCTATTGGGCTCCGTCTCACCATCGCACAATGTTCAGAGCTGAAGTTTTTTCTATTCAGGTCATGTATCGTCTACTTGAGTGTTTTTCATTGCTGGCATTTACAGCTTTATACCTTTTCTTTGGCTCAAATATAAGCAATACCAGTCTTTCCTCAGCTGTATAAATGTCTCTGGCACAAGTATTATGTCCTGTTTGTCTAGCTGAATCTTGGTATTCATCCCAAGGCAGTTCTCATAAGACCTACTTAAAGGTGATATTCCGCTCTATTATTTAACGTCAACTCTACATATTTCTAACTTTCAGAACTATGGAAGACAAGTCGAGATGACCAAGAAGGTTCACTGCTAATTCTAGGTGGTACCCATACCTATACCCCTAAGGCTCCTGGTCGGATACATGCAACATCTTTATAAAACAGTAACACGTACCTCTAATATACAGGTTTGCCGTCACAAGCCTTATTATTGAAGTTGATATTAAAGACGTTATCCAGGATTAGAAAACATGGCTGTTATCTTTCAGAACTCCACTTCCTCTTCTCAGGCAGTTTTATAGGGGTCAATGGCCATGCATCAGCCCTGTTCTATTCATTTGAATGGGACTGAGATGCAGCATGGTCGTGTGACCGAGGAACCTTATGCTACTGCCTGAGAAGAGGAAGTGGAGCTCTTTCTGATCTTTCTAGTCCTGGATAAGCTCTTTGAGCAGTGGCGTAACTAAGGTATTGTGGGCCCTGATGCAAACTTTTGTCCGGGGCCCCCTACCGCCTCCCTACAGCAAATTCTTGATAGTGGCAGTTACGGTTACGGTTACAGTTGCTGCAGCGATATCTCTGATACTTGAAAGGGATACAGCTTTAGTACCCATAACTGCAGTTATGAAGAATACGGTGAGTGAGCAGTGCAGCACCCGGCATGTAAACAATACTGGGACAATATATGCTCCGCAGTGGCCCCCACACAGCATTATATGGTCTGCAGTGGCCCCCAGACAGCATTATATGGTCTGCAGTGGCCTCCAAACAGCATTATATGCTCCACAGTGGCCTCCACACAGCATTATATGCTCCGCAGTGGCCTCCACACAGCATTATATGGTCTGCAGTGGCCTCCAAACAGCATTATATGCTCCGCAGTGGCCCCCACACAGCATTATATGCTCAGCAGTGGCCCCCACACAGCATTATATGCTCAGCAGTGGCCCCCACACAGCATTATATGCCCACAGTGGCCCCCACACAGTGTTACAATCATTACGTCACTGTAACGATTATTTGCTGGCCGCAGCAAATAACTGCTGTGGGAAAAACCACAGAAAGTCCTGCTTCAATTATACCTATAGGGAAACTGCCGGCATTTCTGTTGGTATAACTGACATGCTGCAAATTCCAAAACTGCAACAGATTCGCTAGAATCCCATCCACTTTGCAGGGACTGTAAAACGCCACGGTGCTTACGCCACATAGGACCCCTGCCTTAAGAGGTTTTTTTTAGAATTGCATTGATGGATAGTGGCATACATATAGTAGAGGGACAGCGGCATTATGAGAAAACATATCTTGAAAATCACAATGTCTGATTTTTTAAGAATTTATTTGCAAATTATGGTGCAAAATAAGTATTTGGTCAATAACAAAAGTTCATCTCAATACTTTGTTATATATCCTTTGTTGGCAATGACAGAGGTCAAACGTTTTCTGTAAGTCTTCACAAGGTTGGCACACACTGTTGCTGGTATGTTGGCCCATTCCTCCATGCAGATCTCCTCTAGAGCAGTGATGTTTTGGGGCCCAGATATGTACTGGCTTAAGCAGGGGGACACGTCTGGCACTGCAGGATCTGAGTCCCTGGCGGCGTAGTGTGTTACTGACGGTAGCCTTTGTTACATTAGTCCCAGCTTTCTGCAGGTCATTCACTAGGTCCCCCCGTGTGGTTCTGGGATTTTTGCTCACCGTTCTTGTGATCATTTTGACCCCACGGGGTGAGATCTTGCGTGGAGCCCCTGATTGAGGGAGATTATCAGTGGTCTTGTATGTCTTCCATTTTCTAATTATTGCTCCCACAGTTGATTTCTTCACACCAAGCTGCTTGCCTATTGCAGATTCAGTCTTCCCAGCCTGGTGCAGGTCTACAATTTTGTTTCTGGTGTCCTTCCACAGCTCTTTGGTCTTCACCATAGTAGAGTTTGGAGTGTGACTGTTTGAGGTTGTGGACAGGTGTCTTTTATACTGATAACAATGTCAAACAGGAGCCATTACTACAGGTAATGAGTGGAGGACAGAGGAGCCTCTTAAAGAAGAAGTTACAGGTCTGTGAGAGCCAGAAATCTTGCTTGTTTGTAGGTGACCAAATACTTATTTTCCACCATAATTTGCAAATAAATTCTTAAAAAATCAGACAATGTGATTTTCTAGATATGTTTTCTCATTTTGTCTCTCATAGTTGAGGTCTACCTATGATGACAATTACAGGCCGGCCTCATCTTTTTAAGTGGGAGAACTTGCACAAATGGTGGCTGACTAAATCCTTTTTTTTCCCCACTGTATCAGTATTGTACACCGGATCTCTTTCAATCATATATTGCTGGGTTACTCTGTAAGAGACAGCCAATGTTGTCCTAAGCTTTATTTGTCTGTATAAACTGTTAATGTTGAATGTATTTCTGTGATTCTGTTCCTTTAAGACAGCAGCCATTGTAATTGTGACATGATGCTGGAGTGACTCCCCCCCCCTTTTATGTCAGCTTGCCTGTTCTGCAGACAGAATGTGAGCAGAGAAGCAGGAAGTGACGAGACAGAGAGCAGCAGCCATCTTAGCAAGTGTTGTATTGAACTGGTGTGGAGATTTTTCTGTACAGCTAAGCTGTATCTTGGTCCAGAGACAAACAGAGTGTAAAGAGACAACAGGACTAGTGAGTCCACGTGAAAGGAACTGTGCTCAGTGGCTGATCAGTGAGACTGACATTGTGACTGTGTATATGGATACCACAGATAGAGACTCGCAGTGCTGTTGACGTACTGGACAGTAACTGCTAAACCCCGGCTTACATCCCAGCTCAGTGTATGGATTCGGCAGGACTGTCAGTGTGCTGAGTGGAATCTGCTGTTGGATTACATTGCATTCATTGGGTTTCCCTGTTAAAGAGGACTTCATTTCTCCCAAGATCCTGATAACCGTGAGGAGAGGACGTTTCGCTATAAAAGAAAGGAACGACTTTGGGCCCCACCGCGCGCTTCTACAGACTGTAAGCGGTCCACCTGGACCACTGGGGAAAAGGGGGTGCACCCAAATGTGATGTCAGGGTCAGTTAGGGATAGTTTTGAGTATATTGTTCATTCAGTGTCCATACTGCAGAATTGGACAGAGTAAAAGTAGAAACCATTGCAGAATTTGCCTTGAAATTGTTCATGCTATATTGTATATTTTGCTTGTCTTTATCCCTGTCATTTTACCTTCAAATAGCCTTTATTAACTTATAGTAAATATATATTCTTTTCTTGAACTACCGCGTGTGCGTTCATTTCTGGTTGCGGAGACCAAACCACCTGCCTTGCTCTCGGTTCACAAATTGGCGTAGTCGGCAGGATCCGCTTACCAGAATGGACGGTGACGCACCCGTTCGGGAGAATGGTGCTGGAGGAAGAATGCCAGCAGGGGCTATAATGAGTCAGTTAGCTAAATTTGATGGCAATAATATGTCAGTGAGTATGTGGGTGGAACAGATACGAATGATACAGCGAATGTACCAGACCGCACCAGAAGTACTAGTAGAGCTAGCAATATTGACATTACAAGGGGATGCTAAGACCACGGTGATATTGAGGCCATTTGAACAAAGGCAGACATTTGAGCAAGTAGTCCAGATTCTAGAAACCATTTATGGAGAAACTGCATTGCTGGGGTCTCTGCAGGCTCGGTTCTTCCAGAGGGTACAACAGGAGAATGAAAGCCTTCCCCAATATGCAAATGCCCTACAAGAACTGCTCCGAGATATTCAAGTGAAGGAAAAAGGGGGCTCGCCAGCCTTCTGTAACCCTGATCGGACTCTCCGTGACCAGTTTGTCCTGGGGATACGTGACGGCAGTTTAACTGTGACTATGCAGGATTTTATACGACGAGAGACTGATGCTAAATTCCATGATGTACAGGTAGAGGCCATCTCCCGTGCCAATAGTATGTTCCCGAAGCCCCAGACCGCAGTTGGAGTTACTTTGTCACAGGGGGCTAGTTCTGGCTCAGAGACAGTAGAAAAGGGGACGGTTAAAGAAATTCTCACAGTAATGCAGAAACTGCAAGAGCAAATGGAACACTTGCACACCCGTTGTGATGAACATTCTATGAAAATTGCAGACTTCCAGAAAACTGGAGGTGAAAGGGTGAGCCGTCCATACCCAGAAAATCAGAATCACCCACCACCCCGCTGGAGGGATGAGGATAGGACCTACCGAAGGGGTCCAAATCAGTTAATGCAGTGCTCAGGAGAAATCGAAGGGGCTTACCGAAGGGGCCCAAACAGATGGCCAGAACGACGGGAGATACGCTGCTGGGAGTGTGGACGGATGGGCCACGTTGCTGCTAGATGTCCAGAGCAGCGACAAACTTATGAGAGACCGCCGTTAAACTGAAGTCCCCTGCTGCTGTAGGGCGTGTAGTAGGGGAGACTGACAAGGAGACTATGTGGGGAGAATGCCCTAATGATGACCTGATCGCTGCAAGTCCTGTTATACAGGTGGAAATGGAGGGTATTCCGGTTACCGGGATGATTGACACGGGTTCCCAAGTAACGACCTTGAGTAGAGACTGTTATGAACGGTACTTCCAGCAACATGTGAAATATGATCCCCATACATTCGTACGAGTGGTCGCAGCTAACCAGTTACCAGTTCCAGTCGTGGGAGTGGCCTGGATGAATGTCCGGATATGTGGCCAAGATCTGGGTAGGAAAGGCATTGTGGTGGTACAGGAGTCACATGAAGTAAAGGTCCCTGTCATTTTGGGTATGAATGTGTTAAAAGAATTAGATCAGATCCTCTTTGAAAAGAAAGGTCACGGTTATTGGAAAGAAACCACCACCCATCGGCCTACTCAAACAGCTTTCCAGCGGCTGATCCGGACATGTGGCTTACAGAAAAGTTCGGATGCGCAGCGTCCTCTGGCTCGAATTTCAGTTCCTTTGCATACAAAAGTTACACTGCCACCCAGTCGGGAGACAATAGTGTCTATGCCCGTAGGCACCTGTCGGAAACTAGAGGGCATAGCTGTGTTGGTAGAACCACTGCAGGCAGCCGAAGGAGGTGTTGATCCGCTAGTGGCCCGTTCCTTGGCAATAGTTCGCAATGGAAGAGTACCACTTCGATGTGTAAACACTCAGGACCAGAGTGTGGACCTGACCCCAGGGAGGCAGCTGGCTAACATCTATGTGACTCCGGAGGAAATAAGGAAAGTAACTCCAATGCAGCTGAAGCCGACTGAAAGGGATGAGTGGACCGTAACTGTGTCCATGGGAGAAGATGAGGAACCCACCTCTGAATGGAATGGCCGTGCAATTCGAGAACAGATGAAGATGGATGCAAGTTCATGTTCTCTGGAATGTGTGCAGAAGGTAGATGAACTGTTGTGGGAGAACCGAGCCGCCTTTTCACGGTATGCTGAAGATTTTGGATGTACCACAGGGATCTACCATGAGATTCCCACAGGAGACACCCCTCCAATTAGAGAGCGCTACCGACAAATTCCTCCACAGTTGTATCAGGAAGTAAAAGAACTGTTAGCTAAGATGCTACAGGGTGGGATCATCCAAGAAAGCCAGAGTCCCTGGGCAGCTCCTGTGGTGTTAGTAAGAAAAAAAGATGGGTCCATCCGATTTTGCGTAGACTATCGGAAGTTAAACGCTTGCACCGTACGAGATTCCTACCCCTTGCCACGGATTGAGGAGTCCCTCTCAGCGCTGGGGAGAGCCCGGTACTTCTCCTCACTAGATCTGGCTAGTGGGTATTGGCAGGTGCCGATGGCCACAAAAGACAAGGAGAAGACGGCATTCATCTTGCCCATGGGACTATACGAATTTAACCGGATGCCCTTCGGGTTGACAAATGCACCCGGAACGTTTCAGCGGTTGATGGAGAAATGTCTCGGTGACTTCAACTTTGAGTTCACTCTCATCTACTTGGATGACATTATAGTGTATTCTGCGACCTTTGAAGACCATCTCCACCAGTTGGGGCAAGTATTTCGAAGATTGCGGGAACATGGGCTCAAATTGAAACCCAGTAAATGTCGGTTGTTCCAATCTGAAATTGATTACTTGGGTCACCGCGTATCAGGAGAAGGGGTGAGACCATCAAGAGACAAGATAGCGGCTGTTCAAGATTGGCCAATACCGACTACCCTGCGAGAAGTGAGGGCGTTCCTTGGAGTAGCCGGTTACTATCGACGGTTTATTAAGGATTTCGCCAAGGTAGCAGCACCACTTAATGCTCTCCTACGAGGCACATCCGGTGGTCCAAAGAACCGGTCCGTGAAGTGGGGACCTGAACAGGAACAAGCCTTCCAGGCATTAAAGGATGCACTGACAACAGCCCCAATCTTGGCATATGCTGATTACCACTTGCCGTTCCAGCTGTATACGGATGCAAGCCTGTATGGTCTTGGAGCAGTGCTTTCCCAGCTTCAGGATGGCCAGGAGAGGGTCATAGCGTACGGCAGCCGGTCTTTGAGAGATTCTGAAAGAAACCCCGAGAATTATAGTTCATTTAAGTTGGAGCTGTTGGCACTGGTATGGGCCATGACCGAGAAATTCTCTGAATATTTGACCGGTGCTGAAGTTTTAGTACTGACTGACAACAACCCACTAGCTCACCTGGAAAATGCCAAGCTCGGGGCGTTAGAGCAGAGGTGGATAGCCCGAATGACTAAGTTCAATTACCGCATTAAGTATCGGTCCAAGACAGAGAACCAGAATGCTGACGGGCTTTCTAGGGTAACCGCCCAGACCCCCACAGTAGACGTGGATCATGAGTTGGAGCATGTGGAGGTGCCCGACTTCAGCAGATTTTCACAGGCCTTGACCGCCACTAATCAGTTTGAGATGGAGGGGACTGAAATGGCTCCTTTCTTTGGTCCCTCACGACAGGAATGGGCACAGATACAACAGACCCATGAGGGGCTGGCACAGATGATCAAGTGTGTTGAGAAAGGCCAGAAGCCCTGTAGAGAGGAAAGAGAACGACTGACACGTGAGATATTATCTGTTCTGAGTCAGTGGGAAAAGTTGGAGATGAAAAATGGAGTGCTATGCCGAAAGGTCTATTTACCTTCTGAGATCGACATTCGATACCAAATTGTGGTGCCTAGTGAACTGGCTCGCTCGTTGGCAGTTGAGGCTCATAATAAGAATGGACATTTTGGTCATGAGAAGACCTTTCGTTGGTTACAGCGACTGATTTACTGCCCTGGTCTTCGTCAAATGGTCGAAGAAGTATGCCGCAGCTGTCGAACTTGTGAGATCCATAAGGCAATAGAACAGAGAGCTCCCCTGCAAACCATCGTGACCCAGGAACCTTTAGAAATCGTCATGATAGACTATCTAATGGTGGGCCCATCCAATAGCGGACACCAGTATTGCCTCGTAATGGTGGATCACTTCACCAAATTTGCGGTGGTAACCGCCACCAAGGACCAGACAGCTGAGTCAGCAGCTCGTGCTCTGTGCCAAGATTTCATTCGAGTATATGGGTGCCCTAAACGCATCCACTCCGACCAGGGTGCCTGCTTTGAGGGACACGTAATGAAAGAAGTTCAACGTATCTACGGGATAAAGAAGTCGCACACGACTCCATACCACCCTCAGGGAAATGGGGCCTGTGAAAGATTCAACAGAACTCTGCTACAGATGCTGCGGACTCTGGCGGAAGACAAGAAGTTACAGTGGCCTCAGTTCTTGTCTGAAATGGTGTGGGCCTATAACAATCAGGTCCATTCTACAACGGGGTACTCTCCTTATACACTTCTCTTTGGGCGGTCTGGGCGAAGTGTGGGAGAATTACAGTTGGATGATGTGGATGGGTTCCCTCCGAGGGATCCAACCTCTTGGGTGCGGGCGCACCGGCAGAGACTTGAGACGATCCATCGATTGGTGCGGCAGCGCCTGCAAGAACATCCCCATCCTGATAAGACCCCAGTGCAAGAAGCACCATTGCAACCAGGCGACCTGGTGCTAGTTCGTGTCAAGAAACCCCAAGGGAAATTGGAAAGCCGATGGGAGGCTTTGCCGTATCGTGTTGTTGGCCGCAAGTATGCGAATGGGCCAGTGTACCAGGTCCAGAAAGAAGGAACTGATTGTGTTCGAGTACTTCACCGAAATATGTTGCGCCTGTGTCATTCTGAAGGGACAAATCATGATGGGCTTGCCAATGTGAATGAGCTCCCACAGTCAGAGAATGGAGGTGCGGAATGGGCCTCAGACGAGGAGGATGATTGTTGGCCGATCCCTGCTCCTGGGGATGTTCCACCTGTGACTACTGTATCTCCGGCCTGTGCCCCCTCTGGTGCGGAATCCGCTGGTCCTTCTCAGCCCATAGCTGCAGCACCCCATAATATACCACCGGTCCTCAGACGGACCACTAGGCCAAATGCTGGTATTCCCCCCTGTTCGGTATGCGCAGGATGAGTTTATTTGGCCTGCCATACATCGGTATACTACCACCCTGTGCATAAAAGTACAACCCTCTGGATATACAGTCATAGGCAGGGACTGCCAATCTTAAAGTGGGGGGGAATATGTAAGAGACAGCCAATGTTGTCCTAAGCTTTATTTGTCTGTATAAACTGTTAATGTTGAATGTATTTCTGTGATTCTGTTCCTTTAAGACAGCAGCCATTGTAATTGTGACATGATGCTGGAGTGACTCCCCCCCCCCCTTTTATGTCAGCTTGCCTGTTCTGCAGACAGAATGTGAGCAGAGAAGCAGGAAGTGACGAGACAGAGAGCAGCAGCCATCTTAGCAAGTGTTGTATTGAACTGGTGTGGAGATTTTTCTGTACAGCTAAGCTGTATCTTGGTCCAGAGACAAACAGAGTGTAAAGAGACAACAGGACTAGTGAGTCCACGTGAAAGGAACTGTGCTCAGTGGCTGATCAGTGAGACTGACATTGTGACTGTGTATATGGATACCACAGATAGAGACTCGCAGTGCTGTTGACGTACTGGACAGTAACTGCTAAACCCCGGCTTACATCCCAGCTCAGTGTATGGATTCGGCAGGACTGTCAGTGTGCTGAGTGGAATCTGCTGTTGGATTACATTGCATTCATTGGGTTTCCCTGTTAAAGAGGACTTCATTTCTCCCAAGATCCTGATAACCGTGAGGAGAGGACGTTTCGCTATAAAAGAAAGGAACGACTTTGGGCCCCACCGCGCGCTTCTACAGACTGTAAGCGGTCCACCTGGACCACTGGGGAAAAGGGGGTGCACCCAAATGTGATGTCAGGGTCAGTTAGGGATAGTTTTGAGTATATTGTTCATTCAGTGTCCATACTGCAGAATTGGACAGAGTAAAAGTAGAAACCATTGCAGAATTTGCCTTGAAATTGTTCATGCTATATTGTATATTTTGCTTGTCTTTATCCCTGTCATTTTACCTTCAAATAGCCTTTATTAACTTATAGTAAATATATATTCTTTTCTTGAACTACCGCGTGTGCGTTCATTTCTGGTTGCGGAGACCAAACCACCTGCCTTGCTCTCGGTTCACAACTCAACTGGCGGACCCCCAGTTGTCTGTACTACTGCCTCCTGGCTCTTTCATTAGAACAGTGTCCGGGAGAAACCTTCATCTCCCGTCTGCTGTTCCCAAGCCCTAATCACTTGCACTAGTGGCAGCAGGGATCCCTAATTATCCCTGCTGCCTTCACATGTGAGGGGGCACTAATTATTCTGTAAGGGGGGTACTAACGAGCATACTACAAGGAGGCACAATAATGGGCATTATACTGTGTGGGGGCACTAATGTCCCATTAGTGCCCCCCACAGTATAATGCTCTTTAATGCCCCCACTGACTGTATAATGCTCCTTAATGCCCTGAACCACCGTATAATGCTCCTTAATGCCTCCACCCACTATATAATGCTTCTTAGTGCCCCCATGCACAGTATAAAGCTCCTTAATGCCCCCACTGACCGTATAATGCTCCTTAATGCCCTGAACCACTGTATAATGCTCCTTAATGCCTCCACCCACTATATAATGCTCCTTAGTGCCCCCATGCACAGTATAAAGCTCCTTAGTGCCCCCACTTACAGTATAATGCTCCTTAGTGCCCCACCCACAGTATAATGCCACATTAGGAAATATTTTTATTCTAATTTTCTTGTGTGTCTTATAGTCAGACGCATCTTTTTGTCTAAAAAACACCATAAATACTGGATGTGTTCAGCTGCTGTTCAAATCAGACCTTTACTTGACGGCGGGCCCCGGTCAATGGACCTTTACTAAAAGTAGTTACCACTGATATATTGCAAGGGCCCAACTGCATCCTACACAGAGCCATGTTTTATTGGTAAGTGTGGCCTTTTTTTTCTGTGATGTTATAAACAAATTGCCAACAAACCAGTCAGTCAACCTCAAGTCTGTATATGTGAGGATGGTGCATAAAGGCCTGTCCTTATCTCTATAGAGCCATGAATGGAAGTGTGCAAGGATGCAATTGATGACATTATATAGAGGATAGGAGTTGGAGTCTTTATCTATTGTCACCATCCCTGTGCTTTAATAATAGCAAGCTCAGATGAGTCCTTCATGACTGGTCTGTGAGTTCTTAGGCCTTGCTCCAAGTGCCTCAAGGAGTGTTACTGCAGTGGCAGCCAGAAGACACCTATTAAACAAACCTAAGGAACCCTTACCAGCCAAGTACAGTTTTAGCATCCAGCAAGCCTCAGCCTCTTATGCTAGCTACCAGAGAACATATGAGCAACCTTGCCCACAAGATAAATTTGCTGAAAAAACTTTTCAACGAGTATCATGCCCCATAGTGGCCCCTGCACACAGTATCATGCCCCATAGTGGCCCCTGCACACAGTGTCATGCCCCATAGTGGCCCCTGCACACAGTCTCATGCCCCATAGTGGCCCCTGCACACAGTATCATGCCCCATAGTGGCCCCTGCACACAGTATCATGTCCCATAGTGGCCCCTGCACACAGTATCATGCCCCATAGTGGCCCCTGCACACAGTATCATGCCCCATAGTGGCCCCTGCACACAGTATCATGTCCCATAGTGGCCCCTGCACACAGTATCATGCCCCATAGTGGCCCCTGCACACAGTATCATGCCCCATAGTGGCCCCTGCACACAGTATCATGTCCCATAGTGGCCCCTGCACACAGTATCATGTCCCATAGTGGCCCCTGCACACAGTATTATATCCCATAGTGGCCCCTGCACAAAGTATCATTCCCCATAGTGGCCCCTGCACACAGTATCATGTCCCATAGTGGCCCCTGTACACAGTATTATATCCCATAGTGGCCCCTGCACACAGTATTATATCCCATAGTGGGCCCTGCACACAGTATTATTCCCCATAGTGGCCCCTGCACACACTATTATTCCCCATAGTGGCCCCTGCACACACTATTATATGTCCCATTGTGGACCACCCATGAACAATTATTATACTCTGGGGTCTTTTCAGACCCCAGAGTATAATGATCGGAGACCCAGGGAAGGATAGAAACATAAAAAAACTACGTTGCTTACCTGTTCCTCGCTCCGGTCCAGCCGCTGCTGCTTCAGCCGCCTTCAATGTTGGACCAGGCCTGCGTCACGTGATGCGGGCAAGGCGTCGCGACGCAAAATGACGTCGGGGACGTCACCAAACAGGCCCGAAGCCTGGAGAAGCGCAGGAGAGGTAAGTACATTGTTTTTTATGTTCCCTCACCTCCCCTGGGCCTCCGATTATTATACTCCGGGGTCTTTTCAAAGACCCCGGAGTATAATGATAGCAGAGATTGTGGTGTTCGGCCCGCGGCCTCACATACCGATCCCCGCTCCTGCTCACAGCCGCCTCCGCAGAATCGGAAGCGCAGGCGGCCGTGAGCGGGACCTCGGGGAACAGTAAGTATATAGGGCACGTTACCTGCTGGGGTTACTCCAGCAGGTAACGGACTATTAAAAAAAAAAAAAAAAAAAAGCATCGGGGGCCCGCGGGGCCCCGTAATGTCCCGGGCCCTGTGGCAGCTGCTACCACTGCTACCCCGGTAGTTACGCCCCTGCCTATGGCCTACAAGCTGTGTGCCATAAGAGGTAAATATTGGTATTTGGTACTTACCTGTCTGCTCCCCTGTCTCCCTTCTTCTGTTGTGATGTCATATGCACCCAGAGCAGGCAGCAGAGAGACAGAGCAGACAGGGAGCAGACAGGTAAGTAATGAGCTAATTCCATTGTAGGGGAGGCCAGTGAAGGGGTACTGTATGGCCCATACAGTGACCTCTTCACTGTTCTACCATATACAGGTCCCTGCACTGCTTACCCCCATACAGTGGTCCCTTCACTAGTTCCCCCATACAGTGACCCCTTCACTGGGCCCCCCATACAGTTGTTCCTTCACTGGTCCTCCCATACAGTCACTAGAGAAGGTTCGGTGACATCACTCAAATATGACTATAGTGCTATACCAGCGGCCGCTGAGGACACTAATTGGTCTCAGTGGTCATATGAGATGCAGGACTCACAGTAAGAAGTGGCCAGCACAAGACTGAATGAACACTGGTAGCAGACAACAGAGCACCAGGGACAGGTGAGTATGCTTTTCTTACTTTTTATTTTACACCTCCCTGGTTGCCACATGGGTTGCTTTAGTTCTTGGACAATCAATTTAAAGGGTTTATCCACCTTTCTAATATTGATGGCCTATCCTTAGGAGTCCTAGATACATTCCATCCATCTTGCTTATCTCAAGACGTAGATTGCTGTATTTTCATTTCTTCACACAGTAAATCTGTGTTTATAGATTGTTTTTTTGTGTGTTTTATTTGCTTGGTTGCACATATTTGCCATGTATTTGCAGTCCAGTGTTCCTGGTTCTCCTTTATTTTGGTCACTTGAGTTTTTCTATTTGTTTGCAATTGTATAGTTACTCCTGGAAGAATGCAGAACATTATCAGTAATGGAAAGGGAGGGGGTATACTGATCCTTATTGTACATGCCCCTGGCTGAGAGACAAATGTATTTCCGCCATAATTTGATCATTAGCTGTAGAAAAACTGATAAGACATCATATATGAAGGTTTATACAGTCATAGAACAGACTGCCCAGCAAGACCCTGCACTTATTTCAACTTTTCATGAAAACTCAGGTACCTTTTCAGGTATCTTTTCCACTATTAGAGACATGGCCATTCCATATGTTGATAGCCTAGGATCTAGACTAGATGACCACGATCTGCATTTTGTTTCACAATTTTATATGCTTTGTTGTACACAAATTTTATTACTTTTCTGTAGGAAAAAATAGAGCCTACAATGCATACAAGAGTATTAAACTGGGTCCACCCATTCATTGGGAGCTTTGTGATCTAACATTTTGCATGTCATCCTATGATTAGGCGGACCTTACCATTAATGACCAAGAACAATTTCTGCTTGCGACATAGTTCATCTATCTACTCTCTATAATTATTTCTTCAGAATTCTTCAGTGGCTGCTGATATTATTTCAGCTCTTCCCATGCATGTAATATCCAGAAGGCAGCTATTAAATATTATTTATGATTATAGGCGTTAAACCTTCAGCTATATAGGCGATCATAGATCATACACCTAAGAAGTATGTTACTATAATGCTAAGTAAACATCTTCGTTGGAGTCTCCATTCAGAGCTTCCGGCTCAGAGCCCAACAGACGTCCTGCAAACTTGACTTTTTCATCTAGCAATGTCTGTAAAAAAAATAACAGACACCCCACAGACCCCATTATAGTCAATGGGGTCCTTCGGGATTCTTTGCTGTCTGATCATATTTCTGTTCTTCTGATCCTGCGACATCAAGATGTGATGTGATCGCAGTTTAAACAAGAATTATTCAGACTTTGAGGAAGAAGCTGGATGGAGCAGCAGAGTTTCTCTGAGATTATGGTGGTTATACAACCATTTAAGCATACTGTATGTCAAAACATGAACAAAGTAGCACTAGTGGGTTATTGTTCCAGTTTGCCATATTGTGGCATTTTACTCTAATCTGAAAAAACACATGGGTTTGTAGCTTACATTCTACTCATTGCATTTATGATCATTTCTTTGTTCCTATCTGTTACAATTTACAAAGGCCCAATCTTGTTGTACTTTTTTAATCTGTCTTCTCCATCCCTGGGGGTTTATCTACAGTCTGGCATCAGTATAGGTGACAATACGTCCTGCCATCATGCACTATACATGCATTGACCAATGGAAATCACAGTACACTCAAAAAAATAAATGGCAACCCAGGGAGGAGTGAGGAAATAGTGGTAATGGTGTCATGGTGTTCACAGTGGCCAGGTTTATCTCCCTCAAACTTCCTATGCATCTTAGAGCTATACCGTAACAAGGAGGCATCCAGTGTTGATGATGGTGGTTGTAGTTATTCCCCATTGCACACCTTAGTGTATACTTGCCAGCTCTCCAAAATGTCTGTAAGGCTCCTGCAAAAATGGGTGACTTCTCAGCATTCCAGAACAATGAGCCCTGTGCTCACTCTTACATCATATGTGACTTAGGTATTTTATGTATCTGTGATGTCACAAAAAAAAGGGCATGACTACTACATTTCATGTCCATTTTCCAAAAAATGGAGTGCTTCATGCAAGAAAAATGGGTGTAATGCGTCCCCAAAAGAATTATTCTGCAGTAAAGCTTGCAATTTTCTTGAACAGGACAAGTCAAAAGCTATGAGGCTCATAGAAGCTTCTCACAAAATCTAAACCTTGTGAGTGCTGTTGTTTTTTTTTATCTATCTATCTATCTATCTATCTATCTATCTATCTATCTCTCTATCTATCTTTAATATGATCTATCTAAGGCTGAATTCACATCTGCATCAGAGTCTCCGTTGGAGACACTGTTGCAAGAGACCGCCGAAAATTGAAGGAGAAAAAAGTCCTACATGGAGGACTTTTTTCTCGGCTGCTTTCAGTATTTAAACGGCGAACACCCAATGGACACTCAACGGACCCAGTTACGATCAATGGGGTCTGCTGGGCTCCGTGTGTAACTGCTGTTGTAGCAGTCTGTCTCTGTATCGGTTGGGTCCATCGACAGAGCACCAGGCTATCTATCTATCTATTTATCTAGCTATCTATCTAGCTATCTATCTATCTTTCTATAGCAGGGGTTGTGGATTTTGCCCCTTCTTCATCCTAATATGCTGTGATAATTATACTGACTGTCTACCATCTTCCTGACTGTCTGGTCTGTATATACCTTTCTGTTCTTTTTGTTTTTTAAGACGCTATGTTATTTCTAGTCATTTAATTTAGCTCATTAATTACATTTTTTTTCTTAGAAAATATTTTCTTTGGATTTGTCCTGATTTCATCTCACAGGAGATATGGCAATTGTGTAGTTGTCTGATAACAGCAGGTGCTCGATTATGGCTCAGAAAGCAAAACCCAGCAATGAGGCTCAGAGAGAACAGGGCAGAACTAGGACACACAATACATATGATATTACTGAAATGAAATTAGAAAGGTTGTCTGTACTGAGAAGGTGGAAGCACAAAGGTCAAGGTCCTATTTGCATATTATTCATCTTGAGAATCTTATTGAATACCCAAGTGCTGAGATAACTGGTTATGCTTAAGAACAGAACAGATTCCTAATGTTACATAATAGCTAGAAAAAATCCTCTTTTAGCATTATACTGTAGCTCAGGATGTTCAGAAAAAAAGACTTTTTTTACTTTATGAACAAATAATATATTATGGTCTATCTATATATCTGTCTATCTATCCATATATCTATCTACCCAGCTATAATCCTCTATCTATCTATCTATCTATCTATCTATCTATCTATCTCTCCATCCATCTATCTATCTATCTATCTATCTATCTACAGTATATCTATCTATCCAATATGTGTGAGACCAACCAGTCTAATGATTATCCTCCTGACTCTTCCCTACAGATCTGAAGAAGAGAGATAGCACTCTCAAAAGTTTACTATTAGAAAAGTTAGTACATTACGATCAAATTGGCTTTATCCCACATAGAGAGGCACGGGACAACACATTGAAGGCCTTCTCGGCGATCCATCATGCAAAGAGTTCACAAATCCCTATGATGCTTCTCTCTTTGGACACGGAGAAGGCCTTTGACAGGGTTGATCGGGGCTTCTTGGAAGCTACTCTCTCGCAGATAGGATTGGGGCCCAAGATGCTTACCCGCATACGCTGCTTTTATAACTCTCCGCGGGCACAGGTACGAGTTAACGACGCACTTTCTTCACCTCTTACTATCTGCAATGGCACCCGCCAAGGTTGTCCTCTCTCACCTATGCTCTATGCCTTGGTGATGGAACATCTATCCCATCTCTCCTCTGAGTAATCAACTCCTACAGTTACTATAGTAACTACAAACTCAACCTGTCCAAATGCACCGCTCTTAATGTCTCCCTGCCAGAGTCACAGCTTCATGGTCTCCGCTCCTCCTTTTCCTTTACATGGTCCCAGAAAGCGATAAAATACTTGGGGGTTCAGCTCCCTAGCAATCTTACCGATTCCTATACGCATAATTTCCTTCCAATTCTGCGTACCTTGCAGACAGATTTGAAACGCTGGGACACCAAAGGCCTCTCTTCGCTGGGACGCATTAATTTGCTAAAAATGAATGTTTTCCTCAGATTACTCTATTTCAGACTGTCCCTATAATGTTACCCAGACATTTCTTTACAGCTATCCAGAAAACAATTACTAAATTCATATGGGCATCCAAGCCACTGAGAATTGCAAGAAGTATCTTGACCAAACCCAAAGCGTGCGGTGGACTGGCGGTACCGGATTGCTCTAACTACTCTGGGTCGCCTTGGAGGGCTCCTTGAGTTCACTTCCTCTTACTGCCCTCCCGTGGCTTAATAAGCGCTACTGGACAGATAGCTCCACCCATACACTTCCATACGTCACGTGTCAGGTTCTTGGATCGTGCCGACGCTATGGTGCTGTGCGTGGACTGTTTCTAAACGATGGACCTATGACACCTATTTCGGGCAACCCGGATTTTCCTACTGCGCTCCACTCCTCCTTTTTATCCTATACCAGGGGCCAACCGATGCTTCGATTCCACCAAGTCACAAACACGACATCTCTCCTCCCCCGCCAAAAGCTGACCCCCCCCTGGGTCAGACCCTGATGCTGCTGTATCCCATTGGCAATATGCCCAGCTATCTCAACTATACACCACTCTTAAGATAACGCACAATCTGCACAGAGAATTACTGCCCTTTGAACGCATATGCCTCTCTCCCCATAACCCAGCTCACACAATCTCGCTTATCTATGGCATGCTGCGGGAGACCGCCACTGACTCCCTACCTGCTTATGCAGGTGGATGGGAGAGGGAGCTAGGGGTCTCGTTCGTGCCAGATGTGTAGTCATCGGCATTCCAGGCGTGCCACAAATTCTCTATTTCCTGCAAGTCACAGGAGACTAACTATAAGATACTCTCCCGATGGTACAGAGTCCCATCTGTTCTCCATGAGATGTATACCTACACCTCAGATCGATGCTGGAGATGTAACTCTGGCCGGGGTACGATGAAGCACGTCTGGTGGGAATGCACACTCTTACGCCCCTTCTGGTCAGATGTCCGCCGTATAATTAAGACCGTTACGGGCATTTCATTAGGCGATGACCCGGCCCCCCTTCTTCTTTCCATCTTCCCGTGTAAATATGAGAAACACACCCGCAAATTGATAGGCTTCATGCTCGTGGCTGCAAGGTCTGTAATTCCTAGACTATGGAAATCTCAGACGCCCCCCTCTCTGGTGTCCTGGCTTAAGGAAATTTTGCTCATTCGTAGTATGGAAAATATGCTGGCGGAGCTGCGACAGGATGACAGGACCCATCACCAAACATGGCTCCTTTGGAATCATTTTTACCACTCCAATGAATTTCAGTCTGCCTTCCCCTCTATATCCCCCCCAACAGGGACCTCCCCCCCCCCCCCCCCGACTTCTTCTAATCTTTTGTCATAATAATGTAATTGTGTTTTGATTTTACTCTGCATTTTATTGTATTCTGTGTTCGGCTCTGCTGCGACAGAGCCTATGTTATTCCCCCCTAATCTGCTCCATTGATCTCTCCTCATCTCCTATCCCCTAGCCCCTCCCCCCCCCCCCCATCCATGAACTTCCCTGATCATTTTGTTGCTTGTACTGTTTTATCTCTGTCGATATGAAAAGTGAATTCTTTGTTCGGCCCTGCTGCAACAGAGCTCATGTTATTCCTCTCTAATTTGCTCCATTTGTCATTTCTCAACACCTATCTCCATCCCCTCCCTCCTTCCCTCCCCTGCCCATGTGCTTCACGTTTCATAATGTTGTTTGAAATGTTTTATTTCTGTTTATATGTAAAAATTTTATAAAATCCTTAATGTTAAAAAAAAAAGTTTACTTTTAAATATACTGAGTTAGCCTCTAAAAGGTATCGCCTGATTTTTTTCTCTCTTCCACTACTTTCTATGGCTAACACGGTACAACATTATACTATGGGGAAGTAAACAAGCATCCAACAGTTTCATTTCAACTGCCCAATACATTATGTACATGGATATAGGCTGCTGACACAGGTGTATGGCAGTGACTTTAGTCTGCCAGTTCAGTACACATGCATTGTTTGGCTGAACTGAGCCTATTTAGACAATTAAAAGTTAAATATTTTTGCAAATATAAATAATTAAAAAATTTGCAAACTTTTAAAGATTTTTTCTGATAGTCTTTTGTCTTGATCGGTTGCCAATGGATACGACCATGAATACAGGAACTTTCTATAGTCTGGCTCGGGTCAGAAACCCAGCCATGATTTCCTTATTGTGGACAGGTTATCAGGCTGGGACATTATAAATATGAGAAGATAACCCAGCCACAATAAGGTAATCATGGATGGGTTTCAGTGTATAGAAAGTTCCTGCATTCATGGTTTATATCCACTGACAACCGATCAAGACAACAGTCACCACTAAGATGGTTAGAGAGAGTCTATACAACTCTCAAAATTTTTTATTATTTATATTTGCAAAAATGTTCAACTTTCAATTGTCTACAATTTTAAATATCGTTATGTTTGTGGGAATAGCCCATTAAAGGAAAAGATTATGGGGCCTACCATATTCTTCAGGCTTCTCCTCTGTTCTGTTAGCAGTATTTAGTGATATGTTTTACAGCACAGTCATGGCCATAGGCAGCAATTTTCTAGAGCCAACAAACTAAGGTCTATGTGTGAGTGTTCTTAGCTTGCTCTATGCAGAGGTGCAAGGAGGGGAGTAGATAAGCGGTGACATCATCTATTTTCTGTAGTGGATGCCCTGATTGGTAACTGTAGGTGTTATCTATAGAGGTGTTAGCTTCTATTGTAATTTTGTCTGTTTTATCTGTGTAAATGTGGTGACTGCTGCAAAGAAAAACTCTACAGAATTAGCAAGTGTCAGTCTATTATTAGGGGCCAGTTTGAAAAAAGTCGGGTTCTGTTATTTTTTAAAAATAGATAGTAACATGGAAATTTTTTTTTTTACAAAATCATGAAATTTTCTTAAAAATATATTTAGCATAAAAACTTGGGTTTTTGGGTGACACATTCTTTTAACCTCCATGCAATGGAAAAGGTATGGGGTCATTGGGTACAAGTCCACTCTGATTGTTGGCATGAGCTCTGGGTTTGCAGCAGAGCGCCCGCCATTTTTAAAGACCAGGCATCTGCCATAATAGTACAGCGGATGTCAGAAAGGGGTTAAAGGCTTCTAGTAATAAAATAAACATAATTGGGGGAATTTGTTACGACTGGGGCTAGTCCTTATTCTTCTGCTGGTGAGAGATGAGCCTGAATTACTAAAAGTCTCTGGCCTCTTAAAGTATGCATCCAATTATAAAACCATGTTTCATAAATGAATAGTACAGGTGAATATGAGAAACTTTGTAATATTTCCTGTGTCCTTCTCCAATTGTTAAACTGTTCTCCTCATTTTCTTCACTTAGTCTGTTCGTTTACATAGAGTCTGTATCAGTAACTAGCTCACACACAGAATTCCATGGAGAGGGGAGGGAGAGGAGGAGGCTGTTATGGGGTCTGCAGGTTTCCTTATGTAACCCCCTTCTCTCTGCATATAGGCTTCCGTTCAGGGGGTCCCCAAGCGGACTCCCCTGTACGGAAACTGAATGCAGATGTGAACCGGTACTTATAATAATAATACATTTTATTTATATAGCGCCAACATATTCCGCAGCACTGTACAACTTGTAGGGTTCAAGTACTGACAAAAAAGATACATTACAATGAAATAGTCAATTCAAACACTGGGACTGAGAGCCCTGCTCGCAAGAGCTTACAATCTATGAGGTAGAGGGGGTGACACAAGAGGTAGCAGGGGCAGCATCGGAGGTAGCATTGCTTATACAATGGTCAGACAATTTTGTAATAGAGGTTACTGTCATTACACATCTTGAAGATACAGCAGTGTCAGCCTTTTCAAGCAGCACATATTTCTAGTGTAACTCAAAACTGTTTTGTGGCATGAACATGCATGTAAAGCTGTTGAGCCAAAGAGTCCCTTGCCCTGATCTGTCTTGGTCTACAACCCCAGAAAAAACAATGCGGAACATCTTCAGCACAAAAAAAGGACTGTGTGCCAAAGATGAGTCACATGTTTACCCATCTATGCCATAACACTGCCATAGATGGGATAATAAATTCCACCCATCGATTCTAATTCTTTAACAAAAAGAGCAGTTAATTTGCTACTAGTATAGCAGGTAATGACTCTTCTCTATTCCTAATTTGCATAGATATTGTGAAATTCTGTATGTTATTACTCTCTAAATCAACATAGAAAACATTAATGTATCACTGCTTACATGACCTGCATACCCCCATGTTTATTTCATGGTGAAAATGGTTACACATTATATTCCAAGGCCCAATATTCTACAAGAATGAGACAATTCAACAAAGAGTTAATTAAATGAAGTTGCTGATTCGAGGCCATCTGGCACCTTATACATTTACACAATTCTTTTAAATGGGTCTAAATTGAATATAGCATCTTCATGTTAAGAAAATTAAAATGATAAAAAATAGAAAAATAATGTATTCAATTCTACAGAACTTGCAAAGTTCCCTGCAAGGATTAATGCTGTACATTTCAGCACGGAGTGCTGATCTAACCTGAGATAGCCTGGCTGCAGCGCATTGCTTCTGTACAAGAACAGAACAGTGGCGTAAACTCCAATTACTAACTAATTGTCTCCCACATGCTACAAAGTAATTACTGTTTTCTTTCCCTTAAGGAAACAGTGTGGTTAAAAGTTCAGACTTCTCCATAGCTTGTTGGTTGGTAACACACCCAAGCACTCTTACAGATCTGGGATTGGAAGATGACATTTCATTGAAAAGTAAGAAATATGCAAATAAGACCTCACTGGTGATAAAGAGGAATTTGCTCCTTTTGGAAGGTAGCTCCCTATAGATCAATGCCTGGTTTCCAAAGAAACCTAAGGGCATAATCTGGGAATAAGAGCCAAGCCAGAGCCTCCAAAAGTAAGAGGTTCCCATCCATGGAGAGATGTTTCAAAGGTTTTACCTCTCATCAATGCAGAGTAGGGTACTGGGAGCTGGCTGTGGGAGTGGTCTCGACATGGGTCAGAAGTAATGTAAAAGTCATTGTAACGTCTCTGCCTGTTCGGGTCTCTGCGCCACCCTCCGCTTGCATGCTGCAGCGAAGGAGGCGTGTTCAGTTTGGTTCCTTGCGTAGGTTTCTTGTTGATCAGTCTGAACACTGTCCTAGACAATGTAATGGATTTCCATCCACACCCGTATTCTGAGCATTTCTCTCTGGACCGCATATAGTTAATCTCAGCCTTGCCTGTGTGATTGACAGCCGGTCTACCAATCCAGTCTGGGGCTTGCCCAGACTTTCTATAAACAGGTTGTCAGCCCTCACATGGTCGCTGGTTATTGCTTTGTGCGCTCTGGCTTTTATTCCTGGCTGTTTTGTTACTTGTATTTGTATTCCTGAGCTCTGGCCTTGACTTTTGACTATTCTCTTGGATTTTGATTCTGTACTGCATTGCTCGTCTGTTTTCGAACCCTTGGCTTCCTGACCTCTCTTTTGTCGTTTGTTCTGTCTGTGTTCTGTGTTGTCACTTACTCAGTATAGGGCTCGTCTTCAGGTTGTCCTTTTACCGTTTAGGGTAACTGAAGCAATAGGAAGGGACAGTGGCTGGGGTGAGATTAGGGCTCACTTGTCTCTGTCCTACCTCCCAGACCCCTGCAGTAGTGTGGGGTATTTCTACGTCTGGCAAGACCCTAACAGTCATTTGTTGGATAGTCTGTATTTTCTGTATGTTTCTATCCATCAGGCTTGACAATCTCCAAAGTAGACATGTTCCTGATTGAAAAATAGGGACCAATCCTTTACCTTCAAGGCCTATGCCATTTCTACTCTTTTGCTAAATCACTAACAAAAGGTTCTTGTTTTTGTCTGGTATGTTACAGAACCAGTGGAGCTGCAGCCCAGTCTCTACAAGCCTATTAATTCACACAATACTTGTCAGTCCTCGTCTGTTAAACACTGTGAAAACTTTCCACTTGAATCAATGCAGATGCTACTGTAATCACAGTATTTTTTAGCAAGTTCTTTTTCTAATATCCTGTTTGGGCAAGATATTCAAGATTTTTTGGTTTTATTGATCTCTGTGAAGCAAGTAAGTAAATGGTATGATATTATCACTGGAGCAAATACAAAAAATTGCAGGACCTGGCTGACAATAAGAGTAGTAGAATAAAATCACACAGAGCTAAAATCTCACTTAGCACTAAAAAATAGATCCTGGACACCCAAACGTCTTTGTCAGCCACAAAGCTAGATGGACTTGTATAAGTATAAGAAATAAACGCTCTACATACTGAAGTCAAAACAGAACCCACAACAAACTCACAAGGCAGATCAAAACCAGAGGGATGAATCAGAAGAGTGAATGTGTCTGAGCCAAAATGTCAATCCGAGAGGTATTGTCAGAGCCAAAATCAGAGGACAAGCGAAATTCCAGTAACAGGCCAATGGTCAATAATACAGCAGTACAGCACAAATGATCTGAGTTCAGAGCCTCATTAAAGTACAAACGAATAGCAGGCACCAGAGTGGGCAGGAACAGAGTTTAAATATCCCTCCACAGCTACTGATTGGATCATTATAGCAGAGCCCTGAAAACTACAGAAGCTTTATATGTTGGCATGATAACCTTATGGCAACCACAGCTAGCTGTTTAGCACATTGAGATTCCTAACTGTGAAGGGCTACAATGATTTGCTAAAGACATCATTTTATAACAAAGATATCTCACGATTCAAAGCCTATAGTTGACGAATGGAACGCTGACAACACATTAAACTAAAATAAAGAGTCAGGGTATTTGACACATTACATACCTATATCCTCTTAGTAAGATGCAGGAGCTTGTTTTGTGTCTAGGGGTATGCTTGTTTAAAAAAAATGTCTGGCATTGCTTTTCTTTATGTAAAACCTGTCCTGGTTGGATTCTCTGCTGCTGGAGGGGGTGGGCTGAGGGTGGAAACGGGCCAAGTCAGGGGCAGGACTTAATACTGTGGTTTCTATTTAAACTGTGTATCAGCCTGACATAAGTTCTGAGGCACTGACCATGCTGCATTAATACCAGAAAATGGTGGAACAGCTCAGAAGAGAAATTGTGCTGCTCCACCATCTTCTGGTACTGGTGAAGCCATGGTCATGGCTTCAGAAGTCCTGTCAGGCTAATACACAACCTAAACAAAACCATGATGTTAAGCCCCACCCCTGACTCAGCCTAATCCTGCCGCAACCCAGATGGAGGGAATCGGAGGTTGGAAGTAGTAATGGGGGATGCTGTGCCACCGATAGGTAGAGTACTCTCAACCACCATCCCCAGCTCTGCTCCTAGGCTGGACGCCAATGAGGGGGGCTTGCTGTGCTACCTGATGGTGGTAATAGTAGTTTTCCCCAGGACGCTTCCAGTTGGAGAGGAGACCTCTCTACTCTGAGTCAGTGTGATGGTGTCTGGAAGGGCCCTGATGGTCATGCTGGAGTGACTCAGGAAGGCAGTTGTGCAGTTGAAACAGGTTTAACTTTTACTTCTGCAACTGAACAGTGAAACAAGTGGCTTCCAAATGGGGGTTGTAGTCTCCCACTGTTCAACTCCCCAGCCTTGGTCTTGAGGGAATACCCAGTGATGTTTAAGCTCTAGTGCCATACTCCACTCCAAAACTAACTCCATTCTTCTGTCTCCTCCAGCAGCAGATACAGGGGGCTTTACTCCAGGGGTCTGGTTACCTTGTAGAAGGTCCCGGGATAACACCTTCTGTCACAGGACTCCACTACTCCTCCTGGCACAATGTCCAAAGTGTAGACAGTTGGTCTCCCTGTCTCAGGGCTATCTCAAGTAGAACTTTGGGCTGAATTCTTCCTCCTCAGGGGCTGTATAGGAACCGCTAGGCCTCAGTGCACAGTGCTGGCATGCACTGACTCCAACTCCACCCTTTGCTAACACACACTAGACTGAACCTGTAACAGTAACCTAAGTGTCCCAGATCCCGCTCATTGGCCTGTGATAGGCCAGGGCTGTACCAGGTATAGGGGGTAGACAAGGGGGAAACTAACAGGGAATAACAAGAGAGAGCTGCAAACAATTACATTTAACACATAAACATACAAACATAACCCAGAGGCACAAAGACAAACACACTATAAGCAGGAGCACTCTGGGATGCTGCACTCCCCCTCCAACAACAGGAAACCCATCCAGGATTGGCTTTACATAGAGCAGTGACTGCCATTTTTTTTCAGCATCATATACCTAAAGGCAAAACAAGCTCCTGCATCTTACTAAGAGGATGCAGGTAGGTATCAGAGCAGGTACATTTTTTACAGTTTTAATTTTTGGCCTATTCCCAAAGAACACCTTTAATGTGTTGTCAGAATTCCATTAGGCAACTATAGCCTTTAAAGTGTGAGATATCTCTGTTATAAAAGGGTGTCTTTAGCAAATCATCGTAGCCTTTTACTTTCTTGCTTCAGAGAGACAGATAACGCCAAATAATCTTGAATACCTTATCTTGAACAAATTCAGCAGTGTCTGCGGCTGACAATGGATGAGCAGCCATTTTAATTTGTAAATCAATTTTCTTTCCTATTGTGGATGATAAATTTAATTTTCTTAGTTTTAAAATGTTTTGTGACTGTTCTACTAATATTGCATGCAGTATATGAGATCCAGGTCCATGATGTGACCACAGAAAAGCTGTGCTAGAATTACAGATGATGACCTAACCTTAGGCTGAGGCCACAAGTTGAGGGAAAGCTGCGTTTTGTAGATTTTGCTGGGGTTTTTTGAGCCAAAGCCAACTTTGGGTTCAAAAGGAACATGAAATATAAAGGAAGGACTTATACTTCTCCCTTCTGCTAAATCCACTTTTGATGAAAAAAATGACAGCAAAATCTGCAGCAAAAAACGCAGCTCTTCCGCAAGGTGTAGCTTCAGCCTTAGGAGCCACATTCCAAAAAAGTTTTTTTTGTTGTTTTTTGTTCCAGATTTTGCTACATTTTTTGAGCCAAATCCCAGAGAGGATTTAGCAGAAGGGATAAGTATAAGAGCTTCCTTTATATTTACTATTTCTTTTCAAGTCACTCTTAACATTGGCTCAACAAAAAAAATGCAGCTTTTCTGCAATGTGGGTCCTTAGACTTAAAGAGGACTTTTAATGCCCTCATCAATGTGTGGTATTATATAAAGTATTGGCACCCCTGCAATTCTGTCAGATACTACTCAATTTCTTCCAGAAAATGATTGCAATCACAAATGCTTTGGTAATAATATCTTCATTTAATTTGTCGTCAATGGAAAACCACAAAAAGAATTGTCAAAAAGCCAAACTGGATATAATTCCACACCAAACATAAAAAAGGGGGTGGACAAAAGTATCGGCACCCTTTGAAAAATCATGTGATGCTTCTCTAATTTGTGTAATTAACAGCACCTGTTACTTACCTGTGGCACATAACAGGTGGTGGCAATAACTAAATCACACTTGCAGGGTACAACAGTGTCAACACGTACTATCCGTCGGCGTCTGAATGAAAAGGGACTCTATGGTAGGATACCCAGGAAGACCCCACTTCTGACCCAGAGACATAAAAAAGCCAGGCTGGAGTTTGCCAAAACTTACCTGAGAAAGCCAAAAACTTTTTGGAAGAAAGTTCTCTGGTCAGATGAGACAAAAGTAGAGCTTTTTGGGAAAAGGCATCAACATAGAGTTTACAGGAAAAAAAAAGAGGCCTTCAAAGAAAAGAACACGGTCCCTACAGTCAAACATGGCGGAGGTTCCCTGATGTTTTGGGGTTGCTTTGCTGCCTCTGGCACTGGACTGCTTGACCGTGTGCATGGCATTATGAAGTCTGAAGACTACCAACAAATTTTGCAGCATAATGTAGGGCCCAGTGTGAGAAAGCTGGGTCTCCCTCAGAGGTCATGGGTCTTCCAGCAGGACAATGACCCAAAACACACTTCAAAAAGCACTAGAAAATGGTTTGAGAGAAAGCACTGGAGACTTCTAAAGTGGCCAGCAATGAGTCCAGACCTGAATCCCATAGAACACCTGTGGAGAGATCTCAAAATGGCAGTTTGGAGAAGGCACCCTTCAAATCTCAGGGACCTGGAGAAATTTGCCAAAGAAGAATGGTCTCAAATTCCAGCAGAGCATTGTAAGAAACTCATTGATGGTTACCGGAAGCGGTTGTTTGCAGTTATTTTGTCTAAAGGTTGTGCTACCAAGTATTAGGCTGAGGGTGCCAATACTTTTGTCTGGCCCATTTTTGGAGTTTTGTGTAAAATGATCATTGATTTGACCTTTTTTTCATTCTCTTTTGTGTTATTTTCATTGCAAGCAAAATAAATGAAGATATTATTACCAAAGCATTTGTGATTGCAATCATTTTCTGGAAGAAATTGAGTATTATCTGACAGAATTGCAGGGGTGCCAATACTTTTGGCCAGCACTGTACCACTAGAAAGCCGACAGTGCACTGAATTCAGCGCACTGTTGGCTTTTCCAGTATGTGCCCCGATGCTGGAGATATCGGTGCCGTTAATTTCGGTACCAGTATCTTCCCACTGTCAGAAGGGCTGGCCTTACAGCCTAGCGTCATCACTAAAAGAGGACCTCTTATGTTCTCTAACATTAGCTATGTTATAGACAGCTCTAAAGCTGACAGTGCCCTGAAATCAAAGTCAGCTTTGCCGCCATCTGCCCTGGTTGCAGAGATATTTGTGCCATTAGTTTCCGATATCATAGTGGGGCCGCTAGTGTCATCGCTAGGCGGTGAGGAAAGCCCCTCTGACAGTACAATAGAAGTGTCTGGTCAGGGGGATGTTCCTCACCATCCAACGATGGTGCTGGACTTTGAGGCCAGCCCCTCTGACAGTACTGTAATATCGGGGGCCAAAATTAACGGTACCAGTATCTCTGTAACCAGGACAAAGCTGATGATGTACTAAATTCATTGCCAATGTAAAAGGACATGAAAGATTCTCTTTAAGGCTGGGGCCCCACATTGTGAAAACGTTGCGTTTTGAGCATGATAAAAAACATAGCATTTTACAGTACTTGCAAAGTGGATGGTATTCTGGTTAATGCATTACAGAAAAAAATCTGCAGCGGAAGTGTTGCGATTTCAAAAATGCTGGCGTTTTCCATATACAGTTGAAACCAGAAGTTTACATACACTATATAAAAAGACACATATGCATGTTGTGTTTTTGTAAATCGCAGCATTTCAATTATACTTACGGAACTGCTGGCGTTTTTCATATAGGTATAATAGATGCAGAAAGTCCGCAGAGGAAAACTCTAGTGACTTTCTGTGAAAAACACTATCGAAAAAAAATGCAATGTGTTTCCACCATGGTCTTTTCCACAGTGTTTATGGCTGTGGTTCTCTACGTGGGGCCTTAGCCTAAAAGAGTTTTACAACCATTTGAGGTGTTATTCTATTTCTCTATGTCGAGATTGGCCCCAGCACTGTTGCCTCTTCATTCCTTTAACTGAAGCTGGTTACAGTTGGCAAATCCCAACAATCAGTACGTCATGGTACCTTCAGGAGTATAGCTATAGGGAGGGCAGGGCTAACAGTTGCAACTACAGTGATGTATACAGACAGCAACATTATAAATGGCAAACAGCAAGTTTGGAGTCATGTTACAAAAGCTTCAAGCTGTGCCTATGGGCTTATACAAGCTACATACTGTCACTTTTAATGAAAAAACCTTTTTGGCTGATATACTTTAGGAAAATCATTTATTTTGTAAACCAGGTTTTATGTTAAAAATATTTTTAAGAATTTTTGATGATCTTTAAAAAAAATTTCCATGTCATTTAAAAATAAGTACGAAATTCTGCAATTTTCACTCTTGTCACTAAACCTACAAATAGGCTAACACTTGCCAATCGACTGGTTTAAAAAGTGATATATTTCATATCTGGTTTTAAAAAATAGAATTTAGAAACGTTGAAACATTCCCTTTAAGAGGGTTCTCCAGGACTATAATATTGATGACCTAGCCTTAGGAAAGGTTATCAATGTCAGATGGTGGTGGTCTGAAACACAGCAACCCACCATTCAGCTGTTGAAGAGGACACAGTGTTTGGACAAGTGCCGCTCCCTATTTACTGCTTACCGAGCACTCCATATATTGTATTTAGGCTATGCTTGGTATTGCACATCAGAATGGGTCTATGTTGTAAACAGGTCATGTGACCAATGAATGTGACGTCACTGCCCTGTGAACTATATGTGGCACGTCGAACAGCTGACTGGTGGGGGTGCAGGTTATCAAACCCCCACTGATCCGACATTGATGACCTATTTTGTTTATGTTGTCAATGTTTATGTCCTAGAAAACCTTTTCAGTCCACTTAAATAAAATTTTTGGAGATGAAAACATCTGTCTACACCCACATTGTAAAACATCTGTAGACCCACAAAGTACTTCTTAGGCTAGGTTCACACCTGCACCTGGATACCGTTCGGGGTTTCCATCCCTGAATCCGCTTAAGCAGGCATTTTTTCTCTGAATTTTTCGGGCGGAAACCAGGAGGGGTAACTGCTATTTAAGCAGATTAGGTTTCCGTTCTTCGGGTCCCTAAGCGGACCTGAAGAACGGAAACCCAGGCGCAGGTGTGAACCTAGCGCAACTGGAAGTTGTGGTGAAAGTAAGACAAACTATTATCGAATTTTCTAATCTAAGGGTTTTCTTTCAATGTACTTTTCCATCTGTATCTACAATACACTCCTTTGGTGGGGAAAGCCTTTGGCTACAAGACGCCACGTGACTCAAGCCCATGTCTAATTATGTTGCACAACGACTATACATAATAATACCGTGCCTTCAAGTAAGTGTTAGGATATACTCCCGCCATTTCATAATGTAAAGCTTGGGCAGCATCCCATGTTTAATTGAATGTTACTGTTTATAATCCACAGAGGTGAATATACGGTAATATTCCAGCTGATTCCATATTTCACTTCCCTCCTGAGTAGAAGTGAATGGAGGTTCTGCTGCTTAAAATAATCTTACAAATTGTATTTCTATGCACTGAAAAAAGAATGTCTGTAACTACCGAGCAGCAATACAAAGAGATTTATACTTGTGTAAAGTTGTAGAGTTTACCTCCAAATGCATCTGATTTTTAATATTTTCTTCGGGTCTCATACATCACTGTCAGGTTAGGGTATTGGAAAAACACATTGTTGTCCCCTTGTTTGGTTTCATAAATGAAATATTTGCAATTAACAGAAATGGCCAGATATTTCCTATTCTTTCGCTTAGCGCATGTTGACAGCTATTAAATAATTCCTACATTGACAGATTGCTACTGTAGTTTGCAACATTAGCAGGGCCAGGTATAATATATTCAAAAGTGGTGCCGGAACCTCTGGACCCATAGTGTACCTTTGTATACTTCTAATTTTACATGGAGGCAAAGGCTATTTACTCGCAATTTCATGATAATCTACAAAACAAAAATGGTGGACTGTATCATTGCGTGCTCTATTATTGAGGTATTCAATAATCAACAGTGTTATCAAGAAGCTGTTAATGCCATCACTACCCTAGACCAACAGGGATGCTTATATTAAACCCTTTCTGTCCTAGACCACTAGAGATGTTGGCATTGACCTCTCTAGTATCTTAGACCACCAAAGAATTTTAAAAGGGCTCTCCAGGGAGCCTTTGAATAATTACTTATGCTAGGGCTTTTAGGCAGTGAACCCTGGGGTTCTGGGCTAGTTTCGATGCCAGGTCAGGTGATCGGAACCAGCACCCAGCTGCCAAGTCACTCTGCCTCCTCCCTCCACTCCCATGTTCACAGATAGTTAACTGTGGTAATTTGGATGGCTTTACTATAGTTTGCCAGTTCCCATAGCACAGGTAACTTACCTGTGAATAAGGGAGTGGAGGGTGAAGGCAGAGGACTCAGGGGTTGGGTGCTGGTTGCAATCATGTTACCCAGGGTTGGAACCACACAAGAACCCCCAGGTTTGATGTATAAAAGCTCCAGCAGAAATAACTATTCTTAGGCTCCCTGGGTAGTCTGTGAGGTTCGTCAGACCCTCAGAATATAATTAGAGGAGGCCCCAGGAAGGTGAATAAGCATAACAAACAGTATTACTCACTTCTCCTGGGCTCCAGTGCTGCACCCTGTGCTCCTCTGACCTACAGAGATCAGGTCATGGACCATGTGGGTTCCATGGCATAATGACGCTATCCCTGTGCTCCTCCGGCCTACAAAGATGACAACAGGCGGTCACATGGGTCACATAGAGTAATACTGTGTGGGGGCCACTGTGGAGCATATAATACTGTGTGGGGGCCACTATGAAGCATATAATACTGTGTGAGGGCCACTGTGGAGCATAGTATACTGTGTTGGGACTCTTCACTATTCACATCACACCCCCATCTGTTTTATAGCAGCCGTGCACTATTATTATAGGCTGTAATAACATCATCACATGGTGATTATAAAACAGATACTGTGCAATGTAAATAGTGAAGGCGTCACGGCGCTCTTGATCAGCAGGGGCCCTGGGTGTTGGACCCCCACTAATCTCTTACATCTCTTAGACTGTTAAGGCCATGCAGATCAGCTGTTTCCCACAGCACGCAACTCCTAGTATTGCTTACATGCCGGGCGCTGCACTCCTCACTCACCATATTCTTGATAACTGCAGTTGTGGGTACTAAAGCTGTATCCCTTTCAAGTATCTGAGATACGACTGCAGCAGCGTAACAGTCAATATCAAGAATTCGCTGTAGGGAGGGGGTAGGGGGCCCTGGACAGAAGTTTGCATCGGGCCCACAAGACTTTAGTTACGTCACTGATCTTGTGGCTGCTCTATAGCAAATTATAAGGGTGGTATACAGTACATTAATATTTATTTGATGTCGTTTTAGATGGAACTGTGCCCAGATCCATAACTCACTAGCTATGATTATTGGGAATGTAGATTTATGTTGTGCTGTTATTTATTAGTTTCGGGCATTTTATAGAAACCAATATTTCACATGCACTTCTAGTTTAAACATTGGAGAATGTTCTCTTTCATTAAATACGTTCACCATTATAAAATGCTTTTTAAATTCTGCCAGCTTCAAGTACATCTAACGAAATCCTTACCTGCCAAGTGGCAGCATCACATGGGAGAGGAACGTACAGTACAATCCTATACACTGGTCTTTAAGACATCAATCCTGAGGGCATGGGCAAACAATACAGAACAATGGGCAATTATGCGGGAACAACGTGCGCTTTTACTGCTCTCTTGCAAAGTTAAAATGGAGCATTCACTTTACAGTTTTGTTTCAAGGTTATTTATTTATTCATTACATTCTCATCTTCAATCTATGTTCTATGTTATTTTTTGGTATGGTCTTTAACCCCTTAAGCATGCAGCCTAAAATTACCTTAAGGACGGTGCTTCATTTTTCATTTTTCAAATCTGACATCTGTCACTTTATGTGGCAATAACTTTGGGAAGTTTTAAGTTACTTAAGTGATTCTGAGATTGTTTTTTCATGACACAGTGTACTTCATGTTAGTGGTAAACATTGATCAATATTTTTTGCATTTATTTATTTATAAAAAATAGAAAATTTGATGAAAATCTTCAATTTTCTAAATGTGAAATGCTCTTCTTTTCAGACAAATAGTCACAACACTCAAATACATGAATAAATATTATCTACCATATATCTGCTTTATATTGGCATCATCTTTTAATCATCCTTGAATTTATTTTGGACGTTAGAAGGCTTCCAAGTGTAACAGCGATTTTCTAGATTTATAAGAAAATTTCCCAAACCCATTTGTTCGGCACCACTTCAGTTTACAATTTGTTATGCAATTTCCCCTGAGCATGGAAATACCCTACATGTGGATGTAAACTGCTGTTTGGGCACACGGAGGCATGAAGAAGGGAAGGAGCGACACAGGGTATTTGAAAAGGAGATTTTACTGGAATAGTTTTTGGATGTCATGTCTCATTTGCAAAGCCCCTAAATTAGCAATACAGTGGAAACCCTCCAAAAATCACCATTTTGGAAATGACACCCCTCAAGGAGTTTATCAAGGGGTATAGTGAACATTTTGACCCCACAGCTGTTTCACAGATTTTATTAACATTGGGACGAGAAAATGTAAAATTACTAAAACGTCACTTTATCAACCAAAATTTTCGATTTCCGCGAGTGGTTAAAGAAGAAAACATACCCCACAGTTTGTTACACAATTTCTACTGAACATAGCAATACCTCATATCTGATCATAAGGAGGAACCAGTTTAGACCCACAGACTGGGTCAGAGATAAGGAACCGCGATTTGCCAGGTTACGTAAAATCCAAAAGAAACTTTATTTTCCAACACTACGCGTTTCGGGGTACACACCCCTTTATCAAGTGTACAGGAAGAACACAGCGCTAAATATCATACACCAAATGCAGGTTTATATAACACAAGCAAACAACTGATAATGCCCCAAAACACAGGTAAAAGGTCAGTAAATGGTCAGTAAATAAAAAAGGACCATTGGGTATGGCACATAAAGTGTTAAAATTATTAAAAAGAGAGAGGAGCATAAATCTAGGAGACAGGGGATCTTTTTACTTATTAAAGAATGAATAGCTTATTAAAAAAACAGTGTATTTTGTCTTACTATAAATGTTTGGGAACAGGGTTACAGCGATGTCTCTTTAGCGTATCTTTAATAGAGTACGCATGCGCGGGAAATTTACCGCGCGTGACGGGGCTGCACTCAGTTTAAAAGAACCTCCGCATGCTCAATGGGGTTATTGAGCCAAAATGATCGGTTTGACAGCTGTTAAACTAGTGGGGAGCTCCGCGCATGCGTGGCAGGGCATGTATTGTGACGCATTCAGCGGGTAGCGGCTATTGACTACAGGTAATCTATTGATTAACAAATGGCTAAACTATGATAAAATAGGGAGAATACCGGAAGGAGCAGAAAAGGTTAAAGAAGAAAGATCAAAAGAAAAGGGGGGAAAAAGGGAAAGAATACACTTCAGGTATCGCTGGTATGAATGTATAAGAACGGATCATCCGTAATAGATAGAAAGATATGTATACAGGGGATCTCGAATGGTAACTCATTTTATATAGGAAAGGGGCATTTTTGGGCTTTAATAATTTATAAATTTTTAAAGACTTTAGATTTTTTTTACACTTTTTTTTACATTTTTTTGATGTTCCACTAGGGGACTTGAACAAACAATCTTCTGATCTCTGGTTCAGTAGTATACACTGCAATACACGTGTATTAAAGTTGTATACAGGATGTCAGCCTATGCAAACTCATAGGTTGACTTCCTCACTTAAAGCAGAATCAGGCATATAGCTATGGCAGTCACTGATCAGACCCCAGGCTGCAAAAATACATATTGGCACCCCCTGAACTCGCCATGTTTGATCGCTGCATCTAAGGGGTTAAAAAACCCCATCAGAGCTCAGCTCCAACTGGGGGTTGATGAAGCAGGGTGTTAGTGTCTGAGTGGGCAGGAGGCTTCCGCCATACTATTACATTGTGTTGTGCGCAGTAACTCGCTGCAGCACCGTAATAGTACAGAGTGTAACATTTAAATGGTTAAAGGGAATATGTATAAAAATAACTTATTGTTCAAAGCAAATTTTTATGATATACATATTTTTTTAGAATTTTTGCTGGCACATATTTATTTTTATGGTACTAACTATATTAAAATCCTACAGTTTTAACTCTGGGAATTGAACCTCATAGTAGGTTGATACATCCTGTAAAACCTATATAGGGGTGTAAATACCAGGGTAGCAGCGGTAGTGGCTGCCACAGGGCCCGGAACATTAGGGGGCCCGGAACATTAGGGGGCCCGGAGCCCTGTGGCAGCCTTTACTGTGAACCCCACAAACCAGGCACCCCCTGTGACCGCGAACGGACCCGGCAGAGTACGGGGTCCGTGGCCAGCTGGAGATGGCCGGGGCCCTGGACCACCATGATAGCGGTCAGGGAAAGCCTGGTTCCCCAACCGCTATACATACTGTTATTGGAAAGGGACCCTGGCATATTGCAGGCCCCTTTCCAATAGACGGCAGGGCACCCAGGGGAGGTGACTGAAAATAATAAATACATATTCTCACATCTCCTGGGCACAGCGTTCTCTCCGGCGCTCCTCCGTCATGACTGAGGCCTGTGATTAGGCCCCAGCAGTCACATGGGGGCGCGGCCACGTAATGACGTCACTGCGCCCCCACGTGACCGCTGAGGCCCAATCACAGGCCTCAGCAGCGACGTCAGAAGTGGACCTGAAGACGGCAGGATGGAGCGAGGATGCCAAGGAAAGGTAAGGCAAGGTAAGTATGAGAGTTTGTTATTTTTAATCACCTTCCCTGGGCCTCAGATTAGTATACTCTGGGGTTTGAGGAGACCCCATAGTATTATAATAATACTGAAACATAGGGGGGCTGTTGGGAGCTTATAATACTGTGTGGGGGCCACTGTGGAGCATATACTACTGGGTGGGGGCCACAGTGGAGCAAATACTATTGGG
This sequence comes from Leptodactylus fallax, assembly GCA_947044405.1. NCBI lineage: Eukaryota > Metazoa > Chordata > Amphibia > Anura > Leptodactylidae > Leptodactylus > Leptodactylus fallax. Next base: position 1,337,684 of record CAMRHE010000426.1, read on the forward strand.
TGGGGGCCACTGTAGAGCATATAATACTAGGTGGGGGCCACTGTGGAGCATATAATACTAAGTGGGGGCCACTGTGGAGCATAAACTACTGGGTGGAGGCCACTGTGGAGCATATACTACTGGGTGGGGGCCACTGTAGAGCATATACTACTGGGTGGGGGCCACTGTAGAGCATATAATACTGGGTGGGGGCCACTGTGGGGAGCATATAATACTGGGTGGGGGCCACTGTGGGGAGCATATAATACTGTGTGGGGGCCAGTGTGGGGAGCATATAATACTGGGTGGGGCCCACTGTGGGGAGCATATAATACTGGATGGAGCCCACTGTGGGAAGCATATAATACTGGGTGGGGACTACTGCGGGGTGCATGTAATACAGGGTGGGGGCCACTGTATGGAGCATATTATACTGTGTGGGGCCACTGTGGGTAGCATATTATACTGTGGAGGGAGAAATGTAGAGCATATAATGCTGTATGGGGCCACTCTAGCGCATATAATACTATCTGGGGCCACTGTTGAGCATATTTTACTGTTTGGGAACCTGTAACCGGTTCGGGGGGTGGCCCCATGTCAAATGTTCGCCTTGGGGCCCAGCCATTCCTAGTTATGTCACTGAACCTATATATAGATAAGGTAGGAAGCACAATTGGCAATAGGTGGTGGTCACAGCTCCCTAGCCACCCACGCCCTGTACAGTTACCTCTGAACTGGTCTATCAAAGAGCATGCCAACAATACAGTCCATTAGAAATCAATGGGGCAGACCTATTAAGACTGACGCTTCGTACTCTTAATAAAGGTCGTACTCTTCGTACTCTTAATAAAGGGTCCCACAGGCGCAAGGCACCACAAGACATCTGTGAGCTAGAGTGCAGATGTGCCCCAGCTAGTAAACGGTGTACATTTCTGCCCTGTAGAAAGTGGTGATCAACGTGCAGAATGGGAGATGTGTCATATCTTTGGTGCTAGAGCGGGCCTGCGCCAAAAATGCAACACATTTTCACACATCTGCGCCAGAAAACTGGCCAAAAAAACACTAAAATCAGGAAATAAAACGTATTAGAAAAAAAAAGAATATATTGCATATATCTAGTAGTTTTAATTAGTAAAATATATAGATGATTCAAGGGTATGTACAACCCTTTTATTTATTTAATAAAACTTAATTCTAATCTTTTTATTTTCAGATTGTAGATTTATTATTCAAGTTTCTGTACATGACTATGAGGGCGGCCATCTTGCCCAAGCTTCCACTCTGCTCTGTTAATAACATTTGGTGATATGCTTTACAGCAGTCTCAAGGCCATAGGCAGCAAAAGATTGGAGTCAACTTACTGAGGTCTATGGGAGAGTTTTCTCGACATGCTTTGTGCAGGTAAGGGGCGTAAGCTGTGACATCATGTACTCACGCCAGCTTCTAGCTGCTGTATGAAGCACCTTTTTTGAGAAATCTCCCCCATTGTGCTAAAGGTAGACAGTCCCTTTAAGCGACAAAGTCTGTTTTGCTGTATGTAAAAGAAAAGCAGATTTAATGTCAACGTCTCTTCAAGATATAATGCAGAAACTATAAGCTCTTTTTAGGCATTTTTAGACTTCAAGGGGTGTTCCACCTTCAGATGACTCTATAAGCTGATCCATGCCCCTGGCACTTTTACTAAATACTTTACTTTATCTCTCTAGCTTATTTCTGTACACGTCAGTCATACCTGTAAATCACTGGACAGAATGGTTTATTTGTATTGCATTTTATCTTAAGGCAACAAGGAACAAATAGCTTTAATCGGTGTTCTACCTCTCTGCTGTATGGTTACAGAGGCTAGAAGAAAATCTTGTGGTGAGAATTGCTAAAAACCATGCTGTAACTAAGTGGCTGTTCACATCACGTTTGCTTATATCCTTTATAAATGTCTCTTTCCTTTTTTCCAGTTTGACATCTTTAATTTCTTCCTGCTGCAGACTTTTTTCGATTTATGCTTTTTGACTCCTTGCCTTCCAAGAATCATAACTTTTCCGTTTTTTTCTGTCCACAGAGCCACATATGAGCACTTCATAGTGGTACCATGTAATATTCTGTAAGATGTACTGGAAAGCTGGGAAAAAATTTCCAATGGGGTGGAATTGGAGAAAAACTGCGCTTGACAACTTTCTTATTTACTTCGTTTTTACGGCATTCACTGTGCAGCCAAAATGACATGTCACTTGTGTTCTATGGGTAAGTACAATTCCAGGGATACCAAATTTATATTTTTACATTTTAACCGCTTCAGGCTGGGGCCCCACGTGGCGTAAACACTGATATTTGCCCACGACAGAAACGTGGCATTTTACAGTCACTTTCTGTGAAAAGGACTGTGGGAAAACCCGCAATGCGATGTCGCCGTGGTTTTAACTGCAGCTCTATTCTGCTGCAGGACGCTACGTGGAGCCTTACCCTAAAAAAAGAAAAATTCTTGGAGTACCCATATACTGACACCCGGGAATGCATAAGGCATCTTTTTTTTTCTGGGCCAGATGTACTTTTTGGTTGCACCATGCTGGGGAATGTATGTTGTTTTGATCACTTTTTATTAATTTTTTTTTTATGAGAGGTGAAATTAAAAAAAAAATGTTGATTTGGCCATTTCGAATTTTCACTATATGGGAAAAATATTTTTATATGTTTGTAGTCATTTTCGGACATGGGGATACATAATTTTTTATTTTTGTTTATCTCTATTTGAGATTTGAGGCCTGACAGCTACTGAACGACCACCATTTTTAAACACCCAACTTCTGCTGTAATAGTACAGCTGATGTTGGCAAAGGGTTTAAAAAAAAATAGATGATTTACAGGGATAAAAGGAAAAAACATTGTGTGAACCTAGTCTTAAAGGGGTTGTCTGGGGGGGGGGTAAGGGAAGATTTTTTTTTTTTTAAAGTAGGTTCAAAAGGGTTAAAGATAAAAAAGAACCAGTAATCACTGGTTAACTGAGTCTTCTGTTATAACATGTAACTGACCACAGCTGTTCTCTGCTTCCAGTAATACCCACTCAGCCACTCTACCTACAGGTCCATCTCAATAAATTAGAATATCTTTGAAACGTTTATTTCTTTCAGTAATTGAATTAAAAAAGTGACCTCCTATATTTTCTAGATTCTTTACACACACAATTTTCTATTTCAAGTGTTTTATTTCTGTAAATGTTGATTATGGATTACAGGTAATGAAAACCCAAATCTAATAATAATCTAATAATCTTGCATTCTTTCTTACTATCCTGAAGAAAGTGTGTGATGGCTGGTGGAGTGGTGGGTAGTCATTTTTACTTTTGGATGGTGTTTTTGTGAGAATTTGTACAGAATTCCCTACATCCACTTCAGTAGTCTCTATAATATAGATTGTACAAGTTTTTTATGCCAATTTTGTAGCTGTATAAAGCTTTGTAGACTTATAGCTCTGAGAACCTTATCATATCCATACTTGTAAAAAGCAGCACTATGTAAACTGTTAAGACATTTTTTTTTCTTCTAAGCCTAAAGCAAACAGACCGGGTTCATCATCTTTGGCAAATTTTTTTTTTTAAATTAATATTCTAGTTATTCCAGTCGTTGTCAAAGAGGCACTTGATATCTTCCAAAAGAACCGGTTAGTTCGGAGAGACCTTTATATTGCAGTCACTAAAGACAAAGCATTATGTGTATAACAGTAAATGGGAGAATTGTAAGCAGATTAAAAAAAATGGGACCAAGTTAAATGAACTGTTGTTTTCTTTCTTTGAACATTCTTGGTAGCTTATGGTTCTAAATATTTCAATGTATCTCATAGAGACAATCATAGTAGGCTAGAACAGAACCATAAAAATGTTTTATATTGTACAAGAAGACAAATGGCAATATTCACCCTGTTTTAAAGAGGACCTTTCACCATCTCCACCAATTCAAGTTCTTAACATCTGTTAATATACACTGCTCCACTGATTCCAGCACAGTTGGAATTTTCTCTCTAGCCCCCAACGTTTCTGAGTAAGAAGTGCAGATAGTTTTGGTGCCTCATGTGCTATTTAAGATCTATAATGTCAGAAGGGCCGTGTCAGGCACGGTGACGTGATTCAGAGCTTCAATCAGAAGCAGTCAGTGTCAGAGCTCAGAATCACACCCCTTGCCTGCTGCTGCCTGACACCTCCCTCCTGACCATACAGAGTCTAAATAGCATATCAGACATCAAAACTAACTGAATCGATTGCTCGGGAATGATGCGGGCTAAAGAAAAAATTCCAACTGTGCCAGAATCAGTGGAGCAGCAGCTATTAACTGATGTAAAGAGTTGGACTTGTTGCAGGTAGTGAAAGGCCCTCTTTAAGTCCATCCCAGATAAATGTTTTGGCTAGTTAACACTTGGTTAATTGAATAATAGAGACATTTTCTTTGCTAGATCAATTTAATAATATTTTTATAATTTCTATAAATTTATGTAATTGAGGATTATCTAAAATAGCTTGCAAAACTAATGGAAAACAGGTCAAAAGTAGCAGCTGAATACATTACAAACCAAGTAATACATTACAAACCATTTGAGTAGACATACTGTAAGATTGTGTGGAGTAACATGGTAGAAGACGGCAGTCATTACTAGTCTATTTAAACTTCCCAAAACTCTTTATCTACAGTCAAAGAAAACACAACATATTACAACTATTCTACCTTGGCAAATAGAGCAATGCTACATATCACTATCTTTCTTTTGTTTGGGTGGCATTTGGTTGTGGACTGTGTGTATGTGTACTTCTTCCCATTCAACCCCTCCTTCCCATTGAAATGAATACACCAGACAACTTAATTTTCTTTATGTGGGCAGAAGGTCGGTCACAACTTTATTGAAATGTAACAATTAACTTTTTTAACCCGCTGCCATGGTTACCAGATTGCCATGGCAACGTAAACATACATCTCATAACCATGGCAACAAATTCTGGATTGGGAACGGATGGCCTGGCACCGCATCCGGAGGGCCAGACACCTCCCCGTCAAATCTTCTGTGCAGTACCGCCCTCCAGCTGTGACTTGCGAACGTATACCGGGGGTTCACTGAAATGAGAAACACTGAAAGTCAACAAAATCCTGCATAACAGCACAACCACCTTACCTAATCCCCCGAATATTCCAATGTGGACTCCAAAAACATTGCTTTATTTTTTTTTTTGTACCGGACAGACTGGTACTCTTCCATAGCATATGATGCCCTGAACCCACCACATAACAACTGGGGGAGGGAAAGTTACCACGGGGAGGGAAAGTTACCACGGGGAGGGAAAGTTACCACAGGGAGGGTGGGTGGGAGTTTCACCGTGAGCAGCGGGAAAGAGGAAGACGTGCGGGGCCAGCCGCACTTATATCCCGTGGACTGTACCACTTACCACTGGCCGCGGGGGGGAGAGCACACCAAAGATGACATCCTGCCATTGGGGGGGGGGGGAGAGGAGGGGGAGGAGAGCGAGGGAGGAGGGGACGCTTAACCCCTTCAAAACACCGCGCCCCACAGTGCCCAGCCATCCTCCCTTCCGTTCGGTGTCCCTCAACTCCTTCACTAACAAAAAAACATAAAGTCAAGTTAAAGTGTGCTGCAACTGACCATCTGCACACACTGTATATCTGTCTGTGCGGAGCCTTGTACATGAAGGCGTGTGACCTGTCGTCATCTTGGACGATCATTCCTACTACCATCTGTTCCAGAAGCAATCCGTGGACATGCAATCTTTCAACCTACCCAAACAGGTATGTGTGTTTAATGTAGGTTACTATTTAAAGATGTTGCCTAGTCACTGGAAAGAGAGCTCTCACAATATCAAAATATGTGCTGAGAATCTCACATTTATATATATCATAGACATTCTTAAATTTAATGTTTCTGTACATCTTGGCCCCGTTTGCAGAGTTTGCTTTTGTGTTTGCTTTTGTTATTCAGAAGTACATTTTATATGTGAAATGTTATCACGCTGTGTTATTTCTGTTTGCGTACAGTGGAAATACAGTATCAATGATTCAAAGAGTAGCAGATATGCATAGACTCTCATCATGACACATCTCAATGCGTGTGGCATGCTTTATTCGTCATATTGTTTGACATCACTAAAGACGTGAAGCAAAATCTGCTTTTGTAAAACCTGTCCGTATCATCTTACTTCTATTATATATGTCTTACAATTTCTCCACAACTTGGCACATTATGATTTACCAGTTGATTTGTGGTGGATTGCACAAGTAGGGCACTGCAGGGCACAGCTTGTACGATATGTGGCATCAGTGACATCACTAGCTTACTTTTTTTGCAGCATCTAATTAACTGATGGTATACAGAGGTGTAACCCAGCTAGACAGCTATATGCATTACTCATAGTCATCATCCTCATGGTGCATAGAATTGTGGATATGTACTCTAAAACTTACTTTAGGTCCAGTGGGTACAGAAAGTATTCAGACCCCTTTAAATTTTTCACTCTTTGTTTCATTGCAGCCATTTGCTAAAAGAAAAAAAGTTCATTTTATTTCTCATTAATGTACACTCAGCACCCCATCTTAACAGAAAAAAAAAAACAGAAATGTAGATATTTTTGCAAATTTATTAAAAAAGAAAAACTGAAATAACACATGGTCATAAGTATTCAGATCCTTTGCTCAGTATTGAGTAGAAGCCCCTTCCTTTTGACCTAGTACAGCCATGAGTCTTCTTGGGAATGATGCAACAAGTTTTTCACATCTGGATTTGGGGATCCTCTGCCATTCTTCCTTGCAGATCCTCTCCAGTTCCGTCAGGTTGGATGGTGAACTTTGATGGACAGCCATTTTCAGGTCTCTCCAAAGATGCTCAATTGGGTTAAGGTCAGGGCTCTGGCTGGGCCAGTCAAGAATGGTCACAGAGTTGTTCTGAAGCCACTTCTTTGTTATTTTAGCTGTGTGCTGAGGGTCATTGTCTTGTTGGAAGGTGAACCTTCGGCCCAGTCTGAGGTCCAGAGCACTCTGGAAGAGGTTTTCTTCCAGGATATCTCTGTACTTGGCCGCATTCATCTTTCCTTCAATTGCAACCAGCTGAAAAACACCCCCATAGCATGATGCTGCCACCACCATGTTTCACTGTTGGGATTGTATTGGGCAGGTGATGAGCAGTGCCTGGTTTTCTCCACAGATACTGCTTAGAATTAACGCCAAAAAGTTCAATCTTCGTCTCATCAGACCAGAGAATCTTATTTCTCATAGTCTGGGAGTCCTTCATGTGTTTTTTGGCAAACTCTATGTGGGCTTTCATATGTCTTGCACTGAGGAGAGGCTTCCTTCGGGCCACTCTGCCATAAAGCCCCGACTGGTGGAGGGCTGCAGTGATAGTTGACTTTGTGGAACTTTCTCCCATCTCCCTACTGCATTTCTGGAGCTCATCCACCGTGATCTTTGGGTTCTTCTTTACCTCTCTCACCAAGGCTCTTCTCCCACGATTACTCAGTTTGGCTGGACGGCTAGGTCTAGGAAGAGTTCTGGTCGTCCCAAACTTTTTTCATTTAAGGATTATGGAGGCCATTGTGCTCTTAGGAACATTGAGTGCTGCAGAAATTCTTTTGTAACCTTGGCCAGATCTGTGCCTTGCCACAATTCTGTCTCTGAGCTCCTTGGGCAGTTCCTTTGACCTCATGATTCTCATTTGCTCTGACATGCACTGTGAGCTGTGAGGTCTTATATAGACAGGTGTGTGCCTTTCCTAATCAAATCCAATCAGTTTAATTAAACACAGCTGGACTCCAATGAAGGAGTAGAACCATCTCAAGGAGGATCAGAAGGAAATGGACAGCAAGTGAGTTAAATATGAGTGTCACAGCAAAGGGTCTGAATACTTATGACCATGTGATATTTCAGTTTTTCTTTTTTTAATAAATTTTCAAAAATATCTACATTTCTGTTTTTTTTTCTGTCAAGATGGGGTGCTGATTGTACATTAATGAGAAATAAAATGAACTTTTTTGCTTTTAGCAAATGGCTGCAATGAAACAAAGAGTGAAAAATTTAAAGGGGTCAGAATACTTTCCGTACCTACTGTATCATAAAGAACTTGTAGTAACAGAAGTAATAATAGAGGTAATATAAGGTAAAATTGCATCCTATCATGGGGAGTGGTAGTATCTAGGCTTGCATGGTGTCAGAAGGATCTCGCTTATATAAGGCTTTTCTCTTTTAGGCCACATTTGCCATCAGAGGAAAGTCAGCAAGAGTCACCAAACATTAGACAGTCAAGATTTCCCATTGTTACTGGAGTATTTGGGCTGAATTTTATCTACCATATTACTAAAGAACAGAAATGTACTTAAAACCTCAATTCAAATTTCACAGCAAGCATACAATAAAATATTGGGGGCAATTGGAAAACTGGTGGGAACTTAAGAAGTTTTAACGTCAGTCTTAATTCATTCCTTGTCAGATGCCTCTGGCCTCATAACTCATGAATTAGCTATAGAAAAAATTATGGACTGTGGCAACCCTAGTCATCCTAGATTCCTACACCGCAGCACCCAACTGTCCAAAAAAGTGTCAAGCAGGACGCAGGAGCTGAGATATGCCATATAAGTCTCTCCCCCCCCATTTTCTCAGCACAGAATATATGTCTATATATAAAAATAATAAATATATGTATATATCTATATCTATATAGATATAGATATATAGATATATACATGCAATAAGAGCAGATTGTGAGAACTGTACCCAGTTTACAGGAATAGAGAACTAGTCCATACTGTGCACACACATACATACACCACACATATACACTTACAGCACATATACAGCACATAACACACATACACTAACTCAGCACATAAACAGTTTGCATTTACCCCTTTCTCTCTTCCTGTTTGGAAACTTTTTTCTCCTCTTACTGCAGGACCTTTTGGTCATGTAATATGATCACATGATGTGATCATCAAAGGTTCTGTAGTGAAAGGAGAAAGAAGACTCTGGGCAGGAGACTGCAGTACACATATGTGGGTACAATTTCCACCACAAACCCCACATACAGTGCTGGCCAAAAGTATTGGCACCCCTGCAATTCTGTCAGATAATACTCAATTTCTTCCAGAAAATGATTGCAATCACAAATGCTTTGGCAATAATATCTTCATTTAATTTGTCTTCAATGGAAAACCACAAAAAGAATTGTCCAAAAGCCAAATTGGATATAATTCCACACCAAACATAAAAAGGGGGTGGACAAAAGTATTGGCACCCTTTGAAAAATCAGGTGATGCTTCTCTAATTTGTGTAATTAACAGCACCTGTTACTTACCTGTGGCACATAACAGGTGGTGGCAATAACTAAATCACACTTGCAGCCAGTTGAAATGGATTAAAGTTGACTCAACCTTTGTCCTGTGTCCTTGTGTGTACCACATTGAGCATGGAGAAAAGAAAGAAGACCAAAGAACTGTCTGAGGACTTGAGAAGCAAAATTGTGAGGAAGCATGAGCAATCTCAAGGCTACAAGTCCATCTCCAAAGACCTGAATGTTCCTGTGTCTACCATGCGCAGTGTCATCAAGAAGTTTAAAACCCATGGCACTGTGGCTAACCTCCCTAGATGTGGATGGAAAAGAAAAATTGACGAGAGATTTCAATGAAAGATTGTGCGGATGGTGGCTAAAGAACCTCGACTAAAATCCAAACAAGTTCTAGCTGCCCTGCAGTCCGAGGGTACAACAGTGTCAACCCGTACTATCCGTCGGCGTCTGAATGAAAAGGGACTCTATGGTAGGATACCCAGGAAGACCCCACTTCTGACCCAGAGACATAAAAAAGCCAGGCTGGAGTTTGCCAAAACTTACCTGAGAAAGCCAAAAACTTTTTGGAAGAATGTTCTCTGGTCAGATGAGACAAAAGTAGAGCTTTTTGGGAAAAGGCATCAACATAGAGTTTACAGGGAAAAAAAAGAGGCCTTCAAAGAAAAGAACACGGTCCCTACAGTCAAACATGGCGGAGGTTCCCTGATGTTTTGGGGTTGCTTTGCTGCCTCTGGCATTGGACTGCTTGACCGTGTGCATGTCATTATGAAGTCTGAAGACTACCAACAAATTTTGCAGCATAATGTAGGGCCCAGTTTGAGAAAGCTGGGTCTCCCTCAGAGGTCATGGGTCTTCCAGCAGGACAATGACCCAAAACACACTTCAAAAAGCACTAGAAAATGGTTTGAGAGAAAGCACTGGAGACTTCTAAAGTGGCCAGCAATGAGTCCAGACCTGAATCCCATAGAACACCTGTGGAGAGATCTCAAAATGGCAGTTTGGAGAAGGCACCCTTCAAATCTCAGGGACCTGGAGAAATTTGCCAAAGAAGAATGGTCTATAATTCCAGCAGAGCATTGTAAGAAACTCATTGATGGTTACCGGAAGCGGTTGTTCGCAGTTATTTTGTCTAAAGGTTGTGCTACCAAGTATTAGGCTGAGGGTGCCAATACTTTTGTCCGGCCCATTTTTGGAGTTTTGTGTAAAATGATCAATGATTTGACTTTTTTTTTCATTCTCTTTTGTGTTTTTTCATTGCAAGCAAAATAAATGAAGATATTATTACCAAAGCATTTGTGATTGCAATCATTTTGTGGAAGAAATTGAGTATTATCTGACAGAATTGCAGGGGTGCCAATACTTTTGGCCAGCACTGTATATTGATAGAGTACAGACCAAAATTTTGGACACACCTTCTCATTCCAAGAGTTTTCTGTATTTTCATGACTATAAAAATTGTAGATTCACACTGAAGGCATCAAAACTATGAATTAACACATGTGGAATTATATACTTAACAAAAAAGTGTGAAACAACTGAAAATATGTCTTATATTCTAGGTTCTTCAAAGTAGACACCTTTTGCTTTGATTACTGCTTTGCACAATCTTGGCATTCTCTTGATGAGCTTCAAGAGGTAGTCACCTGAAATGGTTTTCACTTCACAGGTGTGCCCTGTCAGGTTTAATAAGTGGTATTTCTTGCCTTATAAATGGTGTTGGGACCATCAGTTGTGTTGTTCAGAAGTCAGGTGGATACACAGCTGATAGTCCTACTGAATGGAGTGTTAGAATTTGTATTATGGGAAGAAAAAAGCAGCTAAGTAAAGAAAAACGAGTGGCCATCATTACTTTAAGAAATGAAAGTGAGTCAGTCCGAAAAATTGGGAAAACTTTGAAAGTGTCCCCAAGTGCAGTGGCCAAAACCATCAAGCGCTACAAAGAAACTGTCTCACATGAGGACCGCCCCAGGAAAGGAAGACCAAAAGTCACCTCTGCTGCGGAGGATAAGTTCATCCGAGTCACCAGCCTCAGAAATCGCAGGTTAACAGCAGCTCAGATTAGAGACCAGGTCAATGCCACACAGAGTTCTAGCAGCAGACACATCTCTACAACAAATGTTAAGAGGAGACTGTGTGCAGCAGGCCTTCATGGTAAAATAGCTGCTAGGAAACCACTGCTAAGGACAGACAACAAGCAGAAGAGACTTGTTTGGGCTAAAGAACACAAGGAATGGACATTAGACCTGTGGAAATCTGTGCTTTGGTCTGATGAGTCCAGATTTGAGATCTTTGGTTCCAACCACCGTGTCTTTGTGCAACGCAGAAAAGGTGAACGAATGGACTCTACATGCCTGGTTCCCACCGTGAAGCATGGAGGAGGAGGTGTGATGGTGTGGGGGTGCTTTGCTGGTGACACTGTTGGGGATTTATTCAAAATTGAAGGAATACTGAACTAGCATGGTTACCACAGCATCTTGCAGCGGCATGCTATTCCATCCAGTTTGCGTTTAGTTGGACCATCATTTATTTTTCAACAGGACAATGACCCCAAAAACACCTCCAGACTGTGTAAGGGCTATTTGACCAAGAAGGAGAGTGATGGGGTGCTACGCCAGATGACCTGGCCTCCACAGTCACCAGACCTGAACCCAATCGAGATGGTTTGGGGTGAGCTGGATCGCAGAGTGAAGGCAAAAGGGCCAACAAGTGCTAAGCATCTCTGGGAACTCCTTCAAGACTGTTGGAAGACCATTTCAGGTGACTGCCTCTTGAAGCTCATCAAGAGAATGCCAAGAGTGTGCAAAGCAGTAATCAAAGCAAAAGGTGGCTACTTTGAAGAACCTAGAATATAAGACATATTTTCAGTTGTTTCACACTTTTTTGTTAAGCATATAATTCCACATGTGTTAATTCATAGTTTTGATGCTTTCAGTGTGAATCTACAATTTTTATAGTCATGAAAATATAGAAAACTCTTGGAATGAGAAGGTGTGTCCAAACTTTTGGTCTGTACTTTATGTGCAGGGCAGCAGGCTTAACTGCTGCCTCTACACTCCTGGAAAAGTGCTGCCTGAGGCCAAAGACTCACCTTGCCTCATGGATGGTCCGGCCCTGCACTCGGGGCACTCCAAACACCATCAGGCAGGAGCCAGACACTAGGGTCTGCCTTTGGGGAAAGACACTGTGCAACCCCCTCAAGCCATTAACAGAGAATAGCTGTGACTAGAGGAAACCATGATCGGAGAAGCCTGAGAGACTGCCACCATATTGGGCCTAAGTTTTTCTGCTGAGCCTTGCATCTCATACTGATTTCCTAGAGAATGAGACCTTCTGTTGAAACACTATTCATATGGTTGCCACCATTCTTATATGTATTCCTGATGAATATGTTACTAGAAAGTTCTTCATATTGTTTCTGATCTTATAATTTCCATGACATGATAAGCTCCTGATGAATATTTCAAGGACGGAATCATAGGATGTAAACCTTTCAATATTAGCCTTTCAGAATGTTTCATAATCACTGAGCGGCTTTGTAGATTCTCCTGGTACCGTAAAATATTCTGCATGCCTCAAGTACGGGAATAATCGTATTACTCATCGCTTCACAAATTCTCCACTTTTCATTTCTGATAGTGTATCAAGATCTTTATCATGTTTAGAAAGCTTTAGATCTTTAATTGCTGTAAATTGGGATATGTTTTCTTAAGAGCTCAAATTAAGATAAATGCCAATCCCTAAGAAAACATCACATGCAGCCATGGTTATTAGTTGTTCTAAATATCGCGCCTGTTATAAGAGCTCTTGTTTCACCATAATAGCACCATGGGATATATCATCAAAAGGGAAATTTAATTATTATTGACAATACTGAAACACTTTGCGACCATAGCCCAAAGAAGTTCTGTCTTTGCATCTTGGCAGTTTATAAGTGTAAACTTGGCTCACCTTGGGTAAGAGCTGAGCTTAACCCTTTCAGGACTGGCCCAATTTTCACTTTCTATTTTTTTCATCAACATAACCATATAAAGGATTATTTTTTTTGTTGGACAACTTGTATTTGTAATTATTTTTGTATATAATCTGTAGTAGGGTAAAAATACTTTTGATGCGAAGCCTTGTGAGTTATTACAAAAACTCACATTTTTGCCAGGTTTTATGGGTTTCAATTTTACCGCTTTCACTTAAAAAAATGTTGCATTTATTCTGTACATAACATATTTGTTAATTTTTTATGCTTCATAACATAAAAAATAAATTAAAAAAATGTTTTTATGCACTGATATATTCTGACCCTCATATCTTTTTTATATTTCTGTCTACAGAGCTGTGTAAGGGATCTTTTTTTGTGTGATGAGTTGTACTTTTTATTGGTAACACTGTTGGTTGCCTGTGACCTTTTGATTGCTTTTTAGGTCAATATTTCAGGAGGTGAAGTGACAAAAAAATGTATTTTTGGTGTTAGGATTCTTTTTCCATTACAGCATTTAGTGTACAGGATATATATAAATATACTAGTGTTTGGCAAAGGGAGGGGGATTTGAATTTATTTATTTAATTTATTAATTGTGAATATTTAAAAAAATGTTTTATACTTTTTACTTATATTTTGAATTCACGTAGGTGACTTGGTCATGTGATCATAATACAATATAATGCAATGCTTATGCTGTACTGCATTACATTTTAGTTTGCCTAAGGCAGTCTGTAATAGATCTAATGCATTAACGGATCTGGGAGAATACAATAGACTCCTGGCTGTCATGACAACCAAATGGTGTTAAAGGGTTAACAGCCACAAACTGTACTATCACTTAATCAGTAGCGGTCTGACCGCTATCTACCGCTATACAGTGGATGATGCCGGAAGTAGCTCAGCTCTAATTCAAGTAATAGGCAAAGAGCTGCAGGCTCCATCTACAGTATAGAAGTGTTGCCAGGGTACTGCAGCTCTGCTTCAGGCTCTGTTGGTCTCCATAGGTTTCACCACCTGGAGGCAGCCGGATCAGCTGATCAGTGCAGGGTTCAGATGTCGGACCCATACCAGTCAGATATTGATGACGTGTCCTGAGAATAGGTCATCAGTTTGATAAACATTGGAGGGCCTTTATTTTATATATGGTAGATGTCATATGCAGAGGAGGATAATGGAGGAAAGCTGGAAAAAAATTATGTATGGGACAGAATTTTGAAAAAAAAAATTGTTAAGATTGTCATTTGGAGTGAATTTTTAGGATAGCCATGTCCCATTATAAGCAAAGCCATGCCCCTGTTTTGATAATGTGAATGTACAATACACTGTCCCCCCTCTGTACCTCCTGTCCCCCGGTGTGCCCCCTGTCCCCTACAATGACTCCTGTTCCTACTGTGATCCCAAGTGCCCAGAGCTGAAGAGAGAGGAGGAGAGAGCAGATGACTGTGACAGAAGAGGATCCACGAGCAGCAGTGTCTGGGATAATGTATGTAGCAACAAAGCTGCGTTTAATGGCAGCAATATTTCAATCAATCATACAGTGACAGCATGCGTGAAACACTGCCGCTACTTACACCATTACTTCCTTGTTGGCTCCACCCACTTCTTCTGCTCTAGATAGACCCAGCCTCTGTTCACAAACAAACTGTTAGTAGTATAATGTTGTACCGTGTTAGCCATTGAAAGTAGTGGAAGAGTGAAGAAATCAGGCGATACCTTTTAGAGGCTAATTGAGTATATTTGATAAGTAAGCTTTCAGAAGTACTTCTGAATGCCCTGGATACTATAAATGATAAGACAGGAGACCCTATGACAGTTAAAAGACACAATTCGCAAGATTTTTACTTCATATTTATAACAGTTACACATCCAGTGAAAATGGAATCTCAGTCTCTTTATTTACAGGGCTCGCTTTCATGGAAGGGTACAGAAGTGGTAGTATCTTTTCACTCCCTTATGGCTATTCTGAGGTGACCTAGGCTAGTACCAAGTCCCTTTCTTGGCCTATGCACAATCCATCCTCGTAAAGAGCGTTCTGGACACCTTCACTGTGTAGCAGGAAAGTAATGTTCTCTCTGAGCGGATAAAGGTCCTATTGTCTGGGAAAGTCTGTTTCAGGGATTTCTGTCACTTGCTTGGTCAAACTCTCTGCTCCAACTCCAAAAACAACTAAAAATACTCCAACTACTCCGATTGAGGAGAGGAATGGCTATTTATATCTTCAACTCCACTCATTTTCTACGTAGAATAGGACAAGAGACTTGTGTCTAGAGATATCTAAGAAGTCTGAAGAGCAAAATCTTCTCTTACAAGCATAGTGAAATGTTGCAAAACAGATCAAAAGGCCATAAGACCACTAAAAAGGCACAAAAAAATGATCAGTTTCACCTATAGTACACATAAAACATACGTAAGTAACTATTAGGATTTTCCTCAGGCGGTGTTCCTGTGGGATCCTACATGAGCAGAACCATTGTTTTTAAACATGTTTCCCTACAAACCTATCAGAATTTTTGCATGTCCATTCTTTGTCTTTGTGTTTGTTAGCATGTGCTAGTCGTAGCATTGTCATTACTTATCTAATAATGTTTCTGTCTGTGGTTTTCTGTTTGTGAAACTTGGACAACCAGTTAGTGTTATGTCATGTGACCACATATAATAATCTATTCTTTGGTTGCTATACTTTACTTCTCCGTAAAGGATCTGAAACTTTAATATATACAGGATATAAACAGTTGGAACAGGAAGTTCCTATGTAACCCAGGATT
This sequence comes from Leptodactylus fallax, assembly GCA_947044405.1. Taxonomy (NCBI): domain Eukaryota; kingdom Metazoa; phylum Chordata; class Amphibia; order Anura; family Leptodactylidae; genus Leptodactylus; species Leptodactylus fallax. Next base: position 1,353,722 of record CAMRHE010000426.1, read on the forward strand.
TGCGCTCCTCAAAACCAACCAACAGGAATGCTAATGGATAAGAATTAGTAAGCCTAAAAGCAGAGAAACACATGATATTTGGTGCAACTACAAAAAATGAAATAATTACTAAAAGTTAAACTTTTTAATATCTATCCTGTATGGTAAAAGTAATCATTATATTTCAATTACACTCTGAAAAACTTGAAATACAGCTTAAAAGTAATTTTTACCCATCAGTTCAGAAATAAGAGCCGAACTGGGTTCATTTATAAATTTAGTGGAAGCGATAATTTCCACTTTACATTATTCATTATTATAGTAAGTTATTTATAAGAATTAACATAGTCCGCATAGCAGTAACCTGGGAGTTATTAAAGAAATGACTTACTGTATGGTCAAAGCAAACACATGTTTCACTACAAGATTTTACATCTCCCAGCAACAGAGTATCTCATCTTTTATTTTTATGTGTAGTGTATAAATGATGCATACAGAGGTAAACATTAAAAGGATTTACAGAAACACTAAAATACATGAAAAATACCTAGATCGCCGGAATTTGTCAATGTTACATGGCAGAAGTATGGGTTGAGTACAAGCTGGCTAGAATTTAGTAGTTGTATTAGTAATACTCATAGCCTAGAAGAGTCTTATTGTAATAATTAGAGATGAGCGAAGTTTTCAAAAATTCGATACGGCAACTTTGACAAATTTTCCGATACAATTCTCTTCAATCCGAATTAATTCGCAGCAAATAAACAGCTATTTCCTGGCTGCAGAGAGCCGGGGTTAGCGGGTGGGCGGCAAAATGGCGGAAGCCCTTGGATGCCGCGGTCATGTCTCTCTCTCTCCAGCACTGACAACTTTTATTCATGTCGAAGGATCTGCTAACAAGCAAAGACACGCCTACCCAATCACATCACTAGAGAATAACATGTAACCGTCTGATGTCACAAAGGTCCTTACTAAATATTCGTTACTGCGAAGCATCAGGAAATCCGGATTCCATGCGAATCGAAGATTTCCTGAAATTCAGATCAAATTCCACTTCTTCAGCTTCGATTCGCTCATCTCTAGTAATAATTATTCATCTTTGTGTATTTTTTATTTTGAAAAGACTGGTTGGTCAGAAATGGAGAAAGAAGCCTAAAGTCTCAAGACATTTTCTGCTATCCTAAGGGTGATGGAATGTAGTCACATTCTTGCTCACAGCACGATTACACAGATGAGTCCAACCTTAACTTAGCATGAATTTGGTTTAAGGGGTATTCCCATAAACATAACCATTTTTAAATTTGTGGATAAGTAAAAGTTAAACATTTTTGCAAATATAAGTAATTAAACATTTTGCAGCGTTTTAAAGATTTTCTCTAAATATCTTGTGGTCATGAGTTGTTGTGGACACGACCATGAATGCAGGACCTTTCTAAGGTCAGAAAATCAGCCATGATATGCCTTATTATGGCCGGGATATCTTCTGATACGTGTAGTGTCCCTGCCTGATAAACTAGCTACAATAAGAAAATCATGGCTGAGTTCCTGACAAGTTCCAGACCATAGAAATTTTCTGCATACGTGGTCATATCCATTGGCAACTGATCAAGACAACAGGCTGTCACCACTAACATACTTAGAGAAAATCTTTAAAACTCTGCAGAATTTTTAGCTACTTATATTTGCAAAAATCTTTAACTTTGTATTATCTTCAAATATAAATATGATTATGTTCATGGGAATACCCCTTTAAGGACTCTCTTGAAACCAATTCAATCACCTTCGCCAAACATGGTAGGAAAACCCTTGCTGGGCTGTAATCCACAACATAGCCACTGGTTGGCAGCACATAGATGTATATTGGATGTCACTTTGTTATTGTTATTGTTATTGTGAAATCATGTTGTCTGGACAAGCTAGTTATCTCTTGACACACGTATCTGGATGTTAGGTATCCAGCCCAGAGGAAAGGTAAGGTTTGTATTTATTAGAATGGCTATAGGGGCTTAGCTATTGGAGGTCCAGTATTATAAATGACACATGATAGTTGGAAGCCTTGTTTTAGATATTGCATTTGGGCTTCAGATTACTACACTAGATGTCTACAATTTAGTTAAGTGCATATACTAAATGAATCCATTTAGTCCATTCATTGCACAGGCATCAGCTAGTGTTTGTCTCACCTGTTCCCTAGCCATTAAATGTAAGAATGGGTCTGAAAAGATGATTCCATACGACTCTATTATTCTGTTATTTTGCTCTCAAAAGAGCCCATTACACAATTTTTACTATCACTCATATTGATAATGTGATTCCAAACCCTAAAATATCCTCCCTTAGTTGTCAACCAAATGTACACAATATGTTATAATATGGTAGATTACGTTATCCCTGACGGTATGGGACATTTTAATGTATAGAGCACAGGTTTTATTTTAAGTGATGGTATTATGTAAAGTAATAGGGCACCTGACCGTATGTAACTACATTACAGGAGGGCAAATGCGCAGTAAGGCATATGATTTACTGTAAATTGACAAGCCTGTTGACTGTCCCTAATAATAGCATGCAGAATTTAGATTTCAGCTCTGGATTTTCATGGAAAAACTATTACTTGAGATATTAGAAAACTGGAAACATTGTTAGTATTTAACATGTAGGTGGTAGAATAGTAATATAAGAGGAAGGTGGAAACAGCAGGTTTACAAGTATAACACGCTAACTAACAGTGAACATATCTATCTCGCTACTGGCAGCAATACAGGTGGTATTTGTTATTATTGGCCCCTTGCCATGTGCATGCTGTAGCACACGCCGGTTGATAAACTGGCACTGATATCCAAGCTTCACTGGCACATAGTGAAATACAGAGAACTTTAGCATAACTCTCATCATGTCTACTACTTCTTCAAAACTTTTTTGGCATTAAAATGTCTCAAAACCCAAAGTTTAAAAAACAACTATATTGTTTAGCAGTTTTTTTATTGTTTTTTTTTTTGTCTGCTACATCGTAGCAATTGCAGTGTACTTTTTAAAACACCATATGCCTCATAGCGCACAAATTTTTAACGTTTTACACAATTTTACAGAAAAGCAACTAGAAGACCACATGGATGCAAAGATGGACGCAAACAGCCATCCGTTTACATAGACAGCAATGTTAAAAAATGGATGAGTTGCTGTCCGTTTTTTTGAGCGGACACAAAAGTATACTACTTTTTGCGCCCTTCAATAAAACGGACAACTGTTCCGTTTTTTTTTAACATTGATGCATATGTAAAAGGATGGCCTTCCGTTTGCGTCCCTTTTTGCATTTGTTTTCTGCATCCATTAAATGGAACTAAAAACATGATCTGAATAGAGCCTAAAAAGTTGATTATCTCTGCATTGCTTCATCAGTTTGTAGCCATACAAGTATATTAAAGGTCCCCGCACATCATTATAATTGCTTTGAGAGACATTTTAGATTTGACAAACTCCCTTTAAATGTACCTATGCAATACATTCCTGTTATTGCTCAGATGTATCTAAAATGAAAACATAAATCAGCTCTGTAAATAGTTTTAATAAAGGTATCCTATCATTTATGTGCTGTCTTATGTGTCTCCATAGTTACAGACTACAAAGAAACATTCTGTAGTCTGTTCCTCTTACTTTTATCTTGCTGAGCTATCAAATATATATTAGACTCAACCAGTCAAAAAACATTTACAGGAAAATATCAGTCAGTGCTTCACTACATCAGAGCAGATGGAAATGTTTGTACTTTGTGTCTCCTTGCCCTTGGTAAAATTACTATAAAAATGAATGGATATGTCATTTCTAAAGATAATAGCCTGGTTATCTTAACATATAACATCCATGAACAATAAGTAAAAATGTCACTGCATGATACTAAAGCTAAGTTACAGTCTGCAGTCTGAATAGGTTATTCAACAATAGCTGCAAGGAAAGGTGTAAGCTTCTCACCAACATGCCAAAATCCAAATAAACCACTAATTATTTCCATGGCCAAATACCACAATATGAAGTTAAAAACATAAGTCTCCTTCTCAACTGCGGTAAGATGTTATGAAGTCGGTTTAAGCAGCTGTGGTTATCTAACGTATTTTACAGCATTGAAAACGATTTATGACACCACGTATACAGTAGATCAGCTTTAATAAGCAGATTAGTAGCCAAACTAGATAAGAGTCCAAGCAGTAAGATATTACCTATGACATACAGGCATACGTTTCCTTGTAATTGATGCTTTCCTTTTTTATGTTGACAATTTTTAAACCAAATTTTAAATATTAAACATAATTTTTAAGAATTTTTCATGATTTTATTTTTTAATTTTCCATGTCCCTATGTATATTTAAAAAAAAAAATTGTGTATCCTGCAAGTTTTACTCTGTTCTTTAGGGACTTTTGTTGCATTCGCCTCAGTTACATTACAGACAAGATAGACAGGATCACAATAGAAGATCATATCTCTACAGATAACAATGACCCATCATTGCACTCACTACTGACAGTAAATGATGTCACCGCTTATCTTCTCCCCCTCTCTGCATAGAGCATGACTAGAACAGGGGTCATCAACCTACAGAACTCCAGTCTTTGAGAAACTACAATTCCCAGCATACTCTATTCACTTTTATGGGAGTTTTGAGAACAGTCAAGCAAGTTATAGTTTTATAACAGCAAGAGTGACAAAGATTGTCAACCCATGGTCTAGACCTCAGTGCGACTTATCCAGTCTATTGCTGCCTATGGCCATGATTATGTTGTAAAGCATATCACTAAATGCTGTAAACAGATCAGAGGAGAAACTCAGGCAAGATGGCCGCCCCCATAACCATGTACAGGAAATAGAATAAAACAATCTACAATCTGAAAAGCAGATTAGAAAAAAAGTGAAATGTTTCATCATCATCTGGTTTTAATAAATAAATATAATACAAAAATTGGCGGTATGCACTGTATTTTGAAAGCCATATTGCAGAATATTCTCTCTGTTAAGTAATTGCACATTGTTGTCTTTAGCAAGTAATATTTATATTAGTAATAATAGTATGGCTCAGGAGGAACCAGGCAACGAATTAAGCAATGTGAATGTCACTTAGCAAAGTGTGCCACATGGGGTGTTGCCAGTATAACACACTTGTGAAAATTAGAGCTTTCTATTTTACCATTAGGGAAGGTCTGGATATTTGTGTGCTGGAAACTTTTAAAGATCTCTCTTGTTCCTTGGGTACAGCCCTTTGTGTAATGGCTCATTGGTCATCCAGTTGTTATATATATATATGGCACTGAAATGCCTCTCAAGTAAATAGCAGGAGACTCGGGCAAAGAACAAACATCCTTATCTGGCTACGATATCTACATAGAGCACAATGAGGAATGAAATGTGCTCCTTAGCTTTTGTCCAGGCGGTATTTTCAGAATTTTTAGCCACTTTAATATTTGTATTTTTGGGATTGGGATCTGCCCTCAACTGGCCATCAGCTCTCCCTACTGTGCTACAGATCTCTATAGCTTTTGGCCTTGCCATTGGCACCTTAGTACAAACATTTGGACATATAAGTGGGGCCCATATCAATCCAGCTGTCACAATAGCTTTCTTGTTGGGGTCTCACATCTCAGTATTGCGTGCTATATTCTATATAGTTGCCCAGCTTGTTGGAGCAATTGCAGGAGCTGGTATCTTATATGGAGTAGCCCCAGCTAATATCCGAGGAAATTTGGCCATCAATCAGGTAAGTATTTTCTAGATATATGTGTTATTGTATGTATTCATGTCTGCCTCTTTACAAATATTAATATGGTAAAAAGGTAAAAAAGTTACCCAATCCAACATCGGTATTGACAGTACTGTGTGAATGGTCATTGGGAGGATTCGCCATTATGGGCAATAACAGAAAGTATTTTTCTACAATGATAATTTTATTACATTGCACTGTATCAGAGTATCTACTGTAGGCATGTACATAAAAACCACCATTTTCACATACTGACAGTTGAACCCGGATTATAAGGAAATATCTCTTTCTTTGGCTACCTGTAAAGGACTGTATAGTGACTGCTAACAAATGCTTAACAGTTTCAGTTCTGCTACATCTATGAATTTAATGTATATATTTATTTACATAGCAATTTGTCAAGGCTGAGTTTTTCATTTAGCACAGTTCATTGTAAATTCACTATCTGATTTCTGTGGATTTTACGCACGTCTACTGTGTTATCTCTGACACCTTATCATTTGAAAGTTCACTTATAAGTAAAGTCCCCCATATATATTAAAGAAAAGTCAGCTGAACACATATATTTTGGCCAGATCAAACCATGGAGATACATACGTCAGGCTATGTTCACATCTGCGCCAGTCTCCATCGCTGTGTCCACCAAGAGTCAACGGAGGGAAAAGTCCTGCATGGAGGATTTTATCCTCCACCGGTTTCAGTTTTATAAACGACAAACACCCAACAGACCCCATTATAGCCAATGGGGTGCGCCAGGCTCCATGTGTAACCACTGTTTTAGCAGACCTAGCCTCAGCATGTAAATGTTTCCATTTTAGATACATCTGAGCAAAACCAGTAATTTATTTCACAGATACATTAACCCCTTAACAGTCACATTGAAATTGCAAAAAAAGTCACCTGCAGATTTTGAATTTATAGCTCAAATAAATATTGCTGACACATAACTCCAGTGCCTTATGTAAATTTTAACCCTTCAACGACTAACGCATTTTAGCCTTTAAACCAGTAACATTTTATTCCTCTCTACAGTTCCGTATTCAGAACTTTTAAAATTTTATTTCAATATGGCTTTATGAGACCTTATAATAATAATAATAATAATAATAATAATAATAATAATAGTCCTTTAATAGTCCCACAATGGGGAAATTCAGTGAAATTTGTAGGTACATAAGAATTTTGATCAGTTTTTATTACTTTTTAATTTTGAGAGGAAGATGATCAGAAAACATCAATTCTGCCATCTGAATTTTAAGGTTTATGGTGTTTATCATGTAGACTAAATAATGTACTCATTTTATTTCAGAGGTTGTTACATATGTGGCTATACCACTTGTATGGTTTTTATATATTTTTTTCATTAGCAAGTGAAAAAAGTCTATTTTTACCTTTTTTTCTGTAAAATGATGACGTAAAATGGTCAGCATTGACCACAGCATATAAGGCGTTACATGGCAAGTATGCTTTCTGATTGATAATGGGGGGTGATACCATGAACAAATGTCCATGGTACCTCTCCCCTGGGGTTATCTGAAGTGACTGGAGAATAACAAAATCATTCTCCTCTCCCTGCACACTGTCAGGTACACGTGTTCTCCTTCACACCGGTTAAAGTGAAGCTGCCAATATATGCAGCGTTGCTTTAACCAGTGATATCTCAAAATCTAAGAGGGCTATAGACATGGTCTTATTTTAAAGCTGAAGACCCCATGGGTACAGAGTTAGCACCTTTAAAAGTGATTTCTCCCTCTGCAGTCTCCCTGAACTTATCCTGCTTGGGGGACACTGTAATACACTTTGCTCAAACCTTCAGTAGGGTTCCTTCAGAACTGTGGGGGGTTAAAGGGAGTTTGTCAGATCTATAATGCCCCTTAAACCAATTACAATGTTGTGAAGAGGCCTTTAATAGGAGGAGAAACATACCTTTATGGCAACCTTTTTCAGACCAGATCTACTAAAGCTTTCTGTCAATGTTTTAAGGGCATCTTAGGCAAAGCAACGCTCAATGTGGATATCTAGAATTTTTTTTACCATCACCCCTATTGGACTTCATTGTGATACTACAGGTCTAAAACAGTGTATAAGACACTACAGAATGCTATATGCACCAAACATGACATTGCATTACATTAGGCATGTCTCCTCCACCGATCTAACACACCGCTAAGGTATCGGCTGGCAATGGCAGCAGATTGCCGTGGGTTGGAGAAGCAGAATCCACAGTGTTAAGTTGATATGCCAAGCCAAAGGGATTGTCCTCATAACAAGGGTCACTTCACAACTGGAATTCCTCTAGTAGGGTAAGCTGACAGATATGCAGTTCCATCTTGGAAACGGCTCATACAGCAATTTCCCAAAATATAATTATTGAGAAATATGCTTAGTGTCAGTAACAGATCATTACAAAAGTGACTGCTGTATAAATTCCACAGGTTGCCCATCCCCCACTGACTACAGAATGTCAGCAGATGTCACATTAGCATCTAGACAGCTATGAACTATAGCCTGTGGGGACTGGCAGGAATGAGTGATCAAATTCTTAAATCCAGTGGAGCTACTGACACGTGCAGATCACCTGAATAAAGTAAAAAGGAGTTGTATGTATTTTGAAAGCCATATTGCAGAATATTCTCTCTGTTAAGTAACTGCGCCTTGTTGTCTTTAGCAAGTAATATTTATATTAGCAATAATAGAATACCTCAGGAGGAACCAGGCAACGAATTAAGCAATCTGTATGTCAAACTGTCTTGTGGCACCCCAAGTGTTCCACATGGGATGTTGCCAGTATAACACACTTGTGAAAATTAGAAGCTTTCTATTTTACCTTTAGGGACGTCCTGGATTCTTGTGTGCTGGAAACTTTCTTGTTCCTTGGGTACAGCCCTTTCTGGAATGGTTCCCTGCTCTTCCTGTTGTTATATATATGCCACTGAAATGCCTCTCGAGTAAATAGCAGGAGACCCGGACAAAGAACAAACATCCTTATCCTGCTACGATTTCTACTTAGAGCACAATGAGCAATGAATTGCGCTCCTTAGCTTTTGTCCGGGCAGTATTTTCTGAATTTTTAGCCACCTTAATATTTGTATTTTTGGGATTGGGATCTGCCCTCAAATGGCCATCATCTTTCCCTACTATACTACAAATCTCTATAGCTTTCGGCCTCGCTATTGGCACCTTGGTACAAACATTTGGACATGTAAGTGGGGCCCATATCAATCCAGCTGTCACAATAGCCTTCTTCCTGGGGTCTCACATCTCAATATTGCGTGCTATATTCTATATAGTTGCCCAGCTTGTTGGAGCAATTGCAGGAGCTGGTATCTTATATGGAGTAGCCCCGCCTAATATCCGAGGAAACTTGGCCATCAATGAGGTATGTATTTTCTAGATATATGTGTTATTGTATGTATTCACGTCTGCCTCTTTACAAATATAATATGGGAAAAGGTTACCCAATCCAACATCGGTATCAACAGTATTGTGTGAATGGTGATTACTAGGATTTATGGGCAATAATAGATCATGACAATTTTCTTACATTCCACTATATCAAAGTATCTACTGTAGACATCTACATGAAAATCACCATTTTCAGAAACGGACATTTGTATCCAGACAAAGACCAGGAAACAGAGTTCTCTTTGGATTCTTATACTATATAGTGATTTCTAACAAAAGCTAATAAATCAGGTGAATGACAGTTTCATCCCAGCTATATCAAGTAATTAACTTTACATATACATTTGCCACAGCAGACTGTATTTGGCAGAACTCATCGTAATCTGATATTTGTGGATTTTACACTGGTCTACAAGTACACCTATTGTGTTATCTATGACCCCTTACCATTGAAAGTTCACTTATAAGTCCCCTAGGAAAACAGCTGAACTGACGTATTTTGACCAGATGACCAGACCAGATGCCTATGTAATGTATGTGGGTTCCTCCAGACTCTTTCCCGACAGATGATGTCTAAGAAATCTCTGTTTTTTTTTTACCCCAGGAGATAACTTGACACCAGAGATGTCTGGCAATGGTTTACTATCATTTTCTTATGGAAATACATAGGAATCAAGCATGTATGTGCATGGTATGTTAGGAGGTTTTGAGCTAAAGGATATTTAAGGTGGCCTGAAGTAAATGAAGAATTACAAGGGACTCACTTTGTAATATGCAAATATATACACCATATACACCATATTTAATGTAACTACTTTATTACGGTATTTAAAGATTCAGATAGATAGATAGATAGATAGATAGATAGATAGATACTGTAGATAGACAGATAGATAGATAGATAGATAGACGTAGATCGACTAGATCGATAGATAGATAGATAGATAGATAGATAGATACTGTAGATAGATAGATATATAGATAGATATATACTGTAGATAGATATATAGATACTGTAGATAGATACTGTAGATAGATAGATAGATAGATACTGTAGTAGATAGTAGATAGATAGATAGATAGATAGATAGATACTGTAGATAGACAGATAGATAGATAGATAGATAGATAGATACTGTAGATAGACAGATAGATAGATAGATAGATAGATAGATAGATAGATAGATACTGTAGATAGACAGATAGATAGATAGATAGATAGATAGATAGATAGATAGATAGATAGATAGATACGTAGATAGATAGATAGATAGATAGATAGATACTGTAGATAGATATATAGATAGATAGATAGATACTGTAGATAGATAGATACTGTAGATAGATATATAGATACTGTAGATAGATAGATAGATACTGTAGATAGATAGATAGATAGATAGATGATAGATATATAGATACTGTAGATAGATAGATAGATAGATAGATAGATAGATACTGTAGATAGACAGATAGATATATAGATAGATAGATAGATACTGTAGATAGATAGATAGATAGATACTGTAGATAGATATATAGATACTGTAGATAGATAGATACTGTAGATAGACTAGATAGATAGATAGATAGTAGATAGATAGATAGATACTGTAGATAGACTATAGATAGATAGATAGATAGATAGATAGATAGATAGATACTGTAGATAGATAGATAGATAGATAGATAGATAGATAGATAGATACTGTAGATAGACATTAGTAGATAGATAGATAGATAGATAGATAGATAGATACTGTAGATAGACATATAGATAGATAGATAGATAGATACTGTAGATAGACATAAGATAGATAGATAGATAGATAGATAGATAGATAGATAGATACTGTAGATAGATAGATAGATAGATAGATAGATAGATAGATAGATAGATCTAGAATATTGTTTATAGAGTATCTCTAGACTTTTTAAGGAAATTTCATAGAAACGTGTAGTACATAATGTGTCCACCCTTATAAACCTTCTGCATTCATACTGTACATGTTCTTCTAGAGCAGATCTTGGGAGCCACAGAGAGAACTGTACTGTCAGTGTTACCATATGCTTCATCTTAGCCTGTGTATAGATAGGGGACAGCTGCACATAGTATACTCTCCTCCTCATGCAATGGACAGGCGCTGTCAGATGACATTGATGAGTGATTTATCATCAGTAATGTGAGTGATCTGCAGCATTTCTGCTCCTCGCTGATTCATTTTGTGCATGAGGGGAAATGTCTAATTAGAGTTATCTAGATGATTCCCTGAAAGATAATTGCCGTGTATTATATGAAGAGTCAATTAATTCTAATGATAGTTTATTCTTCTAGCAGCAGTAAGGGACTGCCAGGATTAATCAAGTCTGCAAGATATATATTAATAATTTTCCCCTTGCAGGTAGCAGTTGGATCCCCAGGTCTGGCACTTGTTGTGGAGTTGTTACTGACGTTTCAGCTGGTCCTCTGTATCTTTGCATCTACAGACAGCAGACGAAATGACAATGTAGGGTCACCAGCTCTGTCCATTGGGCTTTCTGTGACTCTCGGACATCTCCTAGGGGTAAGATCCTTGTGGAGGCAAATATATATATATATATATATATATATATATATATATATATTTATTTTTTTTTTTTTTTTTTTGTATATATTTTTAGATATAGTATACATTTTTACATAGGGAATCATATTATCCAATTATGATTATATTGTAAGAAAAAATAAATATTGGACTGTACATTATATAAAATAATCAGCAGAATGATATATAGTTTTGTGGGAAAAGGATCAGTATAACTTGTGTTTTACTGATTGATATCCCTGCTTTATCTATGCTTAGTCTTCCAGTGGGCAATCCTGCTCTGTGACTGCCATCTTTCTATGTGCACACCATCTGTTCAACGATTGGCAGTCTTTCCTATATGAGTGTGCACACAGATAGCTGTCAGTCATTGAGTAGGTCCGCCCACTGGACTCCTAAGCATAGAAAGTTACAAGTTATACTAAATATTTTTCTACAAAACTATATATCAGTCTGCTCAGCTACTTCTGCTCTATGAGATGATGCAGGTAGACTGTACAGCATTTTTATGGCCACAGATTCTCTTAAAATGGATGTTTCATCACAATAACCTTTGTTAGATTGAAACTGGCCCATCCGTCATATATTTTCCATACATAGACAGGCCAAGTCTATAAGAGTGAGAGCTGCCCTTTGTCAGTGGTTCTCTGCTCTGACTAATTTAGGGGGGTCCTGAGTGTGGGACCCCTCTCTATGGCGACCATATGCATATTGATGGAGTCATTTTCATAAGACAAACTCCTTAAATATTCTTAATAATTACAACAACCATTGCCAATAAGTTTAATCTTGGTTAATAGTGTGGAATGTCAGGAATTTTATACTACCCTGCTTAGTAAATATTTGGTAATCTTAAGAAATTCTTCCCTCTATTACACGTCCAGGCAGAATGCAACACATTCATTCAGATATCATATTTAGTTTGAACTGAGTCCAGCTCTCTATTACACTAAATAAGGGCTCTGCAGGTGACAAAGAAATATATCAAAATCAATTTATTTTCAATAAAACATCCATATTTTATTACTATTATTACTATTACTAGGGATTAGCAAATTGATTCGGATAGAACCTGTTTTAACTTGAATTTTCAAAGGGTTTTGGGGTTTCCCATAACTTTTGGGGTTCATCACCCATGAAAGATTATTATACTCTGTGGTCTCCTCAGACCCCAGAGTATAAGAAGTGGAAGCTCAGGGGAGGGGAGTAAAAATAGCAAATATTTATACTCACCTTGCCTTACCTCTCCTGGGCGTCCAGCAGTCCCTCTGTTTCCAGTTTAGGCCTCCTTGGCTGATGTCACATGCCCCAAGATCACGGTGCCTCAAAAGCGTCATGACATCATTGCGCCCCATGTGACCATTAAAGCCCAATCACGTGTCAGCCAGAAGCCTGAAAAGGATGAAGAGGGACTGCTTGATGCCCAGGAGAGGTCAGGCAATGTCAGTATAACTTTGTTATTTTCACTCGCTTCCCCTGGGCCTCACCTTTTTATACTCTGGGGTCTGAGGAGACCGCAGAGTATAATAATAGCACTTCCAGTTTGTTCGGAACAAACTGAAGGGACAAACCTAATGTATATTTGTCAAAATGAATCTTTTGAGTTTCACAATAAAAGCAAAATGACTGCAAAATTTCTGTTTTATCTAAAAATAGCACCCCCTTGAGTAGTGTCTGAATATTGAAAGGAGCACTCCAGTGAAAACACTTTTTCCATCCCACCCCCCTCATTCTTTCTTGCTCCCCCTCATTTCTTTCTTTCTTTCTTTCTTTCTTTCTTTCTTTCTTTCTTTCTTTCTTTCTTTCCTTTCTTCTTTGCTATAAATTCCACAAGCTTACATGCCATAAGTATACAGTCATTGAACCTACACTGTCTTATCATCAGTAGTAAGTGTGATAGGAGGTTCATGCAGTCCATACAGTTTAATCAGAAAAGACATCTTGTGTCTGAGATCATGTCCAACCCTTGAAAGAAATGAAAGATAAGTTATTCTCAGAGGTCACCATGATGAACAGGCACATATATTGATAGAAAAAAATAATAATGTAGTGCTTGTTTGAATGGTGGTGAAATGCAACACGGGAAACAGCCTATGAACAAGAATGAAACTGTGTCATGGAAGAAAGTGATTACCGTATTCCTGGGGAAATGAAAAGATAATGAAGTATATTATACAGCACATATTGAAGCTAAAGAGCTTTCAAAGACACCGCATTTGCATATGAATAAAGTAAAGTCTTATTCACACAACAGTAGTGTTTTTCACAGACCTATAATTCATGAAATATGGCCATGTCACATGATGGTGAATATTGGCCCTGTGATTGCCATTTTCCGAACGGCCATCACACAGTAGTTTTAAAACCCATGCATGTCTATGGGTCTATTCACATGGCTATACCTATGTCTGTCAAAATGGACAACAATAGAGCATGACAGTTTTTTGATCGTCATGAAAAATGGTCCATCAAAAAAAGGGATGTGTGAATAGACCCATAAATATTCATGGTTTTAAAAATGGCCATTTCATGGCCGTTTTTTCACTGTTGTGTCAATAAAACTTAAAGGGGACCTTTCATGTCCTCATGTACATGCGATTTTATATACCGCTAGAAAGCCTTTCCTGTTATGTGCCCCAGGGCTGGAGATATCAGTGCCATTAGTTTCGGCACCGATCTCTGCCCACTGTCAGAAGGGCGTTGCTGACAGTCTAGCTGGCCTGTCAGGAACGTCCACCCCTTGACAGTACTCGCCCATAGCCCTGTACTGTCAGAAGGGGCGTTCCTTACTGACCAGCGATGACGCTGAGCTATAAGGAACGCCCCCCCCAATACAAGTCTATGGACGAGTACGGTCAGGGGGCACGTTCCTCACAGCCCAGCTAGACTGTCAGGAACGCCCTTCTGACAGTGGGCAGAGATCGGTGCCGAAACTAACGGCACCAATATCTCCAGCCCTGGGGCACATAACGGGTAAGCCGACAGTGTGCTGAATTCGGCTTTCTAGCGATATTGAAACCGCATGTGCATGAGGACCTGAAAGGTTCTCTTTAAAAGACTGGTAGTAGTCTCTACTAGTAGTTCCTACTATATTAGTAGGTTATTTTCCAAGGCATTACTGACTGGGAACTGTATATATGTTCTACTGTAAATATAATTAAAGGGAATGTGTTATAAGGAAATGGCCTTTTTCTTAAATCAACCTAAAACATATTTTTTAAGAATTTTGATGATTTTTTTAAATTTGCAATATTATTATCCATTTTTTAAATAAAAAACCTCCAGCTGTGGCCATTAAGTCTAAAATAGTCTGTCACTTCCTATTTCCTGGAAATAGACCATGAGCCATAGACACAGTATTCTGGAGCAGACCCTTAACTTATATGGGAGAGACCCGTGCTGTGACCTGGGCAGAGGTCATTGTATTGAGAGGAGAGTAAATAAGCTGTGAAATCATTTATTGGTGATTGGTGGATTCTGTGTCTTATCTACATATACATAATAGAATGTTTTATATACTGATAATTACAAGGAATAAAAGTTCTAAATATGTTTAAAAATTGATTTAAATAATATTTTATTTGCTTGTGACACATTTCATTTAAGATATACACACGTGGACAAAATTGTTGGTACCCCTCGTTTAATGAAAGAAAAACCCACAATGGTCACAGAAATAACTTGAATCTGACAAAAGTAATAATATATACAAATTCTATGAAAATGAACAAATGAAAGTCAGACATTGCTTTTCAATCATGCTTCAACAGAATTTTTAAAAAAAGAAAACTCATAAAACAGGCCTGGACAGAAATGATGGTTTCCTTAACTTAATATTTTGTTTCACAACCTTTTGAGGCAATCACTGCAATCAAACGATTCCTGTAACTGTCAATGAGACTTCTGCACCTCTCAACAGGTATTTTGGCCACTCCTCATGAGCAAACTGCTCCAGTTGTCTCGGGTTTGAAGGGTGCCTTTTCCAGACGGCATGTTTCAGCTCCTTCCAAAGATGCTCAATAGGATTTAGGTCAGGGCTCATAGAAGGCCACTTCAGAATAGTCCAATGTTTTCCTCCTAGCCATTCTTGGGTGTTTTTAGCTGTGTATTTTGGATCATTATCCTGTTGCAATACCCATGACCTGCGACTGAGACCAAGCTTTCTGACACTGGGCAGCACATTTCTCTCTAGAATCCCTTGATAATCTTGAGATTTTATTGTACCCTGCACAGATTCAAGACACCCTGTTACAGATGCAGCAAAGCAGCCCCAGAACATAACAGAGCCTCCTCCAAGTTTCACAGTAGGGACAGTGTTCTTTTCAAGATATGCTTCATTTTCCCATCTGTGAACATAGAGCTGATGTGCCTTGCCAAAACTTTCCATTTTTGTCTCATCTGTCCATAGGACATTCTCCCAGAAGCTTTGTGGCTTGTCAACATGTAGTTTGGCAAATTCCAGTTTTGTCAGATTCAAGTTATTTCTGTGACCATTGTGGGTTTTTCTTTCATTAAACGAGGGGTACCAACAATTTTGTCCACGTCTGTAACAATTGCAACTAAATATTCTAAATCTATTGACAGATTTACTTCACTGGATGCTCTATGAACCCAGCTCGATCCCTTGGCCCTTCAGCCATTACCGGAATCTTTAAGGATCATTGGGTGAGACATTACTTAAATTGAATATTTATTCTAAAAAAAAACAAAAAACTATCAATTGTAATATGACATGCATGCGGCATTAGTATAAACTGCCTTTTAGTCCTCAACACCTATAGGCACAAGCCTACATTGCCTAATAATACATTTATTCTAGGTGAGCGTGAGTTATACCACAAATCTGCATCAGCCCTGACTGGCATAGATTTGAGATCAGATGCACCTACATGTGCTGCTGTGTGCCTGTCAGGGAATAAATTAAGACTGGCGTCAGTCTTAATAAATCACCCCCCCCCGCCCCCCATTGAGTGCTATACTTGGACAGCTCAGGGGATGTGCAGAGCCTGTATTTCTCTGTGTATCAGGTCTACATTATAAGATTACCAGATACTACATTACTTGTAATTGTCAGATAGTTTGTGCCCCTTTGTATACAATAAATAGTTATATCTTAATAAGATCATATAAAACTGAACTGCCGAAAGCAGGAATTTAAGACCCATCTCATAAATGTATTTATAAAATGCCATATCATTACAATTCTGCTATACACAGAGGATGAACATCATATAAATGTAATTACAAATTGCAACATATGAAGAGTAACTACGGCAAAAAGATATACATGCGATATCTCTCTGCGTGTGTTAACTATGTGTGCAATTTTAATAGCCCAACTAAATACAGGGTTAAAGGGCTTTTGCATATTGACTTAAGTATATACGCATCCTTAATAATGTAGTAATTTTCTTTATTACTTCTCTTAAAAATTGTAATCAACTCCATTGTTAAAGTGATTCAGACCTACAGCGGAGATTCATAAACCTAGTAAATAATTGCATTATGTAATTAGAAGTTATCTCAGGTGAGCGGCGCGCTTTACATTGCTTTTGTAGTGTATTTGTCATCCAAACAAAATGACTTTCTTTGGATATAACGTATATCTTTGTTTGTATACAGCTAAATATGTATTTTACCTAAGGGGTTACGTACGGTTAATTTATATTAATATTATAACATTTTATTATTAATATGCAGTTATTAATTAAGTTTAAAGGGGACCTGTCAGGTGTTTTTTTCTACCATAAACTGGCCCCATCATGTGCAGGATGAAGTAGTTCCCTTTCCATTGGTGCCCTCTGCTCTGTAATCTTGCTGTTACAGCAAAGTCATATGCAAATTAACCTCAGTAGTCCTGGTGGGAGGGGGCAGCTTCAGCCTAGTCATAGTTTAATCTCCCTCACAGTCCCCTCACCCCCTAAAGTCACATGGGAGATGATGCCCAAGAGCCATGATTAGCAAGCAGATGCCATTACTAGACTAAAAGCTGCTCTCTGCCCACCATAACTACTTAGGATAATGTACACATGACTTTTTATGCTTTCAAACATTTATAACTTCACTTTACTGCAACAGAAAGATCACAGATGGGCACCAATGGAAAGGGAATTACTTGCTTAAAGGGAATCTGTTAGGTCAATCTGGGACACTAAACTACCCACAGGTCCTTATGGACCTGGTGTTTAGTGCCCAAATCGCCCTGTTCTAATGCAATCTGCAGGCGCATTAAAAATAAAAAACCTTTATACTTACCCAGGGGCGCACCGCTAATGAGGCGAGGTGAGGCGCCTACTATTTAATGTAAACCAGCCCAGGACAGGCCGCTTAAAAAAAAAAAAAAAAACAGAGCTGAGCGCGGCCTGTCCTGGGCTGGTTTACAAGACGTCGCATCTCAGCGCAGGAGGCGACACAATTACGTCATCACGCCGCCTACGTCGCTACAGACGTCGCGGACAAGAGGAGGAGGCGGCGGCGGCTGCATCAAGGCATCGCAGGTGAGTATAGCTTTTTTTTATATATATGGAGTATCCCCGGCAGGTAACGGCCTATTTATTTACCTACCCCGCGTCTGCTCGTGGCCGCCCCCGCTTCCCCTTCTGCTATGGGCCGCAGAAAGGGAAGCGGATGCCGCTGTGAGCGGCCGCGGGCATCGGTAAGTTAGGCCGCGGGCCGCAAATACTACTATTATTATACTCCGGGGTCTATTCAGACCCCGGAGTATAATAATCGGAGGCCTAGGGTTGGTGAGGGAACATAAAAAACAGTGTTACTCACCTCCTGCGATCCGATGTAACTCCGAGCAGGCTTGAGGCCTGTGGTGACGTCATCAGGTCGCGTCGCCGGCCTGATCACGTGACGTGTGTGCGCAATTAAACAGGGCCGAAAGCTGCAAGGAGTGCACCGGTGTCCAGGATAGGTAAGTAACTCTTATTTTTATGTTTGTATTCTCCCCTGGGTCTCCAATCATTATACTCTGGGGTCTGAAAAGACCCCAGAGTATAATAATAGTTCATGGGTCGGCCACTATGGGGCATAATACCCTGTGCAGGGACCACTGTAGAGCATAATACCCTGTGCAGGGGCCACTCTGGAGCATAATACAAGAGCAGGGGCCACTATAGAGCATAATACCAAGTGCAGGGGCCACTATAGAGCATAATACAAGTGCAGGGGCCACTATGGAGCATAATAGCAGTGCAAGGGCCACTATGGAGGATAATACCCTGTGCAGGCGCCACTATGGAGCATAATACCCTATGCAGGGGCCACTCTGGAGCATAATACCAGTGCAGGGGCCACTATGGAGCATAATACCGTGTGCTGGGGCCACTATAGAGCATAATACAAGTGTAGGGGCCACTATGGAGCATAATACCAGTGCAGGGGCCAATATGGGGCATAAAACTGTGTGCAGGAGTTGCTGCGGAACATAATACCGTGTGCAGTGGCCAATGCGGGGCATAATACCGTGAGCAGGGGCCACTATGGAGCATAATACCGTGTGCAGGGGCCGCTGAGAGGCATAATCCAGTGTGCAGGGGCCGCTGCGGGCCATAACACTGTGTAATACTGTGTGCAGGGGCTGCTGTGGAACTTTATAGTGTGTGTTAATGGGGCGCTATAAACATGGGCTATGGCACCTATTTATATTATACGCTGTCTGTTTATAGTGACCGTGTGATGTAATTGTAGCCTTGTCACATACTGTAGACATGTACAGGACGAGGCTGCAGTTACATTACATGGCCGCTATGAGATGAAATACACTATGTAAACAGAGAAGCGGTCACGGCGCTTACACAGGTACCATTCAAACAGCTGATCAGTGGGGGTCCTGGGTTTTTGAACCCCACTGATTAGTTTATTAATGACCTGGAAAACCTTTTAATTAGTTAACACCTGGGGCATTATTAATAAGGAACACTATTTATACAGGGTACACACGGACATTATTAATATAAAGATGCACTTGGGAGTATTATTCATTATGGGGGGTTATATCATATATTATATAATTGGGGGTAGCAGCAGGATGGGTGTGTACGTGAGGACAATGTGGGTTGGATGCCTGGAAAAGTGAGGAGCCAAAGATGTCTGTGTTGCAACCTTTACAGAGACAAGTCACAGCTGGAAGAAGTGGTCATGGCGGTCCAGAGGGAAGAGAAGGGAAATGTGAAGGATTAGTCAGAGACGTCACCTGTAAGTCACAGAATGTTACTGCCCTGTATTCACCTAAATGATAGAGGATAAATACCTGAGTGATGGGGGGTCTGTCTGCTGAGACCCCACTGAACCTGAGAATTGGGTTTTTCCCCCCACTAGGTGGGAATTCAGCCTGACCGCAGCCATATATATAGGTGTGTCACTTGGTGGATGGACAAACTCGCGTGGCTCTCATTCACTTCAATGGGAGTGCCAAAGATAGCTGAAGTCCAGTACTCAGCTATCTGCGGCGCTCCTATTATAGAGAATGGGGGCCACGTGGGCTCGTCCATCCAACAAGCAGAAGATGTGTGAAGTTACTTTCATTGTTAATGCCGTGTTGTTGATCTGATACTGAAGTAATACAGGAAGAAGAATTCTTAAAAACTGTTTTATAACTTTGTGTATTGTGTATATTGTGCGACGATAACAGTGTGTTAAACTAGTAGCATGGAAACTCATTTATTTTTTTTTTTTTTTTGGGGGGGGGGCGTCTTTCTATAGTCCTCCTCAGGCAGCAAAGAGGCTAGGTTCACCACTGTACTTACCTAGAGAAGGGTCCGATGTACGCTGCTCAGCCGAGAACAGTCTGGCTTATTCATGAGCTTCTTTGTCGGCACGCTTCCTGATTCCTGCATTGTTCTTCAGTGAAGCCGAAGATGGACACCCTGGCTTCACTACGTAATTGCTGGAGGTACGGGGAATGTGCACGGAAGCCGAGGTGTACTCCTCTGGCTTCATTGAAGAACTGCGCAGGCGCGGGGAGTACAGCGGCCGGGTGAGTATAAAGCTTTTTTATTTTTAATGCGGCCATGGATTGCGTTATAACAGGGTGATTTGGGACACGAAACCCCAGGTCCATATGGACGTGTGGGTGGTTTAGTGTCCCAAATTGCCCTGATAGATTCCCTTTAATTACCAGATCCTGGGTCCCAATAAGAAATCTGTACCAGGCCCCCAACTATAATGCATAATGTACTCATATTGGGAAGAGACATTTCATGGAACCCCAAGACTTCTGGGTCCAGGTGCAATGGCACCACGTGCACCCCCTCAAATTGTGACCCTGCAAACATTGTACTTATACTGCAGCAAGTCATGCTTTTCACTCCAAGGACAGTTCCTACTTACCCTTTCCAAAGAGCAATGGTCTCCAATCTGTGTCTCTCTAGCTGTTCAAAAATTCCTCCTGAAATTCACAGCTGCATGCTGGGATTTGTAGTTTCCCAACATTTGGTTACTCTAGGTTCACATCTGCGCTTGGATTTCCGTTCTTCGCGTCCGCTTGCGGACCTGAAAAACACAAACCCAATCCGTTTAAAAAGCGGTTATCTGTGGAAATCTGGGTTTCTGTCCAAAAAATGCAGAGAGAATAGTCCTGCTTATGGAATGGGGAACGGAATCCCCTAGCGCTCACCAAGCGTAGATGAGAAACTAGCCTGAGTCCCATGTTGGAGCCCATTGTAATAAAACTTGCCAAGGTGGAAATATGGCCTGTGAATAACCAATCTTGCTTTATCAAGCCGTAAGGTGTTTTGCCTTTTAATGTAATGTACAGTATAGAAGTTATTCTGAATATATTACCATACTTATCTCCAACTTATCCTGAGCTACAACTTGTTTTATAGTCCAGAAATGCATTCATTATATTGCTGGCTGATAAGCTGAAATCTCCCAATGCTTCTCTCTAGTGCAGTATTTGCATAGACCTTGCTCTGGTGATTTGTATTCTTGGAAATGTAATCTTTACACAGGCACTGTACAGATTTTGGAAAAAGTAACAGATTTTGGGACAAGTAAAAAGCCCCCCCTACATTTTGGGAATTTAGTTTATCTATTTTGTTTATACACAATATTTCAAATTGTTTCCAATAACAGCCAGCAGAATAGTGCATACAGCTCTGAGGTATACTATAAATTGTAAATCTAGATCAGTAGAAGACATGTTATATAGTGAATTTAGCAAATAATTTTTCTATACTTTATAAACTGGATATGCCATAAATGTCTTATAGATGTGGGTCAAGGATCCTCATTCCATGTCTGCTATGAAAGCAGAGATGGCCACACATGCATGACTCTCTTCACTCACTTCTATGGGATTTCTGAAAACAGCTAAGCACACTTACTTGGTTATTTTCAGAATAGCTATAGAAATAAAAGGACCGCCTGTTATCCCTAACTGCAACTACCTAACCTACAGAGCTGAAGGTGCTCTGCAAGAAACTAAACCTTCCCTCTCTCTAGCTCTCTACTAAACTAAGGTGAAAAGGAAGGTGCACTTGCTCCTAACAACCACTAAACGTATCCCACCTGCTAGGAAAAACAGAGCATAAGCCTCTCTTGCTTGCACAGCAACACAAAAATTGCAATTTAAAGCCAAAGTGTTCGGCGTAGAGTCAAAAAGTACAATTAGCAGAACAAATAAATATAAAATATGGTCAAACGGTATAAAACATTATCCAGAGTGGCCCTTTTGGGGGACACTGCCTGAATAATAAGTGTGGTCAAGATGGAAAACTGGTCCACTGGGCATAAACTACGTATATTAAGTTAATTATAGTTATTATATTAATGAATTACTTTCATTATTTTATCAGGTCTTTTGGATTGGACCTATTGTTGGTGGAATTTTGGCTTCAATCATCTACAACTTTGTCCTGTTCCCACATAACAAGAGCTTGTCTGATAGGATCTCTATCCTGAAAGGCACATATGAACCTGAGGAGGAAACATGGGAAAACAAGCAGGATCACAAGCGGCAATCGGTGGAGTTGTACTCTGCCCACCCTCTGCCCAAGAGCACAGAGAAATTCTAAACCAGTCGAACTTTATGCCAACCCATTATTTATGTCATTTGACCAAGCTTAATCCGGGGCTTTCAGCAACTGCAGTTGGAGTGCACATAATTCTGTGCTGTAGATTCTCTTCACCTGTAATCCTTTGTAAATATACTTTTGTTTTGTAGTGCTTTACAGTATTATTTCATACAATACCATTATCTTCTCCATTAATCTTTGAGGCTCAGGAGCTTGTAAACCACAGACGTCTGTCAAATTCCATTTTATGTTGAGCCTCTTCCATAAAGTCAGTGGCATCTACTCTCACTGGGTATAGAGTCATCAATCATGCAAATAATTCAGTCTGACAGAATAATATATTGATCTAGAGACGTGGATTGTCTAATACAAGGTACACAGCCGCTCAGGTTGACTATAGTAACTCATCTCTGAGTAAACAATGTCACTTTATATACTTCAGCAGGCAGTTATAGTATATGGCAATAGATTTTATTTTTGTATTTGCTATATAATTGAGTTTAGGTATAGAAAATAGAATGAAAGAGAGGACCACGTATATGACGTACTGAAAAAAAGCTAATATATAAAAAAAAATGCAACTAATATAAAATAATATATTAAATAATAAATAATATCCTTAAAGGTCACTTTACCCCCAAAATAAAAAAAAAAAGTAAATACACTATATTATTTAGACCAGTTATTCTAAGTTATATCTATTTAGAATAGTTATACCCATTCAGAGGAAAGTCATGTGTATAGCAGGGCAGGTCATAAATGTTTTCACCCAACTTTCTTAGACCTCTGAATGAAAGGTGTTTCTTAAACTCATAATCAGACATGCCTTAAGTTTATGACTTTTAGAAAGTTTGGTAACAAACGCTGGGAAAAAGCCTTCTTCTCGAATAGAAATAATAAAAAAAAAATAACATACAGTCCCAAAAATCTTCAGGGTGTGCCCACAAACCAGACTACAAAATGAGCAGGGTTTGCATAAAAATGGGCATTTTGTGGGACATTCCTGGATGTTTCCTGATTATTTACATGAACAAGACTTCCATCTGGATTTTGTCTGCTCAAATGCTGGAAATTGAAATAGCTCAACAATGGATTAAATGGATTATCCTATGAATAGTCCGCCATGATTGTCAACAGGAGCAGCAGCTTTCTGGTCTGGCCAACAGAAGGCTGATCCTGAGTAAGAAGGACTCCTCTATGGCATCCATACTTTCTAATAAGGTGTATAGAATGGGTCTTCCTTAGTGAGTTAACCCTTTAACAACCTTGTAGAAGCTTGTATATGTTATCTGGATATGGTAACCAGACTCTCACTTCTTACCTTGCCTCCCTACATTGATCCTGTAAATGTAGCTTCAAAGTACTATTAGCCACTGTGACATATACTGTAATACATACATTACAATGCTAGAATGTTGTGAATGGAATACTGTATGAAGTATTCATTGCCCCTTCCCCCCAGTTCAGAAATAGTGAAAGGTCTATGTGGTATTTTGGCTCCGATTGTGAAGGATATGCTGTTAGTTGAACAGTTTGTACAGCTTTTGCTTTCTGTATTTTATTGGTCAGTTTCCTACTCTACTATAGAGATGTTAAATCTGATCATTCTCATAGAAAAATGCGCAAGTCTAATGCTTGACTGTATATATTGTGACAGGCCTGAAGGGCTTGTATATATGCTGCTATAGTATGCATCTGACATGCGGCGCATTCCCTATCCTACATAACAATGCACCATGGATCCGAACGATTGATCATAAATGATTTTTAGTTTATATGTATTAGGCTACATGCACAAGATAGAGCTATGGAGGAAGACCATATAGCGACACATGGAATCCTTTCAGTTCCATATTGTGAACATGTATACCACATCAATAAGAAAGAATAACTCCGTAACACAGAATCCAATGGGACACGAAAGATTCTTTTTCACACAGATCCCATATGAATGCAAAAAACACAAAACGGTACAGTATTGGCCCATAGATGTTTCTTGGTGCTGTACTATGGTTCTGTACTGCTTGGAACTTCTATGGAGGTGTTTTGCAGTTGTGTGCATGAGGTCTTACCTTTATAGTTTGCCTTGCTGAGCTAGACATTTAGCTGTATGCCTCCTTAATGTCATAGATATTCAATATATACAATGGGATTTTCAATGTGCTATTCTAATATGTGTACAATTTAATTAAATTTTATGTTTGTTATAAATAATTGTTCTTCTGTATTTTGTCCAACTTTTGCTTAACAAAATCTGATAAAACACAATGTACTTAAGAAGACACCAACTGTGTAGGCAATGCTTCATCTCCCTCTTTCAAGATACCTTGACTGCCCTGCTAATGGACACCCTCTGTATCACTATTAGATCTGGCTTACAGCTAAACCAAGGACTGAGTCTAAGGCTAGATTCATTCTAAGGCTAGACTCATCCATGAAACTCGGTCTGTGTGTGTCTCAGATTTACTGGCCTGAACTGTATGCCAGGACTCAGACTCTAAGCAATATTTCGCTGGGAGGCAGGGACACCTAGCATCATAGATAATTATATTGTTAGGAGTCCAGGGTATGGCATGCTGTTCAGGCTGGTAAATCCGGCTCATATATGAGATTCACAGATGAAACTTGGTCATGTGTAGCTAGCCTAAGGACATGTGGCTCAGTGTTTAACTCTGCAGTCTTGCAGCGCTGGAGTCCTTGGTTCCAATCCTGCTAAGGACAACATCTGTAAAGAGTTTGTATGTTTTCCCCGTGTTTGCGTGGGTTTCCTCTGGGTTCCTCCCAAAGTCATACTGATAGGGAATGTAGAGTGTGAGCCCTATATGGGACAGTAACTAATAATAATCCTTTAATAGTCCCACCATGGGGAAATTCAGTGTTACAGACTGTTAATGTCTGTAAAGCGCTGCGGAATATGATGGCGCTATACAAGTAAGCATAATAAATGAATAAGGTCCCATGCAGCTGGTTGTTGCAGAAAAAAAAATGTGTTTTACAGTACCAGCAAAATTGTAGAAAGAACACTAGAAAATGCAGTTTTTTCAAAAATGCATTCATTTTGCTGTGTCTTTTTTAATGTGTTTTTTTTCTGCAGCGTTTTTATGCTGCATTTCACTAGGCATCATCTTAGCCTTAGGGATTTTTCTGTTTTCACCTTAAAATTCCCTTCATTAGGGCGTATATTTTACACAGGGAATCACCAGGTCATGTTATCACAATACTTTCTAATAGGTTAAGAGCTTGCAGATGGCATTTCTAAAACATGATATGAAAATTGAATAGAAACTGTGTAGTCATATAAATCCCGAGGTGAGGGCTGGCAGATCAATTTTTGTATGTATCTGTCAGAAAATACAGGCGTACGGAAGAAAAGAAAAAGGACCCTACGTTTTGTGTGAAAGCACATAGAGGCAGTATACACTAGCTCTGTCTCTTCCTACCATATTGTAGGATTCTGTCACCTGAAACTAGTATATCAACCCATCCCAGTATAAATATATATATATATACTGTATATATATATATATATATACAGTACAGACCAAAATTTTGGACACACCTTCTCATTCCAAGAGTTTTCTGTATTTTCATGACTATAAAAATTGTAGATTCACACTGAAGGCATCAAAACTATGAATTAACACATGTGGAATTATATACTTAACAAAAAAGTGTGAAACAACTGAAAATATGTCTTATATTCTAGGTTCTTCAAAGTAGCCACCTTTTGCTTTGATTACTGCTTTGCACACTCTTGGCATTCTCTTGATGAGCTTCAAGAGGTAGTCACCTGAAATGGTTTTCACTTCACAGGTGTGCCCTGTCAGTTTTAATAAGTGGGATTTCTTGCCTTATAAATGGGGTTGGGACCATCAGTTGTGTTGTTCAGAAGTCAGGTGGATACACAGCTGATAGTCCTACTGAATGGAGTGTTAGAATTTGTATTATTACAAGAAAAAAAGCAGCTAAGTAAAGAAAAACGAGTGGCCATCATTACTTTAAGAAATGAAGGTCAGTCAGTCCGAAAAATTGGGAAAACTTTGAAAGTGTCCCCAAATGCAGTGGCCAAAACCATCAAGCACTACAAAGAAACTGGCTCACATGAGGACCGCCCCAGGAAAGGAAGACCAAGAGTCACCTCTGCTGCAGAGGATAAGTTCATCAGTCACCAGCCTCAGAAATCGCAGGTTAACAGCAGCTCAGATTAGAGACCAGGTCAATGCCGCACAGAGTTCTAGCAGCAGACACATCTCTACAACAACTGTTAAGAGGAGACTGTGTGCAGCAGGCCTTCATGGTAAAATAGCTGCTAGGAAACCACTGCTAAGGACAGGCAACAAGCAGAAGAGACTTGTTTGGGCTAAAGAACACAAGGAATGGACATTAGACCCGTGGAAATCTGTGCTTTGGTCTGATGAGTCCAAATTTGAGATCTTTGGTTTCAACCACCGTGTCTTTGTGCGACGCAGAAAAGGTGAACGAATGGACCCTACATGCCTGGTTCCCACCGTGAAGCATGGAGGAGGAGGTGTGATGGTGTGGGGGTGCTTTGCTGGTGACACTGTTGGGGATTTATTCAAAATTGAAGGAATACTGAACCAGCACGGTTACCACAGCATCTTGCAGTGGCATGCTATTCCATCCGGTTTGCGTTTAGTTGGACCATCATTTATTTTTCAACAGGACACTGACCCCAAACACACCTCCAGACTGTGTAAGGGCTATTTGACCAAGAAGGGGAGTGATGGGGTGCTACGCCAGATGACCTGGCCTCCACAGTCACCAGACCTGAACCCAATCGAGATGGTTTGGGGTGAGCTGGACCGCAGAGTGAAGGCAAAAGGGCCAACAAGTGCTAAGCATCTCTGGGAACTCCTTCAAGACTGTTGGAAGACCATTTCAGGTGACTACCTCTTGAAGTTCATCAAGAGAATGCCAAGAGTGTGCAAAGCAGTAATCAAAGCAAAAGGTGGCTACCTTGAAGAACCTAGAATATAAGACACATTTTGAGTTGTTTCACACTTTTTTGTTAAGTATATAATTCCACATGTGTTAATTCATAGTTTTGATGCCTTCAGTGTGAATCTACAATTTTTATAGTCATGAAAATACAGAAAACTTTTGGAATGAGAAGGTGTGTCCAAACTTTTGGTCTGTACTGTACATATATATATATATATGTCACCTGAATCCAATGCCATTTTCCCCCTGTGAATTGTTGACTCCGTTGCTGTTTTTGTCAATATAGAAATGACCTCCGTTTCGCAAGGGGAAACAGCATTTGATTCAGGTGCCCTAACCTATCTATCGGCAGGGATGGGTGATATGCTGGGTTCTGGTGACAGACTCCTGCTATACAGATTTGTGTTAAGTGTAATTCAGCCAGAAAACTTGTGAGACTATTGTAAAAGAGAATCTATTGTTTTCCTAATGCAACCTCATTGAACGTTTCTAGAAGACTGAAAGCTGACATTGTAATTGACTATAGAGGGATTATTTCATCATGTAGATATAAAGAATATTGACAGGTATGAGTACTAAGTGAATACAATAGGGCGCATATCATTACTGTCATAAGGTAAATGTTATAGAGCTATGTAAAATGCTGATATATATCAGTGAGGTCTACATGGGCTCTGGTTTTGGGCCTGACCTCTTACATGTGCTGCATATTACAAGGTTAAATTGTGTAAGGTAAAATAAAGGGGTGAAGGATCAGAAGAATATTAAAACATAACTTTTGCTTAATACATTAAAATACCCTATATAAGGTTAAATAGTCTAAACATAAGTGTCATATATCCATAAACATGCTCGTATATATGGAACCATCTTACCGGGTCCTAGGGAGAGGAAGGGGGGCAGGAGCCGATTCCAATCATTAATCCACGTTTACAGGGAAGGATAGGATCTCACCCTTAATACACCCTATTCCCCAGAAAAAATGACTCCTGTCCTACCAAGCACAGTCCCAGTCTCTCTAAGTCAACCTAAACATTAACTCCTTTACCGACGCATTTCATGTCCTCCTGAATAAAGGAAGACACTCCTCAGGGGATTGATTTAAGAAGTCTCAGTGGAGAAAAAAGGACATGTGCTCAAAAACCCTAATTTAGGGGAGTCTAATGTTCGAGTTAGCTGCTCGACCCTTGGTCCAGGGGAGCTCTTCATACACATGCAGTGGTCAGTTGCGTCGGGAAAGGAGTTTAATGTTTAGGGTGACTTAGAGACAGCTCTGGGACAATTCTTGTTAGGACAGGATATTTTTCTGGGGATCCTATCCTTCCTCGTAAACATGGATTGATGATTGGAATTGGCTCCTGTCCCCCTAACTCTCCCTAGGACCTGGTAAAATGGTTCCATATATACAAACACATTTATGGCTATATGACACTTATATTTACACTTTTTATTTAATCCTATATAGGGCATTTTACTGTATTAAGTAAAAGTTATGTTTTAATATTCTTCAGATCCTTCGCTGTGCGGTTTATAAAGAAATAAGGGGTAATGGGCCCATGAACCTGAGGGAGCCCAAAAACTTCTCTATAATACAAGAAGACATCAGTATTATAGATAGCACATGGTAAGAGGGGGCTCTGTTACAGATTTTGCATAGGAGCCCAAAAGCTTACAGTTATGCCTCTGGGCATAATTTTTGGGAGAGCAGAGATATTTTTCGGTAATGTGGGGTACTTTCACTCATGACTTAATGACTTTTAATTTAATTTAAAAAGTAGACAATCACAGTTTGAACAAAACTGAAAACTGGAAACTCACATTACGTGTAAGTTCACACTCCATTTCTCTCAGCCCCAAAAAAGTAGCTCTATTTTATTTTAAATGCAACATGTTCTTTGAAGTGCTCTTTGAGGTGTCCCATTGATTTCAATGGGATTTGGAAAAAGGAAGCCAGCTGACTCCCTCTGATATCAATGCCAAATTTACGAGTCAATTTAGCAGAAGGAAGTATAAGAGCAGAAGGAAGAATACTACATTTCCTTAATAATACATTTTATTAATAATACAGTTTACTTATATAGTGCCAACATATTCCACAGAACTTTACAAATCATAGGGTGAAAGCACAACCAAAATGAGACATTACATTAGAGTAATAAATCAATTAGCACAATGGGTTGAGGGCCCTGCTCACAAGAGCTTACGATCTATGAGGTAGACGGGGGTGACACAAGAAGTTGTGAACCGAGAGCAAGGCAGGTGGTTTGGACTCCGCAACCAGAAATGAACGCACACGCGGTAGTTCAAGAAAAAAAATATATATTTACTATAAGTTAATAAAGGCTAGTTAAAGGTAAAATGACAGGGCTAAAGACAAGCAAAATATACAATATAGCATGAACAATTTCAAGGCAAATTCTGCAATGGTTTCTACTTTTACTCTGTCCACTTCTGCAGTATGGACACTGAATGAACAATATACTCAAAACTATCCCTAACTGACCCTGACTTCACATTTGGGTGCACCCCCTTTTCCCCAGTGGTCCAGGTGGACCGCTTACAGTCCGTAGAAGCGCGCGGTGGGGCCCAAAGTCGGTCCTTTCTTTTATAGTGAAGCGTCCTCTCCTCACGGTTATCAGGATCTTGGGAGAAATGAAGTCCTCTTTAACAGACAGGGAAACCAACTGAATGCAATGTAATCCAACAGCAGATTCCACTCAGCACACTGACAGTCCTGCCGAATCCATACACTGAGCTGGGATGTAAGCCGGGATTTAGCAGGTGCCGTCCAGTACATCAACAGCACTGCGAGTCTCTATCTGTGGTATCCATATACACAGTCACAATGTCAGTCTCACTGATCAGCCACTGAGCACAGTTCCTTTCACGTGGACTCACTAGTCCTGTTGTCTCTTTACACTCTGTTTGTCTCTGGACCAAGATACAGCTTAGCTGTACAGAAAAATCTCCACACCAGTTCAATACAACACTTGCCAAGATGGCTGCTGCTCTCTGTCTCGTCACTTCCTGCTTCTCTGCTCACACTCTGTCTGCAGAACAGGCAGGCTGACATAAAAGGGGGGGGGTCTCACTCCAGCATCATGTCACAATTACAATGGCTGCTGTCTTAAAGGAACAGAATCACAGAAATACATTCAACATTAACAGTTTATACAGACAAATGAAGCTTAAGACAACATTGGCTGTCTCTTACATATTCCCCCCCACTTTAAGATTGGCAGTCCCTGCCTATGACTGTATATCCAGAGGGTTGTACTTTTATGCACAGGGTGGTAGTATACCGATGTATGGCAGGCCAAACAAACTCATCCTGCGCATACCGAACAGGGGGAATACCAGCATTTGGCCTAGTGGTCCGTCTGAGGACCGGTGGTATATTATGGGGTGCTGCAGCTATGGGCTGAGAAGGACCAGCGGATTCCGCACCAGAGGGGGCACAGGCCGGAGATACAGTAATCACAGGTGGAACATCCCCAGGAGCAGGGATCGGCCAACAATCATCCTCCTCGTCG
Organism: Leptodactylus fallax; assembly: GCA_947044405.1. Taxonomy (NCBI): domain Eukaryota; kingdom Metazoa; phylum Chordata; class Amphibia; order Anura; family Leptodactylidae; genus Leptodactylus; species Leptodactylus fallax. The sequence goes on from CAMRHE010000426.1 coordinate 1,384,954, forward strand.
GAGGCCCATTCCGCACCGCCATTCTCTGACTGTGGGAGCTCATTCACATTGGCAGGCCCATCGTGATTTGTCCCTTCAGAATGACACAGGCGCAACATATTTCGGTGAAGTACTCGAACACAATCAGTTCCTTCTTTCTGGACCTGGTACACTGGCCCATTCGCATACTTGCGGCCAACAACACGATACGGCAAAGCCTCCCATCTGCTTTCCAATTTCCCTTGGGGTTTCTTGACACGAACTAGCACCAGGTCGCCTGGTTGCAATGGTGCTTCTTGCACTGGGGTCTTATCAGGATGGGGATGTTCTTGCAGGCGCTGCCGCACCAATCGATGGATCGTCTCAAGTCTCTGCCGATGCGCCCGCACCCAAGAGGTTGGATCCCTCGGAGGGAACCCATCCACATCATTCAACTGTAATTCTCCTATACTTCGCCCAGACCGCCCAAAGAGAAGTGTATAAGGAGAGTACCCCGTTGTAGAATGGACCTGATTGTTATAGGCCCACACCATTTCAGTCAAGAACTGAGGCCACTGTAACTTCTTGTCTTCCTCCAGAGTCCGCAGCATCTGTAGCAGAGTTCTGTTGAATCTTTCACAGGCCCCATTTCCCTGAGGGTGGTATGGAGTCGTGTGCGACTTCTTTATCCCGTAGATACGTTGAACTTCTTTCATTACGTGTCCCTCAAAGCAGGCGCCCTGGTCGGAGTGGATGCGTTGGGGGCACCCATATACTCGAATGAAATCTTGGCACAGAGCACGAGCTGCTGACTCAGCTGTCTGGTCCTTGGTGGCGGTTACCACCGCAAATTTGGTGAAGTGATCCACCATTACGAGGCAATACTGGTGTCCGCTATTGGATGGGCCCACCATTAGATAGTCTATCATGACGATTTCTAAAGGTTCCTGGGTCACGATGGTTTGCAGGGGAGCTCTCTGTTCTATTGCCTTATGGATCTCACAAGTTCGACAGCTGCGGCATACTTCTTCGACCATTTGACGAAGACCAGGGCAGTAAATCAGTCGCTGTAACCAACGAAAGGTCTTCTCATGACCAAAATGTCCATTCTTATTATGAGCCTCAACTGCCAAGGAGCGAGCCAGTTCACTAGGCACCACAATTTGGTATCGAATGTCGATCTCAGAAGGTAAATAGACCTTTCGGCATAGCACTCCATTTTTCATCTCCAACTTTTCCCACTGACTCAAAACAGATAATATCTCACGTGTCAGTCGTTCTCTTTCCTCTCTACAGGGCTTCTGGCCTTTCTCAACACACTTGATCATCTGCGCCAGCCCCTCATGGGTCTGTTGTATCTGTGCCCATTCCTGTCGTGAGGGACCAAAGAAAGGAGCCATTTCAGTCCCCTCCATCTCAAACTGATTAGTGGCGGTCAAGGCCTGTGAAAATCTGCTGAAATCGGGCACCTCCACATGCTCCAACTCATGATCCACGTCTTCTGTGGGGGTCTGGGCAGTTACCCTAGAAAGTCCGTCAGCATTCTGGTTCTCTGTCTTGGACCGATACTTAATGCGGTAATTGAATGTAGACATTCGGGCTATCCACCTCTGCTCTAACGCCCCGAGCTTGGCATTTTCCAGGTGAGCTAGTGGGTTGTTGTCAGTCAGTACTAAAACTTCAGCACCGGTCAAATATTCAGAGAATTTCTCGGTCATGGCCCATACCAGTGCCAACAGCTCCAATTTAAATGAACTATAATTCTCGGGGTTTCTTTCAGAATCTCTCAAAGACCGGCTGCCGTACGCTATGACCCTCTCCTGGCCATCCTGAAGCTGGGAAAGCACTGCTCCAAGACCATACAGGCTTGCATCTGTATATAGCTGGAACGGCAAGTGGTAATCAGCATATGCCAAGATTGGGGCTGTTGTCAGTGCATCCTTCAATGCCTGGAAGGCTTGTTCCTGTTCAGGTCCCCACTTCACGGACCGGTTCTTTGGACCACCGGATGTGCCTCGTAGGAGAGCATTAAGTGGTGCTGCTACCTTGGCGAAATCCTTAATAAACCGTCGATAGTAACCGGCTACTCCAAGGAACGCCCTCACTTCTCGCAGGGTAGTCGGTATCGGCCAATCTTGAACAGCCGCTATCTTGTCTCTTGATGGTCTCACCCCTTCTCCTGATACGCGGTGACCCAAGTAATCAATTTCAGATTGGAACAACCGACATTTACTGGGTTTCAATTTGAGCCCATGTTCCCGCAATCTTCGAAATACTTGCCCCAACTGGTGGAGATGGTCTTCAAAGGTCGCAGAATACACTATAATGTCATCCAAGTAGATGAGAGTGAACTCAAAGTTGAAGTCACCGAGACATTTCTCCATCAACCGCTGAAACGTTCCGGGTGCATTTGTCAACCCGAAGGGCATCCGGTTAAATTCGTATAGTCCCATGGGCAAGATGAATGCCGTCTTCTCCTTGTCTTTTGTGGCCATCGGCACCTGCCAATACCCACTAGCCAGATCTAGTGAGGAGAAGTACCGGGCTCTCCCTAGCGCTGAGAGGGACTCCTCAATCCGTGGCAAGGGGTAGGAATCTCGTACGGTGCAAGCGTTTAACTTCCGATAGTCTACGCAAAATCGGATGGACCCATCTTTTTTTCTTACTAACACCACAGGAGCCGCCCAGGGACTCTGGCTTTCTTGGATGATCCCACCCTGTAGCATCTTAGCTAACAGTTCTTTCACTTCCTGATACAACTGTGGAGGAATTTGTCGGTAGCGCTCTCTAATTGGAGGGGTGTCTCCTGTGGGAATCTCATGGTAGATCCCTGTGGTACATCCAAAATCTTCAGCATACCGTGCAAAGGTGGCTTGGTTCTCCCACAACAGCTCATCTACCTTCTGCACCCATTCCAGAGAACATGAACTTACATCCATCTTCATCTGTTCTCGAAATGCACAGCCATTCCATTCAGAGGTGGGTTCCTCATCTTCTCCCATGGACACAGTTACGGTCCACTCATCCCTTTCAGTCGGCTTCAGCTGCATTGGAGTTACTTTCCTTACTTCCTCCGGAGTCACATAGATGTTAGCCAGCAGCCTCCCTGGGGTCAGGTCCACACTCTGGTCCTGAGTGTTTACACATCGAAGTGGTACTCTTCCATTGCGAACTATTGCCAAGGAACGGGCCACTAGCGGATCAACACCTCCTTCGGCTGCCTGCAGTGGTTCTACCAACACAGCTATGCCCTCTAGTTTCCGACAGGTGCCTACGGGCATGGACACTATTGTCTTTCGACTGGGTGGCAGTGTAACTTTTGTATGCAAAGGAACTGAAATTCGAGCCAGAGGACGCTGTGCATCTGAACTTTTCTGTAAGCCACATGTCCGGATCACCGCTGGAAAGCTGTTTGAGTAGGCCGATGGGTGGTGGTTTCTTTCCAATAACCGTGACCTTTCTTTTCAAAGAGGATCTGATCTAATTCTTTTAACACATTCATCCCCAAAATGACAGGGACCTTTACTTCATGTGACTCCTGTACCACCACAATGCCTTTCCTACCTAGATCTTGGCCACATACCCGGACATTCATCCAGGCCACTCCCACGACCGGAACTGGTAACTGGTTAGCTGCGACCACTCGTACGAATGTATGGGGATCATATTTCACATGTTGCCGGAAGTACCGTTCATAACAGTCTCTACTCAAGGTCGTTACTTGGGAACCCGTGTCAATCATCCCGGTAACCGGAATACCCTCCATTTCCACCTGTATGACAGGACTTGCAGCGATCAGGTCATCATCAGGGCATTCTCCCCACATAGTCTCCTTGTCAGTCTCCCCTACTACACGCCCTTCAGCAGCAGGGGACTTCAGTTTAACGGCGGTCTCTCATAAGTTTGTCGCTGCTCTGGACATCTAGCAGCAACGTGGCCCATCCGTCCACACTCCCAGCAGCGTATCCCCCGTCGTTCTGGCCATCTGTTTGGGCCCCTTCGGTAAGCCCCTTCGATTTCTCCTGAGCACTGCACTAAATGATTTGGACCCCTTCGGTAGGTCCTATCCTCACCCCTCCAGCGGGGTGGTGGGTGATTCTGACTTGCTGGGTGTGGATGGCTCACCCTTTCATCTCCAGTCTTCTGGAAGTCTGCAATTTTCATAGACTGCTCATCACAACGAGTGTGCAAGTGTTCCATTTGTTCTTGCAGTTTCTGCATTACTGTGAGAATTTCTTTAACCGTCCCTTTTTCTACTGTCTCTGAGCCAGAACTAGCCCCCTGTGACAAAGTAACTCCAACTGCGGTCTGCGGCCTCGGGACCATACTATTGGCACGGGAGATGGCCTCTACCTGTACATCATGGAATTTAGCATCAGTCTCTCGTCGTATAAAATCCTGCATAGTCACAGTTAAACTGCCGTCACGTATCCCCAGGACAAACTGGTCACGGAGAGTCCGATCAGGGTTACAGAAGGCTGGCGAGCCCCCTCTTTCCTTCCTTTGAATATCTCGGAGCAGTTCTTGTAGGGCATTTGCATATTGGGGAAGGCTTTCATTCTCCTGTTGTACCCTCTGGAAGAACCGAGCCTGCAGAGACCCCAGCAATGCAGTTTCTCCATAGATGGTTTCTAAAATCTGGACTACTTGCTCAAATGTCTGCCTTTGTTCAAATGGCCTCAGTATCACCGTGGTCTTAGCATCCCCTTGTAATGTCAATATTGCTAGCTCTACTAGTACTTCTGGTGCGGTCTGGTACATTCGCTGTATCATTCGTATCTGTTCCACCCACATACTCACTGACATATTATTGCCATCAAATTTAGCTAACTGACTCATTATAGCCCCTGCTGGCATTCTTCCTCCAGCACCATTCTCCCGAACGGGTGCGTCACCGTCCATTCTGGTAAGCGGATCCTGCCGACTACGCCAATTTGTGAACCGAGAGCAAGGCAGGTGGTTTGGACTCCGCAACCAGAAATGAACGCACACGCGGTAGTTCAAGAAAAAAATATATATTTACTATAAGTTAATAAAGGCTAGTTAAAGGTAAAATGACAGGGCTAAAGACAAGCAAAATATACAATATAGCATGAACAATTTCAAGGCAAATTCTGCAATGGTTTCTACTTTTACTCTGTCCACTTCTGCAGTATGGACACTGAATGAACAATATACTCAAAACTATCCCTAACTGACCCTGACTTCACATTTGGGTGCACCCCCTTTTCCCCAGTGGTCCAGGTGGACCGCTTACAGTCCGTAGAAGCGCGCGGTGGGGCCCAAAGTCGGTCCTTTCTTTTATAGTGAAGCGTCCTCTCCTCACGGTTATCAGGATCTTGGGAGAAATGAAGTCCTCTTTAACAGACAGGGAAACCAACTGAATGCAATGTAATCCAACAGCAGATTCCACTCAGCACACTGACAGTCCTGCCGAATCCATACACTGAGCTGGGATGTAAGCCGGGATTTAGCCGGTGCCGTCCAGTACATCAACAGCACTGCGAGTCTCTATCTGTGGTATCCATATACACAGTCACAATGTCAGTCTCACTGATCAGCCACTGAGCACAGTTCCTTTCACGTGGACTCACTAGTCCTGTTGTCTCTTTACACTCTGTTTGTCTCTGGACCAAGATACAGCTTAGCTGTACAGAAAAATCTCCACACCAGTTCAATACAACACTTGCCAAGATGGCTGCTGCTCTCTGTCTCGTCACTTCCTGCTTCTCTGCTCACACTCTGTCTGCAGAACAGGCAGGCTGACATAAAAGGGGGGGGGGTCTCACTCCAGCATCATGTCACAATTACAATGGCTGCTGTCTTAAAGGAACAGAATCACAGAAATACATTCAACATTAACAGTTTATACAGACAAATGAAGCTTAAGACAACATTGGCTGTCTCTTACAAAGTAACAGGGGTGGCATAGGAGGTAGCATTGCTTATACAGTGGACCAGCCATTTTTAATTACACAAATAAAGCTGTATGAGCCGTCACCAGTCATTGTCCTTTTATATGCAGATGGACATACAAGGTTACAGTCCGATAAGGTATAATGTCCTGTGGGACAATGGCGGAGCATGAACAGAGGAGGGTTAGTTTTAAGGAGCCTAAATACAGAAGGATTTAGATTAGTAATTGTGATAGGGCTGTCTGAAGAGATGTGTCTTTAGTTTGCGCTCGAAGCTGTAGAAGTTGTGAATTAAACTGATTGTCCGGGGTAGACCATTCCAGAGAAGTGGTGCAACTCGGAAGAAGTCTTGAAGATGGGAGTGAGAGGTTTTGATAATAGAGGATGTTAGTCTTAGGTCACTGGCCGAATGGAGAGCATGGGTTGGGCAATAGACAGAAATGAGGGAGGAAATGTAGTGAAGTGCAGAATTATTGAGAGCTTTGTGAATGAGGGTGATAAGTTTATATTGTATTCTGTATTGAATAGGCAGCCAATGCAGTGACCGGCACAGACCAGAGGTATTGCTGTAGCGTCTAGACTGATAGATGAGCCTGGCCGCCACATTCAGAATAGATTGTAGAGGGGAGAGTTTAGTAAGAAGTTACAGTAGTCAAGTCGAGTGTGAATCAGGGCAATAATAAGGGTCTTTAATGACTTCATGGTAAGGACAGGGCAGATTCTGGAGATGTTTTGGAGGTGCAGATGACATGAATGTGCGAGTGATTGACTATGGGGGGTAAAGGAAAGGTTTTAATCAAACAAAAACAAAATATTTGCGAAATCTGCAACTAAAAAGAAGTTTTCTGTAAAATGTGGACTTAGAGGAACAATATGAGTTTTTTGGGTTAATTGAAAAACTGGGTAAAACAAAAAAGAATTAATACTTACTTACCTCCTGCCCACGGTTCAGGTAGCTTGTCCCACTTTCCATCCAGTCTTTTCATTGGTCAGGGCTCATGCAGGGCTACTGCAGCCAATCACTGGCCTCAACTGTTGGATACAGTTCATGTATTAGCAGTCTGGGGAGCAGAGGAAACGTGAAACCAAGGATCAGTGAGTGTGTAAGAGACAGCCAATGTTGTCCTAAGCTTTATTTGTCTGTATAAACTGTTAATGTTGAATGTATTTCTGTGATTCTGTTCCTTTAAGACAGCAGCCATTGTAATTGTGACATGATGCTGGAGTGACTCCCCCCCCCTTTTATGTCAGCTTGCCTGTTCTGCAGACAGAATGTGAGCAGAGAAGCAGGAAGTGACGAGACAGAGAGCAGCAGCCATCTTAGCAAGTGTTGTATTGAACTGGTGTGGAGATTTTTCTGTACAGCTAAGCTGTATCTTGGTCCAGAGACAAACAGAGTGTAAAGAGACAACAGGACTAGTGAGTCCACGTGAAAGGAACTGTGCTCAGTGGCTGATCAGTGAGACTGACATTGTGACTGTGTATATGGATACCACAGATAGAGACTCGCAGTGCTATTGATGTACTGGACAGCACCTGCTAAACCCCGGCTTACATCCCAGCTCAGTGTATGGATTCGGCAGGACTGTCAGTGTGCTGAGTGGAATCTGCTGTTGGATTACATTGCATTCATTGGGTTTCCCTGTTAAAGAGGACTTCATTTCTCCCAAGATCCTGATAACCGTGAGGAGAGGACGTTTCGCTATAAAAGAAAGGAACGACTTTGGGCCCCACCGCGCGCTTCTACAGACTGTAAGCGGTCCACCTGGACCACTGGGGAAAAGGGGGTGCACCCAAATGTGAAGTCAGGGTCAGTTAGGGATAGTTTTGAGTATATTGTTCATTCAGTGTCCATACTGCAGAAGTGGACAGAGTAAAAGTAGAAACCATTGCAGAATTTGCCTTGAAATTGTTCATGCTATATTGTATATTTTGCTTGTCTTTAGCCCTGTCATTTTACCTTTAACTAGCCTTTATTAACTTATAGTAAATATATTTTTTTTTCTTGAACTACCGCGTGTGCGTTCATTTCTGGTTGCGGAGTCCAAACCACCTGCCTTGCTCTCGGTTCACAAGTGTCATTTCTATTTTACTTTTAACCCACTCCTGGCCCCCAGTTAGTTTTTCACTTAACCTGGAAAACCTTTTCATTGGTTTTAATACTCAAACAAGGCCCAATAATCTTGGCAGTTTGTAAAATACTGTATACTCGGGTGAATTCTTACTCACGTGTTGACTCATAAGGTAACATTATTGGAAGACTCAGTTTCTTATAAAAACATGGAAATTTATTAAAGTCTTCATGGAAAAATAGATACAGGAAAAACTTCCAGAATAAACAGAAATATCAATCAATGTCTTATTAGCTTACATCATGGGAGAAGCTCATGGTTTCTTTAAGCTGGTTCTCTTACAGTTCCATCTTGGTTCATGCTTGTTCATCTGTGTGTTGGCTTCTGTGGGACAATCCCGACATCTCTCAAGGTGTCAGCGAAAGACAGTCAGACCCTGCCATGTGTGTCTGTCAATCATTTATATTCATGAGAGAGGGTGTTCCCCAGCATCCTTAAACTCTTTATAACTGTATTTGGAAAACACTTAAATAAGTGTACCCTAACCACACCGATGTATAGAAAAGTGTTGTCAGCAAAATAGACTTAACCCTTATATGCCATGAATATTGTAATCTCATAATATTTAACAAAGTTACAGTAAAATAATGAACAGATGTAAAATTATCTTTGTCAGGTCCCTGTTTGTCTCATAGAGACCACTCTTTGTCACTCTGTGTTACTTTATACAGTCTCACACCACATCTGGCGATAATCTCTTATTCTCCATTTTCTCTCAGAATACCATTCTGAAGGCTGTTTCACCACCAAACACTCAGACCACTCTCTCAGGTCCTCTCCATACTCATACCAGGGCCTTGTTTCTCAAAGGTTTCTGCTATGCCACCCTTCCCATAATCTACTCCACCCAGTCCAGTCTACTTCAGAACTGAACTACCTGTTCACATCATAGGCCTGCAGGGCAACCAGACATCAACCCGCAAAAGGAACTAACCAGGGGCGCACCGCTAATGAGGCGAAGTGAGGCGGCCGCCTCAGGCGGCACTATCCGTCACTGTCTAGGGGGCGGCATTTTTACTGTTTATTTAATGTAAACCAGCCGCTTTAAAAAGAACAAAGCTGAGCGGGGCCTGTCCTGGGCTGGCTTACGAGACCTCTACATGTCAGCGCAGGCGATGATACAATGATGTCATCGCGCCGCCTACGCTGAGACACAGATGTTGCGGACAAGAAGAGGAGGAGGCGTCTCCATCAAGGAATCGCAGATAGGTGACAATAACTTTTTTTTATATATATAAATAGGCCGTAACCTGCTGGAGTATCCCCAGCAGGTAACGGCCTATTTACTTATAGATACCCGCGCCTGCTGTGGCCGCCTCCACTTCCCCTTCTGCTATCGGATGCAGAAGGTTGAATCAGAAGAGGCTGTGAGCAGCCCCGGGCATCGGTAAGTGAGGCCAAATACTACTATTATTATACTCCGGGGTCTTTTCAGACCCCAGAGTATAATAATTGGAGACCCAGGGGAGGTGATAAACATAAAAATCTTTGTTACTCACTTCTCCAGCAATCCGATGTTACTCCCAGCAGGCTTCGGCCTTCTTTGGTGACGTCCCAGGCGTCACATGAGTCAGGCCGACATCATTATGCTGTGACACCGGTCTGTGCGACATTGAAGAGGGCCGAAAGCAGGGAGTGCACCGGAGCCCAGGTAAGTAACACTGGTTTTTACATTTGTCGCCACCTGGGTCTCTGATCATTATACTCTGGGGTCTTTTAGACCCCACTATGGGACATAATAGCGTGTACAGGGGCCACTATGGAGCATAAAACTGTGTGCAGGGGCCATTGCGGGACATAATAGCGTGTACAGGGGCCACTATGGACCATAACACTGTGTGCAGGGGCCACTGCGGGGCATAATATTGTGTGCAGGGGCCACTATGGAGCATAATACCGAGTGCAGGGGCCACTATGGAGCATAATACCGTGTGTAGGGGCCACTATGAGGCATAATACTGTGTGCAGGGGCCACTATGGAGCATAGTACCGTGTGCAGGGGCCACTATGAGGCATAATTCTGTGTGCAGGGGCCACTATGAGGCATAATACCGTGTGCAGGGGCCACTATGGGGCATAATACCATGTGCAGGGGCCACTGCGGTGCATAATACCATGTGCAGGGGCCACTATGGAGCATAATACTGTGTGCAGGGGCCGCTGCGGGGCATAATACCAAGTGCAGGGGCCGCTGCTGGGCATAATACCATGTGCAGGGGCCGCTGCAGGGCATAATACCGTGTGCAGGGTTCGCTGCGGGGCATAATACCGTGTGCAGGGGCTGCTTCGGGGCATAATACCATGTGATACTGTGTGCAGGGGCCGCTGTGGGCCAAAATACTGTGTAATACTTTATTTAAAAAAAAAAAACCTACTCACCTGTCCCTTGTGCTCCGATGTCTCCCACTGCCGTCTGGTTCTGCTGCTCTAGTTTTCTCTTCTGGCGGAAGTCCCCACCGCACATGACCGCTGAGGTCGCTGACACGGTACATCACAGTGCTGTGGGGAAGAAAAACCGGAGCAGCAGGACTGGAACGCGCTGGGAGACAACGGAGCACCTTCCCCAGCCTCTTATTAAAAAAAGTGGTTGTCCTGGACAACCCCTTTAAGGTGGCACTTGGGCTTTATTAAAGGGTCTTTCCAGTTCATTTTTATTGATGTTCTATCCTTAGGACAGATTATCAATAAGAGATCAGTGGACCCCCCCACTGATCAGCTGTATGAAGGGGCTGTCTGTTTATAGTGACCATGTGATGTAATTACAGCCTTGTTACATAGATGTGTATAGGAAGAGGCTGTAGTTACATTACATGTATGAGATGTATGACACTATATAAACAGAGAAGCGGTCACGGCGCTTACACAGGTACCACAGTTCATTCAAACAGCTGATCAGTAGGGGTCCTGGGTTTTTGAGCCCCACTGATTAGTTTATTAATGACCTGGAAAACCTTTTAATTAGTTAACACCTGGGGCATTATTAATAAGGGGCACTATTTATACAGGGTACACACGGACATTATTAATATAAAGATGCACTTGGGGGTATTATTCATTATGGGGGTTATATCATATATTTTATAATTGGGGTAGCAGCAGGATGGGTGTGCAGGTGAGGACAATGTGGGTCGGGTGCCTGGAAAAGTGAGGAGCCAAAGATATCTGTGTTGCAAACTTTACAGAGACAAGTCACAGCTGGAAGAAGTGTCCCTGGCGGCCCAAAGGGAAGAGAAGGGAAATGTGAAGGATTAGTCAGAGACGTCACCTGTAAGTCACAAAATGTTCAAAATGTTATTGCACTGTATTGATGGGAGTCCACCACTGAGCCTGAGAATTGGGTTTTTTTCCTCCCACTGGGTGAGAATTGAGCCTGACCGCAGCCAGGCTGAATATACTGTAGGTGTGTCACTTGGTGGATGGACGAACCCGCGTGGCTCTCATTCACTTTAATGGGAGTGCCAAAGATAGCCGAAGTCCAGTACTCAGCTATCTGCAGCGCTCCTATTATAGAGAATGGGGGCCACGTGGGCTCGTCCATCCACCAAGCAGAAGATGTGTGAAGTTACTTTCATTATTAATGCCGTGTTGTTTATTTCTGATACTGAAGTAATACAGGAAGAAGAATTCTTAAAAACTGTTTCATAAGTTTGTGTATGTTTATTGTACGACAATAACAGCGTGTGACGCTAACAGCATGTAAACGCAATTTTATAATTTTTTTTTTTTTTTTTTTTTGGGGGGGGGGGGCGTCTTTCGATAGTCCGCCTCAGGCAGCAAAGAGGCTAGGTTCACCACTGGACCTAACCATAAACACGTATTTGAGTACAGCACCATTTGCCCCACCATTGGTTTCCCTATATCATATGGCCATAAACACTCACATTTTAAGGTTTATATATTATACCTGCAACACCCAGTCATGTAAACTGATCTTAGGTTACAAGGTTATAAAGATGTTTGTGGTTTCAGAACTTCAAATAGTCTTAGTATTAGATATCTGAAAAGGACCCTAAAATGCCGCTGTATTATTTCTATCTGAAATAGCCCTAAGACTGAATCTATACAGTGTAATTTCTAATGAAAAATTGATATTGACTGTTATTTCCTGAAAATACGTTCTGGTGCTGTTTACGTGCTCCTTTTATCCGTACTATTTGTACACACTCATCTGCACTTTTGGCATTAGAAAATGTCCTTTATTACTCTGGCAGTGCGAAAATAGGCTCTTAGAACTATTAGATTGGTGAGATGAAAGGAGCGGCTATAGAAAGTAGCGCTCTGGATTTCAGTGTTGATAATGTTAATAGTTCAGTTTTCATTTTGAGATACAGACATCTCTATGGATAGGATCGGGGTCGGTGTTGCAGGCTGGTAAGATTTCACATCCTGAAGTCATTGAGCCATATACATATTTGCCACAAAGTAAAACACACCAGACAGGGCGATCTTCGTAATGCCAGGCCTGCAGCCGGTCATTAATTATAATGACTTTTGTGGGCCGACTGCATGTAGATGTAAGATCCATATCTTTTATATAAACAAGGAATAAAAACATGAGCAAAAGGAATCACACGAGATTATACAGAGTAAATATATAACTGCTGTGTGATTCAGTAACACTGATAAAGCATGGACAAGATACTAAGCTAATCCTTAGTACTGTAGTAACTATTATGGACAAGTCATCGATATGTCAAGTGTATGTGCCATTGCTTTTTCTTTTTTTTTTGGGCAGGGGGTGTTTGGTAGCACAAAAAAGGCACTTTACACTTTATGTCCTGGAAAAAAAAAACCCATGTTGCATAAGCACAGCATTTTTTGTTGCAGGTTTTGCTGCATTTTTTTTTAAACCAAAGTCAGCAGAGGCTTGAAAATGAATGGAAAATATAAAGAGAGTACTTCTGTTAAATCCATTTCTGACCTTGGCTCAAAACACCGCAGTAAAATCTGCAACAAAAAAACGTTGTGTTTTCACAACGTGGGCCTTAGCTTTAAGATGCTACTTCTGTTCTCAGTAAGTGAATGGAAGCTGATCTGCAGTACCTGATCTGACCACTAATCATAGAATGGATCTGTCTACTTCCTGGTCTATCTCTGTGTTATAGCTGTTGAGAACATCTGATTGGTGGGTGTGATGGATGTCACCAGGGTTATCACCTATCCGTAGGCCATTTAATGCTGCCACATAAGTTGTAAATGCCGCTCTGAGGCTCTTTTGCTCAAGGGCCCATATAAACCTGAAGCTGGCCCTGAGGATGGGGAGATAAACTACCACCAGAGGCGTCTGAATGTGGTATTTATCTGGGCTTAATCAGCAGTAGAAATCCTACTTCGTCTTTCCACCATGGGAGGCCAAAGGGGCAGAAATAAAGAGGAATTTGAGGGGAATAGTCATCTCAAATTCATCTTCATTTTTGGTCTTGTGAATGGTCCTTACTCCTCTCTCCATTCAGAACACATACACAATTGGCCAAGGCATAAATATGTGTAGAAGGCCGGGGGCCCCATATGGCGCAAATGCTGTAGTTTGGCTGACGCGGAAACGCCGCAGAAAAAGGTGCAGCATTTTACTGAAAAAATACATGTAGCACATGTACATGTCTATCCTTGAACCCTACAAAATGGAAAGTGCTGCGGAATATGTTGGCGCTATATAAATAACATTTATTATTATTATTTATATATAGCGGACACATTGCGATTTACAAAACCGCTGCATGTCAGTTAGGCCTACATAAACACCGGCAGTTATCCTATAGGTATAATGGAAGCAGAAAGTCCGCAGAGGAAACCTCTGTGGACTTTCTGTGAAAAGCACTGCGGAAAAAAATGTGATGCTTTTCCGCTGTGGTTTTTCCCGCAGCATTTTCCTACTGCGGCCTGCTCCGTGGGGCCTTAGCCTAAGCGGGTTTTCAGAAGAAGTAGGTGTTGGCCAATTTTTCGGCCAATAGTCACTAAAGTCTACAGCCAACTAAACACATACTATCAGCTATGTCAAAACTATGTCAAAAGCTGTAAGAAGAACAGACTGCCGATTGAGATAATCTTCTAGAGTTATAAAACCTGGAAAATTCAGTAAACGTTTATAGGAAAAAAATCAAATTGTTAATTTTTCACAAAAGTCAGAAGAAATGGAGTGATAAAAACAAGTGCACTCTCATCATAGCGAAGGATTATGCTGCATTGTCGCGGTTAAAATGATGCCTACACTTTGGATAAACAAGGAGAACATTAATAACAGCTTCTGATTGTATCCACTGCTTGAGCCCGGATCCACAGCTGGAAAGGCATAAATACTGCGTGCCACATTGCCTTGCACAGCCTGCAGCAATGTGCCTGAATTATCCTTGTGTTTACCAGACTGTTAATAGAACAGCCATAATGGTAAATGTATCATCATTAGCCTGCTGGGTAAAGGAGAGAGTAATTACTGAGCACTATGCAAGTCCACATATACAGAACGCCGTATAGCAAAATCACCTCGTGCGCAAATCCGCTGTTCTGAATAGTAATGAACTATTGGAAAAAATATATGCCAAATGATCAGGGATGAAGTAAGTGCTCTATTCTGCCAAGGGATGTAGGGTGCTGCAACCACTTTTCACAATGTACGTATTATAGAAAGGTTATTTAGGATTCTAAGCAAATTGGTCCTTCCGCCATCATCAAATAGGTCTAATGCTTAATATTAAATGTTGTCATTAGGTTATTATTATACAGTGTCATAACATCTATTGTAAGTTTTTTGATGTGTTTATACTTAGGTGCCCTTAGGAGGATCTGAATCAAAATGTAATTTCAAGACCTTGTCTTAACCATTGTAATTTGCAAGTATATAATTGCCTTTTTTCAAATAGGCATAAATTGCCTGCAATTCTTTTTTTTTTTTTTAAACACCACCTATAACATATTTGCTACTTTTACCTCTCACTTTTAGCAAGTAAGTCTGGGTTCTACTACTATTGTTAATGTCCTTTGTTGTCTTTCGTCATAGGATGACAGCAACGGACATTAACTGTTGCAGAGAATGGACACAGACTGAGTCTGTGTCTGTTCCCTTTGACACTAATGTGAACAACATGAGGGAAGCTATCTTCTGTTATGTTTGTTTACTTTTGTAAAGGAAGATAAAGTCCTGCATGCAGGAATTTTTCTTCCATTACAAAAGTAAACAAACATGACGGAAGATAGAGTCTGTCACAGTGGCGTAAGTACTTTCGTTTTAATACAGTGGGGAAAAAAAGTATTTAGTCAGCCACTAATTGTGCAAGTTCTCCCACTTAAAAAGATGAGGCCGGCCTGTAATTGACATCATAGGTAGACCTCAACTATGAGAGACAAAACGAGAAAACATATCTAGAAAATCACATTGTCTGATTTTTTAAGAATTTATTTGCAAATTATGGTGGAAAATAAGCATTTGGTCACCTACAAACAAGCAAGATTTCTGGCTCTCACAGACCTGTAACTTCTTCAAGAGTCTCCTCTGTCCTCCACTCATTACCTGTAGTAATGGCTCCTGTTTGACATTGTTATCAGTATAAAAGACACCTGTCCACAACCTCAAATAGTCACACTCCAAACTCCACTATGGTGAAGTCCAAAGAACTGTGGAAGGACACCAGAAACAAAATTGTAGACCTGCACCAGGCTGGGAAGACTGAATCTGCAATAGGCAAGCAGCTTGGTGTGAAGAAATCAACTATGGGAGCAATAATTAGAACATGGAAGACATATAAGACCACTGATAATCTCCCTCGATCAGGGGCTCCACACAAGATCTCACCCCGTGCCAGACGTGTCCTCCTGCTTAAGCCAGTACATATCCGGGCCCGTCTGAAGTTTGCTAGAGAGCATTTGGATGTTCCAGAAGAGTATTGGGAGAATGTCATATGGTCAGATGAAACCAAAGTAGAACTGTTTGGTAGAAACACAACTCGTCGTGTTTGGAGGAGAGTGAATGCTGAGTTGCATCCAAAGAACACCATACCTACTGGGAAGCATGGGGGTGGCAACATCATGCTTTGGGGCTGTTTCTCTGCAAAGGGACCAGGACGACTGATCCGTGTACATGAAAGAATGAATGGGGCCATGTATTGTGGGATTTGGAGTGCAAACCTCCTTCCATCAGCAAAGGCATTGAAGATGAAACGTGGCTGGGTCTTTCATCATGACAATGATCCCAAGCACACCGCCAGGGCAACGAAGGAGTGGCTTCGTAAGAAGCATTTCAAGGTCCTGGAGTGGTCTAGCCAGTCTCCAGATCTCAACCCCATAGAAAACCTTTGGAGGGAGTTGAAAGTCCGTGTTGCCCAGCGACAGCCCCAAAACATCACTGCTCTAGAGGAGATCTGCATGGAGGAATGGGCCAACATACCAGCAACAGTGTGTGCCAACCTTGTGAAGACTTACAGAAAACGTTTGACCTCTGTCATTGCCAACAAAGGATATATAAAAAAGTATTGAGATGAACTTTTGTTATTGACCAAATACTTATGTTCCACCATCATTTGCAAATAAATTCTTTCAAAATCAGACAATGTGATTTTCTGGATTTGTTTTCTCATTTTGTCTCTCATAGTTGAGGTCTACCTATGATGTCAATTACAGGGCTCTCTCATCTTTTTAAGTGGGAGAACTTGCACAATTGGTAGCTGATTAAATACTTTTTTTCCCCACTGTATACTGTTACCTGCTGGAGTAACCCCAGCAGGTAACGGGCACCATTTACTTACCAATTCCCGCTCCTGCTCATGGCCGCCTACATGAAGCAAAGGCAGCCGTGAGCAGAAGAAAGGATCGGTAAGTAAAGCCATGGGCCTGCGGCAAGAGTATTTGATGGGCGAACCCCAACAAATACTGCTATTATTATACTTTGGGGTCTCTTCAGGAGGTGAGCGAACATAAAAACCAGTGTTACTCGCCTCTCCAGGAATCCAGTGCAAGTCTCCCCTGTCTTCGGGCCTCTGTAGTGACCTCACAGATATCATGTGATCAGGCTGGCAACACGACATATAATGACACTCGCGTAATCCACATCTGTGACTTCATTGAAGAGGGCCAAAAACAGCAGGGAGCGGTGAGTACCACTGGTTTTTATGTTTGTCACCTCCCCTGGGCCTCCAGTCATTATACTCTGGGATCTGAAAAGACCGCAGAGTATAATAGTAGGTTGTGGGTGGTGTACCCCAAAAATTTTGGGTTCTGCTGAACCCAAATGTTTTGCAATATTTGCAACAAACACCATTGGGGCCACTACGGAACATTATACTGTGTGAAGGGGCCCACTGTGAGACATTACACTGTGTGAAGGGGCCCACTGTGGGACATTATACTGTGTGGAGGGGCCACATTGGGACATTATATTGTGTGCAGGAGCCACTAAGAGACTTTATACTGTGTGGAAGGGCCGCTATAGGACATTATACAGTATGGAGGCCACTATGTATCTTTATACTGTGTGCGGGGGCCACTATGGGACATAATACTGTGTGGAAGGGTCGCTATGGGACATAATGCTGTGTGAAGGGGCCACCATGAGACATAACACTGTGTGGAGGGGCTATTGTGGGACATTATACTGTATGGAGGCTGCTATGGAACATTATACTGTGTGGAGGGGCCACTTTAGGACATTATACTG
Source organism: Leptodactylus fallax (assembly GCA_947044405.1). Lineage (NCBI taxonomy): Eukaryota > Metazoa > Chordata > Amphibia > Anura > Leptodactylidae > Leptodactylus > Leptodactylus fallax. The sequence continues at coordinate 1,402,602 of CAMRHE010000426.1, forward strand.
TGTGGAGGGGCCTCTATATGACATTATGCTATGTTGAGGGACCACTATTTGACAATATACTGTGTGCTGGGACCACTATGGGACATTATACATTATATTGTGTTCAGGGACCACTATGACACATTATACTGTGTGGAAGTGCCACTATGAGATATTATACTGCCTGAAGGCCACTTTGGGACATTATATTGTGTGCAAATGGGGCGTTATACTGTGTGGGGGCCAGGAAAGGGGGCCATGTCAAAAATTTGCTCTGGGGCCCAGTCTTTCCTAGTTATGCCCCTAGCCCGTTGTTTACATCAATGGTCGCAGCCATTTTTCACGTTCTGTGAAAAACGGAACAGCCATGTGAAAAAGGTCTAACCCGTAATTACATGACTAAGTTCCAACCAGAACAGTAAGTCACTGGGAGGCAGAGTAGAATACTATAATGCTAGGATGATGTTCATGCCGGTAAATCCAGCACACAGACAGACAGGGGTGACACTCAGTCATGTGAATGCGGGGTTAGTCTAGTACAGGTTAAGGCTTGATTTAGACAAAGTTTGAGTTTTACTGTATGTACAGTAAATGCTGGAACGTTCCTTAGACCTTAGTCACACAACAGTGCTGTTTTTCACAGACCTAACATTCATGAAAAATGTCCGTGTTGGCGCGTTAAAGTCCACAGATGGGACTTATTCACATGGCCATGAATAACAGCCATGTGAAGACCTTTTTTTGAAGACGGTGTCACACGGCCGTTATAAAACCCATGTATGTCAATGGATCTATTCACACTGCTTTATCTATATCCGATTTGATGGACAGACGGCCCTTAAAAACAGATGGCCATGTGAATAGACACATTGAAATCAATGTGTCCACAAAAAGGCTGTGTGATGGCCATTTTTGTGGACACATTGCCAATATGTGTCAGTAAAATTTAGCCTCACCAATATTGATGGGGAATGGCAGGTATGCACAAAATACAGTTGCATACGTTCAGGGCATATGTATGCTCTCCAACTAATGCAAGCAGTTAATATATATGCCATCTATATTTTTCCTCTTCATTTATATGATTGTGCAATTTCTTTTTCCGAGTTATAATATATATGTATAGTTTTATTTTCCTTTGTGCTTTTCATTGCTTTTGCTGTGTTTGCTCTGCACGTGTAGACTGAAGAGTAAACATTATGGCCTACGGCAGAGCTCACCTGCATCCCAATCATAGTGGATGGTGTTGCCTAAATGACATGGGTTAGGTTCACGTGAGTCTAAATCCTGGCAGCCCTTAAATATTTACAAGATGACATTAATTAAACTTTACTTACCTGTCACCAGGAACCACAGAGCTGACATTTAGAGGCCGAGCACAAGCACAAGCACAATAACCTCATTATGAGATTCTGAGAAACAGATGGCAGTGATAGGTATAGAGCTCATATAACACAATGCAACTTCCCAGTAACACCAGCACAAATAAAACAAAAAGTCTATACATAAATAAAAATAAAAATAAAATTCAGCTTTGCTAATATTATGGGCATATGAATAAAATAGCTGATTGTTTTGTTGCTACTGTTGGGTCTGAATCTGAAGAGACCCGAGAGTATAGTAATGCTTTGTGAGTGGCGAAAATTCGTAACAAACTCAGTTCACTCATCTCTACTCACCTCCTAATCTTTCTAATGTTCCAGAAACTTCCCCAAATCTCTATATGGGGGAGATTTATATGAAGACTGCCATTTTCTTCATACCCCCTACGCTGGTGGAAGGTGCACGCCTTCTCATAAATAAGGAGTACCATCCACCAGACCATGTGTCTGAAGTGAAATCTACTCCAGCCTGAAAGACAATGGTAGAATTTCTGTTTTTTACCCCACACATTGTAGTTGCCCTCCACTCCAGTTATTGATAGAGTTCTAGACCCCGTCTTGTGAGAACAGTGAGGCTATGGAACTCACTGCCACAGGAAGTGGTGATAGTGGATTCATTGAACAAGTTCAAATAGGGCTTGGATGTCTTTCTCAAGCGGAACAATATTATGGATTATGGGTTCTAGATTTTGTTAAGGACAAAACGATCCAGGGTTTTATAGTGCTTGCCAGATTGGAGTCGGGAAGAAATTTTTCCCCTGAAATGGTGCAACTGGAATAAGCCACATGGGGTTTTTTACCTTCCTCTGGATCAACACTGTAGGGCACTGTAGGGTTATAGGCTGGACTAGATGGACTGGTGTCTTTATTGAACCTCATCTACTATGTAACTATCTATCTTATGGTCCAATGTCACAGCAATACAACCAAACATCTCATGCCAATATTATGCGTCTTGCATAATAGTGTTTACCACTAAAAAGCATGTTGTTATCTCAGATTTATAACATCAGAGAATCACATGGGGGGAGAAGCCTTGGGGTATAATTTTTATCAGGGACTGCAGGGGTGAGAGTGGAACTGGTGCACGGCTGGTTATAGGACTCTGGAAATATATCAATTTACAACATGCTAGGAATGTAATTGTGTCACATTTGTTATGTATCTATGCCATCTGTAGCCAAATCAGAACAGAGCGTGTTCCATGTGTTACAACGATAAAATATCTGTCATTATTTATCCAACTAAATGCAAAGTAAAAATGTGCCAGTCCGTACACAGCAGCACTTGTTATCAGCTAACACTGGCTTAGCACTAATAGAATTGTAGAAGTCTACTGGATCTTCTCAAAAAAGTGTCAATACTAAATACAGTATGTATTAACATGTAAAGTTCAAGTAGCCATTGCTATAAGACATGGACAAATTATAGAATGAATGATAGGCCCATTATGTAATGTAATTATACTCAGGAATTAAGATGTAATTGTATGGGTTTTAATAGTCATATATCAGCGTCATTGACCAGGAAAAAGACAGATGTCCACTGTCAGATTACACCGTGCCCAGGACACAGGAGAGTGTTGTTCGGTTATCAAGTGTTAGTTAATGCAGTAATCCATCATTCTCCCTAGTCTGGTTCTATTTAATAGGCTCCATACAGATGTAAGATGTGTTATTTTATGTAAGATTTAATAGGCATGGCACTGTAATGGTAGATTGTAAAAGGTAATTAACATTGGATTGTCTTAGGCTCTGTTCACATCTGTGCTGTGGTTTTTGGAAATCTATGATTCATCACGTGACAAAATGCAATGGTGCCCGACACAACCCACTGACTTATAATGGTGCTGTAGTGCATGCTGCAATGGGATGGAATCTCCGACTGAGGTTCCTAACACAGTCTCTGATACAAATGTTCACTAAGCCTTAAAGTGGTTATATCACAAAAATTATTTATCCGCTATCCATAGGATGGAGAATTAATTCCTGATTGTGGGGTCTGACTGCTGTGACCACCACTGATCCTGAGAATGGGGGGTTTTACTCCTATTGTCAATGTCACTCCCCCACTCCATTTATTCAATGGGAGTGCTGGAGATAGCCAAGTGCTATACTTCAGCTATTTCCGGCACTTCCATTGAAATTAATGGAGCAGGGGAACGTTTGTGTCCACTGCGGCTACATTCTGAATGGGAGTAAAATATCTCTCCGTTCTCAGAATCGGTGGGGGTCTCAGCAGTCGGAGCCCCACCAATCAGGAATTCATCCTCTATCCTAGGGGTAGGCAGCCTTTTTTGTTCGGCGTGCCAATTTTAATTAAAAAAATCAAAGATGAGGTACTCGGAGTGATGGTCAATAATTGTAAGTCTGACAACCCCTAAACTAAAGTCATAAACCACAAACCATAACACACAAGTGCTGCCACCAGATGCTTTAGGACACATGCGTTTACTCCTATTTCCTGGGACGCTCCTGTACTTTCCAATTAGAAGCAATGAAAGTCCATGTGCAGCCCCCAATTAGTGGTAAATGTAAGTGTCCAGGAGCACCATGTGCCAGCATCCTTATGATGAATACACACTATGTATCTGGATGCATCTATATTCTTAAGCCACTGGAACTTTTACTTTGATGTAAAACTGCATTCACATGGTGCATTTTTGCACAAAAAAAAAAAAAAATCCCTGTGTTTTTTGTGCAAAAACACATCCTTAATACAGAAAACACACCGTTATACAGAATAATGTATAGCGGCCTCTGCACATGGTATTATGTCTCACAGTGGCCCCTGCACAAGGTATTATGTCCCATAGCGGCCCCTGCACATGGTATTATGTCCCATAGCGGCCTCTGCACACGGTATTATATCTCATAGTGGCCCCTGCACAAGGTATTATGTTCCATAGCGGCCCCTGCACACGGTATTATATCTCATAGTGGCCCCTGCACATGGTATTATGTCCCATAGCGGCCTCTGCACACGGTATTATATCTCACAGTGGCCCCTGCACAAGGTATTATGTCCCAGAGCAGCCCCTGCACACAGTATTATGTCCCATAGTGGCCCCTGCGCATGGTATTATGTCTCACAGCATCCCCTGTACAAGGTATTATGTCCCATAGTGGCCCCTGCACATGGTATTATGTCCCATAGCGGCCCCTGCACACGGTATTATGTCCCATAGCGGCCCCTGCACACAGTATTATGTCCCATAGTGGCCCCTGCACACAGTATTATGTCCCATAGCGGCACCTGCACACGTTATTATGTCCCATATTGGCCCCTGCACACAGAAGAATGTTCCAACTTTTATAATATTCCAATTGTCCCCACTCACTAGCTTTTATCATACTCTGGGGTCTCTGGGGTATAAGTGGAGGGCAAAGAGAGGTGCCAAACATGAAAAAAAACAATGTACTCACCATTCCTGCGCTCCGCAGCCGCTCTGTTCTCTTCGGTTGCTTCTGCCTGAAGTCAGCAACCTCTGATTGGGTCTCAGGGGTCACATCGCGTCATTATGCGTAATGACGCTACATGACCCCTGAAGCCCTATCAGCTGTCGCTGACTTCAGGAAGAAGCGCCTGAAGAGAACAGAGCGGCTGCGGAGCATAGGAATGGTGAGTACATTGTTTTTTTATGTTTGGCACCTCTCTTTGCCCTCCACTTATTATACTCTGGCATCTGAAGCAGCCCCAGAGTATAATAATAGCAGTTTCATTTCGTCCGTGTTTGGTCCGATCGAAACTGCTGGTTGAGGACTCGGGCTGCTGTGCCAGGGAAATAAGCCTCACGTGCCACTCTTGGCACGCATGCTGGGGGTTGCTGACCTCTGCTCTATCCTATGAATTGAGCATAAAAGATTTTTGTGACATAACCTCTTCAAAGGACTCCATATTGGGATATAAAAGACAAGGGCTATACATTACTGAAAATTTATATAAGCAGCCTGGCAATTGAATATTGTGTCTACTACAGTCATGGCCAAAAGTTTTGAGAATGACACAAATATTATATTTTCACATGATCTGCTGCCCTCTGGTTTTTATGTGTGTTTGTCAGATGTTTTTATCACATACAGAAATATAATTGCATTCATATTATGAGTAACAGAAGCTTATATTGACAGTTAGAATGAGTTAATGCAGCAAGTCAATATTTGCAGTGTTGACCCTTCTTCTTCAGGACCTCTGCAATTCTCCCTGGCATGCTCTCAATCAACTTGTGGACCAAATCCTGACTGATAGCAGTCCATTCTTGCAGAATCAATGCTTTAATTTTGTCTGAATTTGTTGGTTTTTGTTTGTCCACCCGTCTCTTGATGATTGACCACAAGTTCTCAATGGGATTAAGATCTGGGGGGTTTCCAGGCCATGGACCCAAAATCTCTATGTTTTGTTCCCTGAGCCATTTAGTTATCACCTTTGCTTTATGGCAAGGTGCTCCATCATGCTGGAAAAGGCATTGTTGAGAGCCAAACTGCTCTTGGACGGTTGGGAGAAGTTGCTCTTGGAGGACATTCTGGTACCATTCTTTATTCATGGCTGTGTTTTTAGGCAAGACTGTGAGAGAGCCGATTCCCTTGGCTGAGAAGCAACCCCACACATGAATGGTTTCAGGATGCTTTACAGTTGGCATGAGACAAGACTGGTGGTAGCGCTCACCTCTTCTTCTCCAAATAAGCTGTTTTCCAGATGTTCCAAACAATCGAAAAGGGGATTCATCAGAGAAAATGACTTTCCCCCAGTCCTCAGCAGTCCACTCCCTGTACCTTTTGCAGAATATCAGTCTGTCCCTGATGTTTTTTCTGGAGAGAAGTGGCTTCTTTGCTGCCCTCCTTGAGACCAGGCCTTGCTCCAAGAGTCTCCGCCTCACAGTGCGTGCAGATGCACTCACACCTGCCTGCTGCCATTCCTCAGCAAGCTCTGCACTGCTGGTAGCCCGATCCCGCAGCTGAAACACTTTTAAGAGACGGTCCTGCCGCTTGCTGGTCTTTCTTGGGCGCCCTGGAGCCTTTTTGGCACCAATGGAACCTCTCTCCTTGAAGTTCTTGATGATGCGATAGATTGTTGACTGAAGTGCAATCTTTCTAGCTGCAATACTCTTCCCAGTTAGGCCATTTTTGTGCAGTGCAATGATGACTGCACGTGTTTCTTTAGAGATAACCATGGTTAACAGAAGAGAAACAATGATGGCAAGCACCAGCCTCCTTTTAAAGTGTCCAGTGGTGTCATTCTTACTTAATCATGACAGATTGATCTCCAGCCCTGTCCTCATCAACACCCACACCTGTGTTAATGGAGCAATCACTGAAACGATGTTAGGTGGTCCTTTTAAGGCAGGGCTGCAATGATGTTGAAATGTGTTTTGGGGGATAAAGTTCATTTTCTAGGCAAATATTGACTTTGCAAGTAATTGCTGTTAAGCTGATCACTCTTTATAACATTCTGGAGTATATGCAAATTGCCATTAGAAAAACTGAAGCAGTAGACTTTGTAAAAATTTATATTTGTATCATTCTCAAAACTTTTGGCCATGACTGTACACATCAAAAGTTACTTAGGCAATGTTTAATTCTGCCAGTGACTTGAATATAATTTTTTATCCTAAAACTCTTGGGAAACTTGTAAATCACATCATAGCTTTATGATTTATCATCTGGGCCATTGTGGGTAACCAATAAAATCACAAACCCTAATCTCAGATAATCTGACAGTTGTCACACAAAGCACTTGGAGGTGGGATTACATCAAACCATGGCCTTAGTTTAAAAGAGTTATATAGTGCTGTTTCTGGAAGAAAGCCATCTTTATAAAAAAAAAAGCCATCTTTTCCAATCACCTTTAAAGTCAACAAAGAGAACAGTAGTTGTAGAATTTTGATGCTTTTATTTATATTAAATTCCTTCTAATGGTGCAATCCTACTAGTTTTTGGTTAATGTATTTTACCTTCTACCATCAATGGATTAAACCCTAGCAGAATATTCCCAGAGATTCTCTTTTTTGGTTAAAAAAAAAAAGTCTTAACAAGGGAACAGAAAATTAATGAATTTAGTCCTGACATTTTGAAATGTATTTTTATTTTTGTTGTTTTTTTTGTTCCTGCATCCGAGCCTGATATTTTGTCCTCTGCAACCACACCTAGAAAGAGAACAACATAAGATATATGGAAAGAAGACAATCCCAAAATTAGTGAGACTGCTTCCAAGGATCTGAACTACTGTCACCTGAGGATAGGTCTTCTAAACTATGAAGCACATAAGCTACCCTGACAGAAGTTAAATCTTTTTTTAATGTCCATGTTGACCACCAGTGAAAAAATAGTAACTTGGACAATTAAAGGGAGTTTATCAGCCCCCAAAACATTATCGAACCAGCCTCAGTACCTTATAGAGCTCAGAGCCGAGACCACAATGCTATAAATTCTTTATAGAATGACTGCTTGATTTTGACAAACAAAATGCTTTTATCCCCATAAATAAAGTTGCCAAGATTTAAATAAAATGATTAGAAAACAACTTATATTTTTTAAATAAAGTTTTTATGTTAAATATATTTTTTAAGAATGTTTGGTAACTTTCCATATCAAAACGTATATTAAAAAAAAAAAAAAAAATTCCTAAAATCCCACAATTTTCCCTCTACCAACTAAGCCTAATAATTGTCTGAAACTTCCTGTTCTGTAGATTTCTTTGCAGCAGTCACATCATTATCAGCACAGGCAGGATTACAATAACAAGTTTCATCTATATACAAATAACATAGGGACCACCATTTCCAATAGCTAATGGTCACAGCACAATGACCCCTGTACAGGTCACAGAGCATGCCTAGAAATGTCTCCCCATAGACCTCAATAAACATCTCCAGACTATTGTGTCTATGATCCATGTGGCTGCTGTAAAGCATATCTCCAAATGATGTTAACAGCAGCTCAGGCAAGATGGCGGCCACCATATACATGTACAGAAAATAGAATAAAACCTATTACAATAAGAAAGTAAAAACATAAGAAATCAAAATACTTCACTATCAGGTTTAAGGCCTATTGCAGACGACCGTGATGTGGGTCAGTGTGCTATACTTGTACAGTGGGGAAAAAAAGTATTTAGTCAGCCACCAATTGTGCAAGTTCTCCCACTTAAAAAGATGAGGCCGGCCTGTAATTGTCATCATAGGTAGACCTCAACTATCAGAGACAAAATGAGAAAACATACTGTACAGTATTTCACAGATAGCACACTGATCCATTTTTTTATGGGCCCATATACACGGCCGTGATTTTCACGGTCCCATGTGTGGGCCGATAGTCCAGGCTGCATCAGATAGGACAGGTCCTATTCCTGTCCTATTTTGCAGCCCGTGCTTCTCTGGCTCCTATGCATTTAATAAAAAGGGGCCGTGGAAGCACGTCCCGTGCCGTTAATTCACGGCAGGCCGGTTGCAGCACCGTTGTCTGCAACCGGCCTTAATTAATAAAAACTATAGGTGATGCATTCCCTTTAAGTGCCGTGTGACTAGTGCGACTTATTAATGACTAGATTTTCTTTACCCTTTCATCTGTGAAAAATAAGTTGTGATGTCCCAACCTTTATCACATCCATCCAGGATGCCCTTGGTTTAGTCTCAGATGTAAGGGTCTATATCCATTAAGGAGTCACAGGTTCTTTATTTTTGATGATACAGAAAATTGTAGCCAGACGTTAAAAGAACAAAACTCAGTGTGTGAATTAAGCGCCTCTAATTGCCGTGTTAACCATGAATCTCTTAAGCATGTCAGAGGTACCATTATCATCTGAAATGCTTTTAATAATGAGACTTGGGTGACAAGAAATATAGTTTGTCATTTTAATCAACTACATGAAAGAAGATGAATAATTTATTATATTCATTTTAACACATTCAGAAACATTTTCCAAACCAGTTCATAAAGCCTTCAGTGCAAGCCACAGATATACGCCAGGCCCAGTTATTGCCACCATCTGACATCATTTATTGGATTGTAGAGACTGTTTTTGGATAGCGGCTTAGACTATGATGGAAAACATCTGAATAACTGCTGTGAGCAGCATTATCTTCAGTGTTCTTTACATTAGCGGATCATTTAGATGTTATTTTCTATATGTCATTGTAGTTCAGCAATAATTTGTATTGAACTACTCAAAATGGGGGTACACAGAGGCGGAGCACCCTATTTTAAAATGAAAATGGAGCTGCGGTATTGCAACTTAGCTCCCACTCAAGTGAATAGAAGATGAGCTGCAATAGCACGACATGACCACTGCACTGAGTACTGAGTAATCTGCTTCCAGCTACATATACTGTGCTCCAAACAGCTGATGAATGTGGGTGCTAGGTGTTACACCCTCATGGATCTGATATTGATGACCTATCCTAACGATAGGCTGTTAATATAAACTTTTTATAAACCCTTTTTAAATTCAGATAGAGACAAAATTTTTGCATGATCAATGGTGACCAGAGGAGCATGTCATCCAGTGACACTTGAATAGAAAAATTTGCTATTTATGGAATTTTTTACAAGTTTTGCAATATTTTATTGTTTGATATAGAGCCTCACGCATGGATCCAGTAAGATGGCTCACAGAGTCCATACAGATCAGTAGGTATTCTGTGTGACATTATATGATATTTCTGTCATGCGTTACATCAGTTTTTGATCCTTAAAGGGGTATTCCCACCTCAAGGATCCTATCTAAACTGCTAGCTTGTTTGTAAATTCAAAAGTTTTCCTCAATACATTGCTTTAGAAATGGTGCTATGTGAAATTAACCCTCCTAATTGTTTACACAACATTGTCAAGGCACCTGGCCTTGTATCTCACATTATCTAGTATTATAGGACAGATGACATTATTCACTGCTCTCTGGAGGGGAGGGGGGATGAGTTCTTGTCTCCTGTTATCTCCTGCTCTTAGGTCCTGGCAATCAGGTCAGCTAATTGCAGTTTACTGATAAAGGCTTATATATCCTGCCAGGACTGAAAAAGGATTTGCAGTAAATTCAATCTTATTTAAACACGGTCCAAGCCTTTATCAGTAAATTTCAATTAGCTGACATGATTGCCAGGACCTAAGAGCAGGAGATAACAACTCTGAAAGTAATCCAGAGTAATCCAATCTACTCAGTCCCCCACTCCTCTAGAGAACAGTGAGTCACGTCATCTGTCATGAGATACTAGCTAAGAAGAGAGACCAGGCCAGGGGCCTAGGCAACCTTGTGTAAACAATGGGGAGTAATAATCTCACATAGCAGCTAAACAAAACAGCCCTTGGAAAACGCATGAATTTATATAATATAGCAGTTTAGATAGGATCTTTGAGATGGAAATATCCCTTTAGGAAAGGCTGTGGTAAGTATTTTACAACCTGAAGAAGACTTATACACCTTGCTGCCTTCAGTACAGAACCAAGTATATTTTTTACAAGTTACCTCAGTCTGCTGCCTAATCATTTCTGCACTACACCAGCAAGGATGCCCAACCACCATCACCAAGGAAACATCCAATAGGGTGTGTGGCAAGGGAACAACCATTTTCATTATCACTAGCCCTGAGGAATAGTGGAGATAAACCTGGCCACCATGAGCACCATGACACCACCCTATTCAGTATTATGTCAGGAAAAAAGCACAGAATACTACCCTATATTTTCCTGTAAAAAACAGACCATGATCGAAAACTGACAAGCCCATTATAAGTCAACGGGTTTGTCTAGCACTATATGGTATTGCAGTCAATTTCTGTGATAGGAGCAGAACAAGAGAACTGTCAAGTGTAGATGTGAGCAGAACCTAAGCTGCCATAGCTATTTCATACATAACCTCTAAAATGAAAAGTAAAGGCGCTATCATTCTCCCCTACCACAATACCTCGAGCAGCTTCATGCAAATCTCACACATATCAAGCTCAAACCAGATTATTATTAATCTCCAAGTGGAGCTGCACATCGACTTTTTGTTGCAAATCCATCCATTTCTGAATGATGGCATTCAATGAGACCAAAGAAAGTCTGACTAGGATGACATATAATAGAGAACCGTTATGGAACTTTCTTATATTAAACTCTTAAGCCGACAAGGTCTCGGTGAGAACTCTATTTTTCCTTCTTTGACTAGGTAATTATATTTTTTTTTTTTTAGTTTTTTCTTTCTTCTCTTCCACGTAGGCTGTGACTCTATTTGCATACCTTTGTGTTAAAGCCTAAATTATTAAAATACATACACACAAGAGGTGTTTTAGCATGACAGTTCTGCGACTACTTATTTGTATTGTGGAGCTTGAGCTATAATGATAGAGAATGTTGATCATTTGTTCTCCTCCAGTATTCGGCAACGATTGCAGTAATTTTCACCTCTCTCTCCCTCTCCGTAAATTAAGTAAATGTTTTCATTTGACAAATTGGTTAGTCACTGCAATAAGAAAAATCTGCTTTACCGAGGAGCAAATGGGCACCTGTATACAGCACATACTAAACCAAGGTCACATAATTCTGTGCTATCAGCTAACAGTGAGCATTCACATTGTTACTTTTAGTGGATGCACTGACCCCTACACCATGTATTAGGCACAAAACAGTGTACCAGTGTTGCCCAGCTTTCAGTGGCCAAATCAGATAACACATTTATTATAATCTTTGGCATATTTACTCAAACATAGGTAAGGATTTGTAATGCTAAAATTGTTAGTATCAGCAGATAAAACTCTTTGTAAATATAATGCATGAATAATGATTATAATAATACTGCATGAGCCGCATTGTAGTAATGTTACTATATTAGGCGTTATCCTAAGGATAGGTATCAGATCGGTGGTGATCTAACACTTCTCAGCAGCTGATACCTAGATAATGGAGACGAGGGCATGGCAGATCAGCTCCCATTAACTAAGGTACAGTGACTCAGTTCTGCCACTGCACAGAGAACAGCGCTATCTGCTTCCTACTGCATTTTCTGTGTATCAACTGCCCAGAACAGCTAATTGTAGGGGGTAATGGATGTTGACCCATCACCTATATGGTATTGATGACTAATCCTCAGCCTGGTAAACCCTGTAAGAAAGTGAGCATAGACATGAAGTAGCCTATGGCAATGGCCTCTGGATCATGTTGTACACTACTTGAATACAGAAGAATGACTACAGATGGTGAATGCTGTGGTGTTCTTCTACTGAACATTGTTACATACTATACCCATTTCAGTTGGTGAGCATCACATAGCCTGCATACGGTAGGGCTCAGCATAGTTGAGGTCACCTCCATGTAAGAAGCTTGCAACATTCACATTATGGGAGTAATGCCAGTGTAGACTTTCTTTTCTACGATTGGACTATATTACTACATTGGAGTAATGCTCCAAGATATACAAACTGCCCTCATGACCCCATCTCTCTCCATTTCACCTTCTGTTATGCAAAGTGTTCACAATGTTTCCAATTTCAAGGACTCCTTCCTTTTCACATAGACCATCATCCACACAGACTGCTCTCCCCCCTCTCCGCAGACTTCTCCCTATGTCCCCCTACCTCACACTGCATTCCATTGCAGGGGACTGAACACTGATCATTCAACTTCCTGTGCTGGAAATGGACTTGTAGTTCTCGCTATGAACAGGCAGAGCACTTTAGGATTCCTTTGCTCAATTGTTATTTGGAAGAGCTCAGGGAGTTTGCATGGATGCAGATTTTCCTGATGGGTAGGGTGTTTTTTTTTTTTTTTTTTTTTTTTATTATCTGTAGGTCCAAGCTGCTGTATAGCTTAAAGCGAGTCTGTCACCAGAATCCAGCATATCATCCCAGTCCAACATATAGATAGGCTAAGGTCACCTGATTGAAACATTGTTTTCCCTTTAAGAATCAGTGCCTTCGTTGCCCAGATATCAGCCTTTTAGTCAATATGCAAATAAGTTCTTTGGAGCAATGAGGTCATTGCTGTTCACCTCTTTGGAGCTCTCATTCCTCCAAAGTGCTAATTTACATATTGACAAAAACTGGGATTCTCAAGAGAAAAACACTGTTAGGTTATGGCCTGAATCAATACTTGGGGCTGGGACTCCCTTTAGAGGTAACAGTGTTTGTAAAACAAAACAAGGGGTGGGTCCAAAACACAGAGGAGGTGCAAATCTTTCCGTTGTAATTTCTCTTTGTAGGTTCCGCTCCTGATCTTGACTCATAAATACTGATTTTAATTTTTTTTTTTTTTCATTTTAAACACGTCAAAGGGACTGTGGAACGATTCATCAAAGAATTCTCCAGAATTGTGAATCTAGTTCTGTACGAGGTGCAGTGTATAAAATAAGCTGCAGTATTTCGATACAAGATAAGCAAGGTGTATGAAAAGTTATTCTTCTTTTATATATATATAAATTGTGAAATAATGCTCATATGTTAAAATATTAATTCCCCTTCCTCATAAGGATGGTAATATACAGCAGACTCTGTAAAGCTCTAGCGAAGACTTTATAGCTAGTGAAGCTAAAGACATTATTAGCATACGTTTATGATATATATCCTATACCATAATAATAATGTAAAAGTAATAGCTATTCAGCCCAGTAAACACCTTGCAATAGTACTTATTAGAAACTCCAAATATAGACATTATTCTGCCGTGTGGAAGGCAAGGTAATGACTTTCTCATGATGACCATATAGAAGATGAATAACCAAGGTAAGGACTGAACCATGTGTCTCTTTATGCAAGATTAAAACTTCAACTATGACGTTGCACCTCATCTATCTAAATAGTGCATATGCTGCTGATGGCACTTGGGATGGGAAAGCAATCATGCTCGGTATCATTTGTTATAATGTGTGTTATCCACAGTAAAACTTTAGATTACTCATCATTTAACAGCATTTCATACATTTCTTCAATATAAATGTTGCCATACCCCTTTCACTTTTTGCCTTTAGTGCATTATAGCATACCATAGTAAATGTGCCTATGTGTACGGCAGGTTATTGAGAATATAATGGAACCTTACACTCCAGAGAACAAAAATGTCTTTACTTTGTTTCAGCCGCTGCTTTATTTTATGGTAGCGGTCAAATGTTTTAATGGCACTGTTAAAAATTCACTCCATGCTATGTACTTTATTAGTGCAATTGTAAATCTGTAGCCTCTTCCTACCATTGACTTCAGAAGAGGAAAGCTAAGCTGGGAAAACCACATATAAAATCAATAATTATACATTCATGTGACGTATAACAATGTGGTTTGCCACAGAAGCTGGTGTAGGAACATTGTCTAGAACTGCTGGTTTGTAAGGAGTGGCAGCTGAAAGTCACGCATCTGTGAGGAATAAAGGAAAGCCGTTACATTATGTAATGGATGCAGGTAGATTCTAGTATCATAAGGCTGAAAGAAGAGCTCCAGCAATGTTTTGTACATTCTGCCCGTGTGTAGCGTACTATTATTGAATCTATTATTGAATATCTTACTGACAGTTTAATGTGAAGTTATGTGCTCCCCTCCAGAGCACTGACATCCTCTCTGCTCCTCCGATGCACACAGTGGCTTAGATGTGCAAAAAGTTAGACAATATCGGCTTAGGCACGTAGTCCAAAAATGTGACAGATTTATCAAATTGGATGATGTGAACCTTTGTCTAGTCTAAATTTATAACTATAATTTATCTTTTAACTGGCTTACTTTGAGCCTAAAAGTTGCACCACTTATTTGGAATGCTCTATCCCGGACTATCAGATTAACCCCCAATTTCCACAGGCCTATCACAACTCCTAATGTAATCCCTTCCGTAGTTAGATTCCCTAAAACATACCCTCTGTTCACGCACACGCATTACCCCACAGGATATGATGCCATTTCAGACTAACTTTATATGTCCAGGCACCATCTGCACATTAAAGGACACGACTGGTGACGGCTCATACAGCATTATATATGTGTAATGACAGTAACCTCTATTACAAAATTGCCTGACAATTGTATAAGCAATGCTACCTCCTATGCTGCCCCTGCTACCTCCTGTGTCACCCCCTCTACCTCATAGATTGTAAGCTCTTGCGAGCAGGGCCCTCAGTCCCATTGTGTGAATTGACTATTTCTTTGTAATGTATCTTTTTTGTCTGTACTTGAACCCTATAAATTGTACAGTGCTGCAGAATATGTTGGCGCTATATAAATAAAATGTATTATTATTATTATTAAATTTTACAACTGAATTATGGCACATTTTGATGCATTTAGGCCATTCCCTCTTTTCTGAGAAGCCATGCCCACATGTCTAGCAAGTCATAAAAATTTTAGCTCAAACTAAAAACGTCAAGATATGCTGAGATGCACTAAAGATCCATATCCACTTTCCATATGAACAGGAGGCCAAACTACCAATCCAGGTATATAGAAGGCAGATTGAGGCTAAACAGACCTGCATTGTGAGTTTGACCTGTTCATACAGTAAACACAGAGGGAATCAGAGCAGAGAGTGGGTCAGTGCTCTGGAGGGGAGCACATAACTTCATGATAAAGCTGTCAGTAAGTTATTTAATAACATTGCAATACACACAGGCTCATTTTCAATTGGAAAAACATTTTTACTGGAGTGCCTTTTAACAATATTTGTTGTCAGTTCCATTTTTCCCTTTCATTATACGGGCAGACACCAATGGCCCCCGTGACTTAAACTGTTATCCACTTGTCCTATCATTTTACAGGATAAAACAGCACTGAATGTTGTTTTATATTTTTTCCAGCACATATGGCAGAATCTATGACAAAGGTTATGGATGGAGACTCCAACACTAATATGAACAGATCCTTAACCTGAGAGAGCTGGTGTTGTTGGGCTGCTCCCTCTGCAGGTGTTGTGGTGACATAGTTAGGGATGTGTTTTAAAGAAAGTAAGTTTAAGTATACATAAGTACATAGATGGTTGTAATGTCCCTGGTGCAAACTGTTGAGGAAAACCCCTTCCCTACCCTGCCTGCCTAGATTTAACACAGCCGAATAATGTACAGACACATACACCTTTTATAGATTCTTACACTAATTGTGCCAATCAGAAGCAAAGTGTAACACAACTCAGCTAAGTGTTTCTGTCTTCATTTTAGTGATTGGTCGGGGTCTCAGCATTTGACAACCAATGATCAAACCTTCTGACATGTCACTATGACATGTCAAATGTTTTCTAAAATGATCATAGTACCCTTTAGCTAAAATATGTATACCCATTATATAATACGATCATATGTCTCTAACGTATGCCAACCTCTAGGACCTCAATGAACCTGAAAATAAAGGTAGATGAGTGACTCTGTAGCTCCTTCATTCTGAGCATAAGTGATCCAGCAATCAGATCCCCACCATCAACGTGTGACTGCATATCATAACAATGTGCCATCACTTGTAATAGTGGGAAAACCTGTTTCAGATATAAAGTACTGAAGAGCTGCATTTCTGGCATTAACCAAGGGTATAAATGGTACATTAGGTGCCTTTTTGTATATTTTCACTATGACACTTTGTTCTTTGGGTGGCTTCATTTGTGTATTGGGCACCAACAATAACTCCAGCTAAATTGGAAACCGGACATTGTCCATGACAACTGCGCCAAATTCACATACATCAGACATAATCTGTGGACAAGGCAATAAAAGCCAAGGCATTCTTTCAGTCTGAAAATGAAAACTTAAGACAGCAAAATGAAAGGTTTTATATGTTGCATAATCTATGTTTTTGGATGTCAATTATGTGATCTTTATATAATTTCTTTAAAGAACTCCAGAGTCTTGTGAACTCGAAGGCACATGCAATTCCACAATCCACCCATTTTCTACCTGCTCATTTTCAGATGGATGGTATTATAAAGTGGCCTCTCCTAGGCAAGGCCAGGTAAATGATGGACCCAAGTTGTTAAAATCTGTTGTATTCTATAATTAAACCAACCACCAAGGTGTGTCTGAACAGGGATGATTTCGACAATACTAATGTACATTTCCTAAGACTTTTATTACATCATAATATATCAGTTCTTTTAATATCTTATTAAATAGTATATTATTCATGGATAATAATAATGTCCAGGCTTATGTTTTATCAAAACTATCAGAGTACCCATGGGAAAATATATCACATTACATCCTGTGACCTTTATTACATAGTGAACCTCCTTGCATAATAAATTTGTCTATATTTCTACAAAGATAGGGGTGGTGTTAGAAATTCATGGCCCCGGTAAAAAACATAGACAGTGTAAACACAGACTAGGCTTTAACAAGGTGTCTAATGCTGTTTTTTAAGTTTGTCTCATTATTAGACTGTCTAGTCTAATTTTACACTTCCTATTTGTTGACTCAGATTACACCAGAAAATTGTGTAAACATTTTGTTCCATCTTTTGGCGCTTGTTGTTGCAACTTGTTGATGTTCTATGAAATGATGCCCCTTCCCCAATAGGCCACGCCCTTTTAAAAGTTATAAAAGTGTCTACAATGTATGATAAATGTGGCGCAAGGCACATTAGACAGGGTTCTGGCAGGGTTCTGGCACGTTTTGCTTGATAAATCTCCCTATTGTCCCCTATTTATACAAGAACTAAAGTTATCAAATATAATCAATTTTCAGCAATGACTGATATCCCAGCCATGGCCGCCAATATACCCCATACTATTTTATTTGTGTCTTGTTGATACTGCACATATCTTTTCTTTCTTTCTTAGCATGTGTATGCAGACAAGTTATATATCTCTATGTTTAGCTGTATTTCTCGCTGTGTGTAGTGAGTTGGCACATGCATATTCTCATCATGCTCACAGTTCTCCCCTGTGATTCCTCTATTGCTGCAGCTCCCTAGCTTTCTATTGGGGTTGTTTGACTGGGCTTCTGGAAAATGTAGTTTCCCAATCTGAAATGGTAGCCATGTGCACTGACCAGAAGGACTGCATAGAGAAGACCACAAGAGCAAGGATGGAAATAGAGTAAGGAAACAGGGATGGAGATCACATAGTAAGTGTATTGGGGCATATGGCAGTAAGTAAATACGTTTGAAAGAGGTTTTGGCAAAAACATGCAATTCTGGATGAATCCCTTTAGGTTAATCTGTGTTAAAGGTTAATCCTTTAAAGTCTCAGAAAGGAAATTATATTTGCCACAGATGAGGCTACAAAGAGCATATTTTTCTCTGGAGGACCTTTAATGTCCATGCATTACATGGACAGCCCATTCATTTCAATAGAAATGTAATGCTTCAATTCCCCATAGGTGGCACTACATAAAAAGTGAACACTTGCTGTCAGGACCCACTGCAGATTACATCTGATTAACAGACTCCCAGCAGCGCAATGTAGTCAGCTTATCAATGGGGGACCTTTCAACAAGAACAGTAGATATCTTCTAACCACATATGCCAAATGCCTTGTATCTTCTTTAGTGTTGCACGCACCTGGACACTGTAAGACCTTTTACCAACAACCTTAGGAGACATTCACACTACTGTTATGAAAGTCTGTTGCTCATCTGTCATAGGATGAGAGCAATGAACACTAACAGCGATAGAGTAACAAATGTATATGGAGTCCCCTCCATATGTGTCCATTCCCCTTGACTCTAATGTAAAAAACAAGACAGACGCTTTCTTCCATCCACTTTTGTTTACTTTTGTAACTGAAGAAAAAGTCCTGCAAGAATCCTATGATGCATTAGAGCAATGGACATTTATAACAGTAGTGTGAACATCGCCTAAGGTTGTCAGGAAAGGTCTTTTAGTGTCCCACACATGCAACACTAAAGAAGATATAAAGCATGTGGCATATGTGGTTAGAAGATGTCTACTGCCAAACTGTTTTTATTTTTTCATCCTGTGATGGATGAGAGCAATGGACATTAATAACAGTAGTGTGAACCTACCTTTAAATATTAGACATAAACCATATACTCAACAACTCTTTATGAAACAATAATGATACAATAACTCAAAAATAGGTTAATATTTAATGGTGGGGGGGAAAATGGTTTGGCATATTTAAATGCAATGACCCCTGTGTCTTCTAGATCATCAAGATCCATCGATATTTCCCTAGTTTGTATGGTCAGTTTAGGCAGTCCTATTTTAAGGATGATAGCTACCGTAAATATGCTACCCTTTCTTAGACCTATTGACGCTTTATATAGGTATATGCTAATATACATTATATATGGAAAATCTTAAACCGCACATTTCACATTTCTAACTGAAAATCCAAAATATACAGAAAGGTTTTTGCACTTGGCACACATTGCAGAGCACAATAAAGTATTCAGGCATTTGTCTTTTTCTATAAGAACCACATTGTTCTGCAAACACTTCCATAGACAAATACAGGATATGGCAAGGAGCCCGCATTCATCACTATAATTGTGTCTGCATAGAAGACTATTCTAATGATGTATGAAGAAGACACAGCAGACCAAATATTAGTTTAAATAGCCGAGCAAAAGGTGCCAGTTTGTTATTTTTTACGTTTACGGGACAGTCTCATTTTCTGTCTTGCTAATTAGATTACAGCAGTTTCAAGGATATGGAGGAAATTTGGAGGTTGACGGACGATATTTTTAGAGAATATCGAAGACGGTTTTTACTTTTAAGGCTTTATTGAAAGTATTAAAAACGGATTTATGAGTGTAAGAATGATGTGCAGAGGTATGTGCTCACCAGAAAAAGATAAGTAGGTCCACATGACTGAGGATCTGGAAAGTAAGGAGGAGGGAAAGAAACTTATGGGCAGCTACAAGAGTGGCAACAGAAAGAATAGGCAGTATGTGTGTTACTACACATTTCTTAACCCAGGCTACATGCATACAATCGTGTGCATTTAGCTGGGCCGTGATGGAACGGCACAGACGCACATGGATGACATCCGTGTCCAGTTGGTGCCTCTACAGCCCCATTCATTGCTCTCAGTGAGCCCAGGCCGCAAAATGGACTAGAATAGGACCTGGCCTGAGTTCTGCCCCAGGCTCACCGCGCCATAGGCAGGCCTGTGCTAACACTCGTTTTGTGTATGGGGCCACAGAAATGAATGGGTCAGTGTGCTAGCCGTGAAAAAAAAGCCATGGCAGAAACACCGCAGCAAAAACCGTGGCGTTTTACGGTATCTGCAAAGTGGATGCGATTCTGACTAATCCCATCCACACATTGTAAAAAACATCCACACCAGACATGCTGCGATTTCTAAAACTGTTGTGTTTTTATAAATCGCAGCATGTCAATTATACCTGCGGACTTTCTATGAAAAGCGTTGAGGGAAAAACGACAATGCGTTTTTTTTCCCGCAGCACTTTTTGGCTGCAGCGGGATGATAAATCTGGTGCATCACTGTCTATTCTAAGTTTATACCACCTGTTAGTTGGCTTTGCACCAAAAAGTTAAGTTAAAACTTTGGTGCTTTTCTGGCGCATATTGTCAACCCTGTCCTTTTTTGCATGATACACTCATTTCCCATTTACCACTTCCTACTCTGCTCCATACTATTTTGTCATGCTGAACATATAGTTAACGCTGAGCGCCGTAATAATATGGTGCTGTAATGTCGGGGGCGCCAAGGCTGTGCCTGTGACATTACTTCCGGCACTCGGCTGTGTTACAAAGCTGAGACTCGAGATTACCCCCAGAGTCGGAAAATACTCTGACTCTGGCAGATTAACCTCTTGGATCCCATAATTGCACATTGTACTGGGGATCAGAGATCCCAGGTTCAAGTCCCCTTGTGGAACAGGTAAAAAGTAAAAAAAAAAGTTAATAATAAAAACTAAACAAATAATAAAGTTAAAAAAACATATCACGGTTTTGGAAATTGCAGCATTTCCACTGCATGTGTTTTCCTGCAATATGTGGATGGGATTCGCTAGAATCCACATGGGGCCCAAGCCTAAAAAAGTTATAGGAGTCAGAATGCGGTGAACCCAGGAAAATCATTCATTTTCAAAAATTGGCAATTTATTTGTACAAATGGTAAAACACAATAAAACCAATATAAATATGATATTGCCACAATCGTAATGACCTGCCAATAATGCAAAAAATTTTAAAAATTATGACAGAATTGTGGAATTTTTCACATGAACCCCTAAAAAGTTAATAAAAGCTAATCAAAACATTATATGTACCCTAAAATGGTGCAAAATGAAAGAACAACTCATCACGCAAAGAATAAGCCCTCATATAGCTATGTCGACAGACAAAAAAATTATTAATTTTCGAAGACGGGGAAGGAAAATATGAACAAAGTTGGCGAGCATTAATGTGTAAACTACCCTGCATCCTTATAAGGGTTAAACCACTCTGCTACTGTAAGTCTGCCAGTTACAACATTTCCTGCAAAACAAGATGCTCTCATATCCATCTTTCGGATATAGTATTACAGAACACAATATCACTGAAATACATAAATTACCAATAGCTAATTGACTTGTACAGCTAGTTATTAACCTCTCTATGACACTGCATTGCATCCTACATTACATATGAACAGGAGCCATGACAGTCCACTGATAATTTAATATTTACTAAAAAAAAAAAAAGCTTGCACAACTAAACCAGAATATCCTGTTGTAATGGATGAGAATGTTCTAAGGATGCTTTTATGTGCTCAGTTTTTGGAGCAATAGTAATTTATAGTAAGTTTCCATAGCAGCCATTACTACTATGTAGAAAAGCATCTTGTTTCCAGCGCATGCTTGCAAAACCGTATACCGTTATTAGGTTCAATATCATGAAGCAGTTTCCTGCAAGGACAGTTCTAAGAATATTTTCATAGAACTGTCTTTTTTTTGTTAAAAAGAAGATCATGTCTATTTACATAAGGTTTTTGCTGTAATTTTACACTGCAGTTTTTTGCTACACCATTAAGCTGGCCATACACAATAGATTTTAGACTGCTGAAGTGGCAGATTTTGGACTGTCTGTTGTTGGTTGGTGGTAACCCACCCATACAGCCCATACAGCCAACCATCACCTGAAGTTGGTAAGAACCAAAATCTGGTGAGTTGGATTTTTTCTGCCGTAATCTATTGGGTATGGGCTAGACTGACAGACCTGTGGGAGATTTTTGTATTGTTTTGTATTTTTCACGAATATTGTGCATGTGTTGTACTGCTTCCAGACACCCACTGGCTCTCCAGCTACTGCAAAATGGTAACTCTAGACATGTCCTAGGAGTTGTGCAAGTTTTGCTCACTGGTATTGTGTAATGTAGCACCTTCATATAACTATTACTATCCGCCATGTTTTTTTATGATGTATTATCTAGTTTTTCCATGCCAGTTCTATAATAGCTTATTACAGAGCAGGATTAAGGATCTGTATCTGATCTAGGATCTGTATCCCACCTGGTCATCTATGGCGGCCACCTGCAGGAAAGCTGGCTATGCATGTGCATGGCTCTGTACATACGCTCTACACTGTGGGAACAATGGTATTATCACATTATACAGGCCTGAGAGGCTGTAGGATAAAATTAGCTGGCAACCTATTGACAGGGCATTGAGGCAGAGGTACCCTTGTACCCACTGAACTACTGGTTCACCTAACAACCAGATCGACAGAACTTGCCTGGCCAGAAAGTGTGGCTACTACCAGTTCCAAGGTGCTTGGAGCACTTAAGCCACTATCCTTTCATATAGATCACACACAGATAACAGAGACTGTCAGGTACTATTAGGGTAGAAGGACGACCAAGTTTCACCCGTGAAAATCGGTCCATGTGTTAGTCAGATTTACTGGCTTGAACTTCATGCTGGGAGCGGGACTCCTAGCATCCTAGTTATCTTTGATGGTAGGAGTCCCTGCCTCCTAGCAATATACAGTCCCGAACCAATTATAGTATAGGACAGTATGTCACTGGGGGTCAGGGACTGCTAGCATCATAGATAACTATACTGCTAAGAGTCCCGCTCCAAGCAAGAAGTTCAAGCCGGTAAATCAGTTTCACTGGTGAAACTCGGTCGTGTGCAGTAACCCTTAGAGAAATGATTTTGAAGCGGCAAAGGGATTGAAAAGGTTACTATGGATTTTTCATTCCATGTTCTGCTTCTAGTTGAATTTTTGTCCTAGATAACACATTTAGGCCAGTGCCCCACGTGGCGTAGCGTCTGGCTAATTCCAATCCCATTGCAGAAAAATATCTGCAGCGGACATGCTGCGATTTCAAAAAATGTGTTTTTGTAAATTGCAACATGTCAATTATACCTACGGAAACGTTGGCGGTTTCCATATAGGTATAATTGAAGCAGAAAGTTGTTTCCACCATGCTACATGGGGCCTTAGTCTTAAAGGGACAAGATAAAATCAAGGGTCTAAATGACCTGTTTTTCTCAAATGTGTTAACACATTTCTGTTCATATTCGCCATATATCCTAGTCTTTAGATCAAACATCTAGCCAATGAAAAGACTTCATGAGGTAAAGCTGACAACACAGAAGACATCGCTTAGAGATTCTTCCCTTTTATCAAGCCTTTTACGGACTAATTACAAATAATTGATATTGTACTTTGGCAATGCCAATCTTATAAGTGTAGTTGCAATTAAGTCTTAATTAAATCACCTATTAGACCTATTAAGTCAAGAAATGTCAACCCAATGCTCATGATCAGACGAAAGATCGATCCGGACATTCTTAACCAAACTGATGATCAACAACTCTAAACAAATCACATCAAAGGAAATAGGATGAAACGCTTTTCAATGTATTGAAGATGGCATTAGGCCCCACTTTGCGAAAATGTAGCTCCTTTGCTTGCTGCAGAAATGTAGAGGGAGAAAAGCGTTTTACAGTACCATCAAAGTGAATGGGATTCCATTAATCTCATCCACATATTGAGGGAATAAAAGAGCTGCAGAATAATGCAGAATGTTAATTTTAGCTGTGGAATCGCGAGCACTTTCCCTATATATTTAATAGGAAAAGAAAAAAAAAACGCAACAAAAACTGAATGAAAAACACTGCGGAAAAAATGCAATTTGTTCTTTTAGCTGCAGAATTGATCATTGTGATCAGGAGAAGACATTCAGGCACCAAGTTTTATGCTGAAGACTAAAGAAAAGACTATTAAAGAAAACTTCATGGTGTGTGTAAACAGACCAGGTGAAGAAGTTGTGGATGGAGTCTATTTCTCCAAGATTTATAGCTTTATCTATGCAAGGCAGCCGGGGAGTTACAGTAGTTCAGCACAGTTCATTCTCTAAGCCTAGAGTTACACGTGCGCTGGTTTTCCCGTCTTGAACTGTCTCGTAATGATTTTTTTATTTTCCTTAGCTGTGCACAGTTGAGCAGATTTATTTAACTGTCTAAAAGAAAAACTGCCTTAGTTGCCCATAGCAACCAATTCAGCTTTTATTTTGTATTCTGCTCCTGAAAAAAGCTGAATTAGTTGCTATAGGCAACTAAGACAGTTTTTCTTTTAGGACGGGGCCCCACATGGCGTAAACGCCGCAGTTTGGTATTATGACGTAAAAACCGCGGTGTTTTACAGTCCCTGCAATGTGTGGAATCCCATCCACACATTGAGGAAAAATACACGCATCATGTCAATACCTATGGAAACGCTGGCGGTTTCCCTATTGGTATAAAGGAAGCAGAAAGTCAGCAGAGGAAACCTGCGGAATTTCTGTAGAAAACACTGATGGAAAAATCACAATGTGTTGCGGCGTTTTACAGTCCCTGCAAAGTGGATGGGATTCTAGTGAATCCCATCCATACATTGCAAAAAAATAACTGCAGCGGAAATTCTGCGATTTCCAAAACCGTTGTGTTTTTGGAAATCGCAGCATGTCAATTATACCTATGGAAACGCCAGGGGTTTCCCTATAGGTATAATTTTAAGCAGAAAGTCCGCAGAGGAAAACTCTGCGGACTTTCTGTGAAAAGCGCTGTGTCAAAAACGATGATGGGTTTCCGCTATGTGGGACCTTAGCCTTATACTTACTTAGAGATGAGTCTCATCAAACTCATCTCTGGTGCTCCCAGGACCTGAGCAGTTCTTCAGTGAAGCCAGTGAAATTATTGGACATTTATCTTTTTAATTCACACTAAACATGTTACTACATGATGTACAATTGCAGAAATGAATTTAGAACCTAATGGTTACTACTTGGAAGAATATTCCACCGTCTCCATTTTCACCCAATGCCTTCCATGCTCAACTTCATTGATGCCAAATGTCTTTACAAAGTTGAGAATATAAATATTAGTCAGAGTAAGACCAGCATCACTAGCCATTCTTTTATCCATAACTCCTAAAAATCCATTACAAGTTTAATATTTAACCCAAAGCAGAAAAACATGCATTATTCTGTAAGAGAAAAAAAGTAAGCATTTACAAGAATAATGTATTTCCTCTGCGTGATTTACTCCACCGCAGTACCTTGTATGAAAGGAATGGCAGCGACTCAGGTCAGATCATGTTTTGATGGAATCTGCAATGACGCTCTTATTAATTATCCCACTTGACAGAGAAAATGTTCTGTTTGTGTACAGTTAGATGCGTATAATGGAAAGGCAGCTGCAGGACCTGAGGTCAGAAGAGAGACATAGTCTAAATCTTCCCTTGTGTCTAAATTATATGTTAGACAATAATATCAGTACATGGCGGAGACACATCTACCCCCACATTCTTATCAAAGCAATCTGCAGGTTACATTACATGCAGGAGAAGACTGAATATGTCCTAATTATTTACTGTAAATGTACATGGGGCCATCGGAAACTTGTCATTTACATATTTTATATTTGGTGATTCTCTCCCCAACATGTTACAGCAGTAATTTCCATCTCTCTGCGACTAGAGTTGTTATATTGACCTAAATGTATTTTTTTTTCTATTTCAGTAAGTGCTAAAATTATTTCATTTATCTAATGGACATAACAGATTGAAGACAATTATTGTTTACTGAACTATTATTTAGGCAAGACTATATACTTAGAAGGGAAGACTTCATGGCAGTATCAGAAAGGGTCCTAGGTTTTTGTGGGTCTTACTAGCCTCCAATCATTATACTTTGTAGGTCTTTGGCCATCTGGCTGATACTCGTGGGTGTTACCCTCCAACCCTAGAGCAATTATGTAAAATAGATTTCTGAGGTTCCGATCTGAGGTTTTTCTGCTGCTACGGTGATAGCGATAACCTTAAAGGTTATTTCAGTTTTGGAAAAACGAAGTCATTTTTATGGCAGTTTTCATGCCATTTTTTGAGCCAAAGTCAAAACTGGATTCAAAGTTAATATGAAAGAAAAAAAAGGACTATAAAGGAATGACTTATATGTATCCTTCCTGCTGGATCCTCTTTCTTGATTTGGCTCAACTAAACTACATGGAAAACTGCATTAGTGTTTTTCCGAAAAAAAAAATGCTTAAAGAAGTTGTCCAGGCAAAAAAAATATTTTTAAAATAGGCCAGTGGGTGGTGAAAAAAAAAAATCTCACCTGTCCCCGGTGCTCCAATGACCTCCCAGCGTGGTTCTTCTGCTGGGCTGTCTACTTGAAGTGAAACTCCTAGCCGGCTGTGATATCCTGGATCCCTTCTACTAAAGCCGCTGATTGGCCTCAGCAGTCATGGGACTGCTGAGGCCAATCAGCGGCCTCAGGAAGAGGCCCTGGGACTTCATAAGTAGTGACGTCACGTGTCCTTCGCTGAGGCCAGTGATTGGCCTCAGCGATCATGTGCGACAAGGACTTCCATCGGCAGACAACAATGGACCAGCAGTAGCAGACCGCGCTGGGAGGCAGCGGAGCACCAAGGAAATGTAAGTATGATTTTTTTTTTCACCTTCCCCCTATAAAATATTTGTCTGGATAACCCCTTTAAAGTCTGTTTGCTGGAGATCCAACCGCTGGGACCCCAACAACATGAAAATGAGGGGTTTAAAAGTTCCTCTGAGTGCTCCATGTTATTGGCATGATGGTGTACATATGTCACTGCTCCATCTACCTATATGGGACTTCCAGAATGGAGATGACTGACAGTCCCCTTTAAATGAATGCAGCAGTGGGCACACCTACAAACCATGCTCCATTGCTCAGGGGCACTTGTGGGCCCCTATTATCGTGACCACTGTGAGTCCCAATAGTTGGACCCCCAATGATCAATCAGTTATTCCCTGGTCTGTGGATAGTAGGTACATGCCATTAGTGGGAAACTCTTTTATGGCAGATATTGAACTGTATTTGACGGAAATCAATACAAGACCAAAGTGTCTAAAAAAAGAATATAATCAGAAAGGAATTTGGATAACACTCTGATAAATACTATATACTAGGACTAAACATTATTCAATCACACTATTATTACACTCCAAATTTATACTAATCGAAATGATGCCCATAATTTCTTGGACCTGATATTGCTGAAATTCCAATAATTACATCTATTTCATTGTCATTCATGTTCTTTAGTTATGGGAATAGATGTGCCACCAGTGATATAATGATTTCTAAATTAGTTTGGTTTTCTTCTATTAGGAAGGTGTAGTATTAAATTTAGAGTTATGATTTAGATCTTGCCTTATCTATCAAAAGTGCTTCAACAATATAATTAGAAAAATGTCTAAAATACTAATTATAAAAAGGATCGTGACCCGGCCTATAATTCAGTACCTGACAGTAAATGCTGGGTCCCACGCCTAACCACTTATGTAATGATGGTTTCATAGTCACATGGTACAGGATCATGGCCAACAAAGAGGTTTGACACATTTCTATCTATTCTTGTTGATCTATGTTGAAAGGCCCTGGGTTAGAAGCCTAAAATATGAGACATATTTTCTATTTCAGTCCAAGTAGCTACATCCTTTCTGCCATGACTGTAGCAGGTAACGCTGTTAGGCAGAGGAAAAATCTATTTTCTTATTCTGTTCTGGCCGCAATATCGGGCCACAGTGTGACATTGAACCCTGTACAGCCTTGTGAGTCGGACATTTCACAGTGATCAACATACTGTAGCCTACGACTCCACCTGCATCTATCTGTCCACATCACTGAGCCTTAAGGCCTGCAGTGCCTTACACAGAATTTTTGCGTCCATTCACTTTGTTGGTACTGTAAAACCCAGCATTTTTTTTTTTTTTTTTTTTTACTGCATTTCCAGAATGTGGGGCCTTAACCTAAGGGTGGCAGCAAAAAAGCGATGCGGGAAAAACCGTGTTAAGGCATTGCAGTTTTTCCTCTGAAGTTTCCTCTGCAGACTTTCTACTTCCATTATAGGGAAACCGCCAGCGTTTCCATAGGTATAATTGACATGCTGTGATTTCCAAAACTGTGACGGTTTTGGAAATCACAGCGTGTCCACAGCATATATTTTTTCGCAAGGTGTAGATAGGATTCTCTGTATAAAGCCGCAGCCAAACCATATTTAGGTATGTAGATAATTAAAAATTAAACATTTTTGTAAGTATAAATAATTGAAAATTTTGCAGTTTTGAAGATTTTCTCCAACCATCTTAGTGGTGACAGTCTGTTGTCTTGATCAGTTGCCAATGGATACAATCATGAATACAGGAACTTTCTATGGTCTGGCACCCCACCATGATTTCCTTATTGTAGCTGGGTTATTTTCTCACACAAGTAGTGTCCCTGTCTGACAGCCTGTCCACAATGAGATCATGGGCGGGTTTCTGACAAGTGCCAGACCATAGAAAGTCCCTGAATTTATGGTTATATTCATTGGCAACTGATCAAGATAAAAGACTGCCACCACTGAGATGGTTAGAGAAAATCTTTAAAACTCTGAAATTTTTAAAATTATTTATATTTGCAAAAATGTTTCATTTTTAATTGTTTACAAATTTAAATATGGTTATATTCATGGGAAAACCCCGTTTAAGGCTAAACCCCACGTAGCAAAAAAGCGCTGTGGGAAAAACCGGTGTGGCAACGCATCACGGTTTTTCCTGCAGCGCTTTTCACAGAAAGTCCACAGAGGGTTCGGTTCCTCTGTAGACTTTCTGCTTCAATTATAAGTATAGGGAAACAACCATAGGTATAATTGACATGCTGTGATTTTCAAAACTGTGACGTATTTGGAAATCGTAGCGTGTCCGCTGCACATAATTTTCCGCAAAGTGGAGATGGGATTCGCTAGAATACTATCCACTTTGCTGTGACTGTAAAACGCCGCATTTTTTCCACGGGCACACCACAGAATTTACACCACGTGGGGCCTTGGTAAATTCTACCCTGTTTCCATGTGTAGTTGGTCCTCCGGCCTGTGCTGTGACCCATAGGCTGTATTCAGTGCCACAGTTACTGAGACACAATGTTACCGTGGGAAAAACTAGGCATTGATTGTACAATTTGAGATGTCTATACTATAGATGACACTGTGTAAGCTTTTAGTTGCAGCAGAGCAAAGATCACTTAAAGCGAACCTCTGGTTCATGATAAAAACTTTTAAATAAATGTATAGTTATGACAGTGATTTTAATACTTTTGGTGTAGTTCCTCTGATTCCCAATCACCTGTTCATTTCTGTAAAATATCCACCACATCTCACACTATTTTATGCACATTGGGGCAGATTTATTATGCCTGTTTTCATGCATACAAGGCTCGCAATGGTTTTAAACTGTTCGCTACCTTCGACACTTTCTCAAAAAGGGGGTGTGATGAGGGCAGGCAGGTGGTATTTATCATCATTTACACCAAATCTGGCCTGGTGGAGGGTGCGTATCATATATGAGGAGGCATGCACCTCATAATATATGAGGCTCACCCTCTGCTGGGCCTATGAAGTTAGTATCACCAGTTTTCAGAAATCTGCCCTATTATGCTTTGGTTGTCTGACACACTTCCCTGCTCTAAACCACTCAATCCAAGATAAAGGGATTGAACTATTACTAAAATGCTGTGGCCAACAAAGTTGATCACGCCATTTTCATAGTGTCTCATTTTAGACACATTTATCATTCAGTCGCTCCAAAAGGAATAAGATTTTCCATTTTCTGATTTTAGACTTGCATATAGGTATGGCCAGCATTTGTTTACATTTTTTAAGCTAAAATACACAATTTTTATGCAAATAAGTGGTGCTGATCAGGGTTGGTTCACATTTGCTCCCGGAGTCCATCCGCTGTGAATCCGACCTAAATGTTAGAAAAAAGGATAGGGAAAGGTTTGAAACGGTTTGTTTAAAAACCCATTCACTTAAATGGGTTTTTAAAGCAACCCGCAGGTGTCCGATTGCATCCTCTGCGCAGCGAAGCCAGTTTTTTTTGGTCGGTCACAAAGTCCTGCATGTCCACAAAACCGGCTTCGCGGCGCGGAGGCTGCAATCGGACACCTGCGGGTTGCTTTAAAAACCCATTAAAGTGAATGGGTTTTTAAACAAACCGTTTCAAACCTTTCCCTATCCTTTTTTCTGACATTTAGGTCAGATTCACGGTGGACAGACTCCGGGCAAAAGTGTGAACGAAGCATCAGACTCATTTAGAGCTGTTCTAAATTTTAACAAGTGTTTTGTGGACTATT
Source organism: Leptodactylus fallax (assembly GCA_947044405.1). NCBI lineage: Eukaryota > Metazoa > Chordata > Amphibia > Anura > Leptodactylidae > Leptodactylus > Leptodactylus fallax. The sequence goes on from CAMRHE010000426.1 coordinate 1,433,434, forward strand.
TATTCATGGAAACCGCTCTAAGAATAAGCTTTCACACACAAAGGAATTCAATTTCATGTGCAGTAAAAAGGCTCTTGGTTCACAATCCTATTGATATGATATTTGAATAAGTGTTCTTTTTTCTTGGTTTTTTTTTTTTTGTGTTTTTTTTTTTTACCAATATGCACCGAAATCCAAAAAAAGACTGTGTGAATCTTCCATAACACACATTTTACCAGATATTTTGGTTCTAGAAATTAAACTCTATAGGTTTGAAGCCAGTTAAAGTTACGGTAAAAATGGAAGCGGGACAGGAAAAAGGTCTGAACATTCCACAAGAGGTTAAAGGGCAAGCTGACATTCTATGGTGATGGATGGGTAGCCATGCGAATATTACCATATAACAGAGGTCCCTCGAGTTACTTTGGTATCAGGATACAATATTTTCTACATACAATGATCTTTTCAGGACCATTGTACCTTGAAACCAGACACAACATGCAGTGCTTGGCTGGAGATTCCAACAAATCATCATGGTCATGTCACTGGTAAACCCCTGTATTAGTGAAGTGCATGCACTGACTGACGGACTAGTAGCGCCTCTCTACAATACAGTGTGGTACTACATGTGCTGTATAGCTCTTTTCCATTTACCAGGATGAACCCCTCCTTTGGTGAGAGCAGCTGCATGTTATTTTATGGCTGTACTCTGTATACTTTACTAGACCCTGAAAACCTTCTGTTACCATAATAGAAATTGATTGACTTTATGACTTTATTGGTAACGATTTTCTATATCTATAGTATATTAGTTATTAAATTATTTTTCTTTTACCCTCATTTTTTCATATTTTTGGTAACAATTTAGGCTCTTTGGAACCAATTGATGGTTTTATAAAGAGATATGGTTTCATCTGACATTGGTCGCCCCAGAACCAAATATTGTAGGTTGAGAGACCGCTTTATTATCCAAAGCAATGATTTACAATAACCAATTGTAATGATGCCGTTATGTGCTGACACCATCAATCACTGTATACTATGAGAGTATGTGGGAGGTGGTTCTTTAAGACATCTTATTACTGTGGCTATAAAAGATACATAATACCACATGTAATTACAACTCTATATAGGCTGTGTATATAAACACTGTCCTTGCTAAGGACTGACACCGGTATCATTTACTAATTACTATAAATTACATGTTCCTCTCATTTCTGGCATTTCATTACATGAAGGTATTTATTATCCCTCTACTTAGGAGTTCCTGAAGATGCATGGTGGAGTTACATATCCTATGAAAGGAAAGATGACTCAGTCCCATCCTAAGTGACCTGTAAAACCTGCATGAACAGGTCTTATATTAAGCAAATTAATAGTGCTGTCATATAAATTGTTAGTCGAGCTGTATTAGTAAGAGGCTGCGGCACGGGTGAAGATATGATATGAAATAGAACTGGGACTCTTAGCAAATAATGATCTATAAAATGTAACCTTGTGGGTACATTGTTTTCACCAGGTAGGGTATTTTGCGTCTTATAGGGCCCTTATACACTGTGGAAGAATTATCAATGCAGAAAATACACTGAAAAAATAAGGACTTGGTTTAAACACCACATTTTGACATTCCTGCATCAAATGCATCATAAAATGACATGCACTATTGAAAACTATATCACACACCACACCGAGGAAGAGAATGGCGCCAGGATACTACGCCAGCATTAATAATTGTCAGTCTTCAGGCTTAGTTTTATCTAGCAGATGGGATCCTAAATAAAGATGGCCATACACATTAGATTTCAGCTGGACTGGACTACAATCTAATGTATATAGGGGCCTCTCGACTCTCTCCTGGAGGGAGATGTCAGGGGAGAAAAGGATCGGGCAGTTGGATTTCAACATGTCTGATATTTTTTTTTATCAGGGAGATTAGACACCAACAAAATGAGTATGCCCATACTGCATATGGAGGGAAGGTTGGCAGGAATAGCTGTCAGCTGAAGCAGCTCTCATCTGTCAGCTATCCGAAGCTGATGGCCCGCTTGGCTTGAGCTTTATTAGTTTTACATGTCCTAATGTTGCAAATAATATGATTCGTTAAATACAAAAAATAAATAAATTCTGTAACCTGTCTTCATATTACTCCCTGGAATGTGATACTCTATTTTTTATATATTATTAGGGATTTTTATGATTAATGGTGGGATTTTAATGGGATTAAATGGGATTTTATGGTGCTGTGCTTGGCATTCAGTTAAGAGGTCGCAGCACTTTCCTGAATGCTGCAGCTCTTCAACCAGCTGATCTGTAAGGGTTCCAGGCAATGGACCCCCACCAATCACATATTGGTGTCCTATCCTAAGGTTAGGTATTTGTAACTCTTTTACATATGCAAGTATTTTCTATGGACATCTGACCTTCTATTTATAGTAATATTTAGGCTTTGGGTGCTAAATAACAACTTAAATACTGTATTTCGTATACAAACTTGAAAGAAATGGCCTCATTCATGTATGGTCACATTCATCAGAAAGTTTATTCACCCTTTTAATAGAAATTGGGATTATATAACATGAAATGCAATCCAGCGTTGTCCTTGGTAGACTCATTGCACGCTTGTATTTTTCTACAAATACGAATTAGCTGGTTACCACGCTACAGGGAATAATGGCACACAATAATGTATGACATCAATTAGAAACTAGAAAAATATGCAAAATCTAACATCAGTCATATTATAAAACCATACAACTAAATATGACTGATGCAGTGGCATTCCTTGACTTCAATGGCAACATTCATTCATTGTGTTAGGTACATTTTGTAGCAATAACAAGGTCATTGTGATTTATGGAAATATCTGAGGCCTTGAGTCTTGGCCTATTTAGCTCCACATTTGTGTTGTGGGAGGTAATTATAGCATTGCTACAATACAAAGATACCATATATATGTCTTACGCACAGAGCGTTTTACATCACTGCTATTGGATAACTGTGTTCATTATTGTGAAGGTATCTACAATACACAATGCTCCATCTCTTTTAAATGTAGTAACACTTTATATTCATTCAGTGAGCGAAACCCATGGCTCAATACGCACCAAAATCAACATGCAAAAAATTGTTTCCAGGTTTTGGGTCAGGTGGGGTCGAACAGTATTTTTACGTGGTATGTGATACCAGTCTCGAATGCCATTACATATTTTTGTGTATATTATCACAATACTTACGCAATACTTAACACAATATGCTGAACCAAGGTATATAGGCAATACATGTGTGTCTGTTAGAAGGTTGGAAAGGAGAGCAATGCTGTCAGATTAGTGCACATAAAACAATGCAATGTTGTGTCTAACTGATACCAATAGGTGAGTTAGTGCTCAAGGGTCAGAGACCGGATGGGTTAACCAAAAGCATTTACATTCTTTCTACTCTACAGAGCAATTTCACAAGCAATTCCTCCTAACACTCCAGTTCAGCCCACTACACCACAAGGCCGAACCAACGAGGCCATACTAGAGGCCCCAAGACAGCCAACCTTCCACTTTGATTTTCTTTTATTTATTTATTATTATGCTTACTTATATAGCGCCATCATATTCTGCAGCACTTTACAGACATTGACAGTCACTGTCCTATATAGGGCTCACAATCTACATTCCCTATCAGTATGTCTTTTGAGCTGAGACTTATCACAACCCCAAAATACTCCCCAAAACTGACCTCTCTATAGCAGGGGTAGGAAACCTTTTTTGTTCGGTGTGCCGATTTCGATTAAAAAAATCAAAGTTGAGGTATTATGTCCCATAGCGGCCCCTGCACACGGTATTATGTCTCACAGCGGTCCCTGCACATGGTATTATGTCCCATAACGGCCCCTGCACACGGTATTATGCCCCATAGTGGCCCCTGCAGATGGTATTATCCTCCATAGTGGCTCCTGCACACGGTATTATGTCCCATAGTGGCCCCTGCACACGGTATTATGTCCCATAGTGGCCCCTGCACACAGTATAATATTCTAACTTTTATAATATTCCAATTGTCACCACTCACTAGCTATTATTATACTCCGAGGTCTCTTCAGACCCCAGAGTAAAATAAGTGGAGGGCCAAGAGAGATGACAAACATAAAAAAGAGTGTAACTCACCTTTTCCTGCGCTCCACAGCACTCTGTGCTTTTTGGGCGCTTCTGCCTGTAGTCAGCGACTGCCGATCGGGTCTCTGGGGTCACGTTGCGTCATTATGTGTAATGACGTCAGACATGACCCCTGAGGCCCTGTCTGCGGTCTCTTACGTCAAACAGAAGCGCCTGCAGAGCACAGAGCGGCTGTGGATTCAGGGAAGATGAGTTAACATTATTTTTTATGTTTGATCACCTCCCCGGGGGCTCTGCTTATTATACTCTGGGGTCGGAAGAGACCCCACAGTATAATAATAGCAGTTTTGTTTCAGCCGTGTTTGGTCCGATTGAAACTGCTGGGTGAGGACTCGGGCTGCCATTGCCAGGGAATTAAGCCTGGCGTGCCACTCTTGGCACACGTGCCGGGGGTTGCTGACCCCTGCTCTCTAGGCTGACAGCATAGTCAGCCCATGCTATTTAAGTGACAGCTGTGAAAGCTTCTCCTTTCCAAAGGTAAGGTCCTTCAGCTATTATATCCCAGAGACCCCAGAGTTCTATAATTTACAGGTGCGGTGACCAGATGGAAGGTAACGCTGCAGTTGGGATTGCGGGGTGCAAACAGCGCAGACTTGTCACGGTCTCTGGGCACGAGGGCGCAGCGCTGGTGCTGTCCCACGTTACCACCACTAGTACCGGTGATGAGGGGGCTGCACAAATGTTGGTGGTGATTGTTCCCCCGGGGCGCTTCCCCTATACTGTGCCGACTGGTGGTGTTTGGGGCGCCCTGATGTTGTCGGTGCAGAGTCAGACACAGAAACGGTTGTAAAGTTGAACTTTTACTTCCATGGGTGTGGAGGCACAAATGCTTAAACAGTTTCTTCAATACAAAACAACGGGGTACGCCTGGTGACACAGCAAAGTCCTGGGGTGCAGGGTAGACTTGATGAAAGATGTTCCTAGCCCCTTATACTTCAGTGTTACAGCCCTAAGGTGCGTCTGGGCTCCTATTTGGCTCATAGGAGGATGCCCACCATGATACTAGTACATAATATTCCCCACTCACGTTATGTGGTCCTGATAGCTCAGAGTTTCGGGGTGCAATAGTCAGGGTGGCGGGATATTCCACAGGTCTGGCCTTGGCCCCTGGATCCTGTGATACTGGCTATGGAGCACGTGTTCCAGAATGTTCTCTCCAAAGTCTCATGCTGACAAGATAATGATGCTTGACTTCCTTCAGGGCGATGGCTAGGCAGACAGGGGACAGGATCTTCTGAATAGCTGGAGTATGTCAGCTCTCCAACCTTCCTGGGCCTGTCTAGGACTTGAGATTCCTGCACTAAACTCACTGCTTTCTTCACAGGACATCACACTTATCTCCTCACCTCCTCCTCCTAACACTCCACACTTCTAACTCCTCACACGCAGGACCTTCCTGCAGGGGTGTTACCATGGGGACCCAGTGATCAGCTGACTCTTCCCCTTTTCCCAGGCGATGTCCTCCCATTGGACATTTGGTTACTATTCAATCCTATGGGAGGTGTAATGCATGTGTGAGGCTCACTAGGTGGCGCTGTGTTGTGTGAGACTCAGGACCCCCTGCTATGTCACACAGGCTATGAAGCAACAGGAAATAATACAATGCACAGAGATCACCCTCAGCCCAGCCATAGCCAGCTCTGGGATGCCACATACTCCCCCTCTTTCACTGAGCCGACCTCGGCGACGGGCTGGGGTGAAGGTGAGAAATGTAACATAACGTTAATAAATACGAATAAAGTGCAAATGTCACTAACAGTTTAGAAAAATATAATACCTAGAAACTTGAGGTAAGACCTCCCGGCATAGTCCTGGAATGTCCATGAGAAGTCTGAAGGGTAACGGAGAGATAATTAAACTCAGACTTATGGAACCTTTTGGCGGTACCATCAGACAGTCCATATAGAAACAACAGTAGTGCAAATGGGTCCAGAGGCTCTCTGGCACAAATTTCGTGAGTGTCCATTATCATGAGAGTCTCTCTGAGAAACAATAAACAGTCCTTTCTGTAAGGAAGAGTAGGCACTCTAGCACGAATGTCCATACCGCAATGGGGTAACAGAACTTCCTTGGCTCGGTGAGCCAGGCACTATGGCTTGGATTGTTGCATATAAATGTAAATACTATATTACATGGCAAGATATTATATTTATACTGTATATACACACAGGAAAAACATTAATGTAATCAGAGCAGGAATAACATATATACAGAAGCAGAGACAGTTAACCTCTTTTACCCAAGGACAGCCATGGCATCACTATAGCGTGTTGGAGGTATGCCTTTTGTGGTACGCTCAGAACGCCTAAGTGGAACGAGATTTGAATCAGGAACAGAGTCACTGAAATCAATTAAATCATCTGTCGAAGGGTTCTCTTGCACTAGAGCAATTGGTGGATAACAGCTAAATGGTAGTAGTTTAGGCGCCCACATAAGCTCAGTTAACGTTGGGGGTCTCTCTTTCGCTTCAGAAGGTGACAAGATCTCTGTACTCGTTGTCTCAGCTGGGGTCACCTCTGTGGGTAGTCCTTCTTTAAGGCACAGCTTCAGACGGTTTCGGTGTACTACTTGGGGCTGTCTCCCAGGTTTAGAGATCTCATACACGTCGGTTTCAGGATATGGTATGGAGATGACACTGTATGGTTCTTTCTCCCAGAATGGATCCAATTTCCCATTCCGATGGTTATTTCTTAACCATACACGGTCGCCAACTTTCAGGGGCGCTGCATGGGCGCGATGGTTGTAATCCTCCTGTTGTCTCCTACGAACCTCATCCATGCGCGTTTCAACTATCTCTTTAGCTTCCTCCATACGTCGGCGGTGTTCAACAACCCAGTCTGTTATGGGTAGTGGATTGATGATGTCAGGGACCTTCACATCAAGGGTTAAGTCTGAAGGAAGTTGACCTTGTCTTCCAAACATTAGATAAAATGGTGCGTATCCCGTAGATGTTTGGGGTGTGTTGTTGTAAATATAGGCCAAGTCCTTGATACGCTCAGGCCACTCAACACCAGGTGTAACTGCGGCTTTTCTTAGCATGCCGATGATCACTTGATTTGCCTTCTCGCACATACCATTCCCTTGAGGGTGATACGCTGTGGTTCGCAACTTCTTGCAGTCTTGGAACTGACACAGCTCACGGAACAATTGGGATTCAAACGCCGATCCACGGTCGGTGAGAATATGCTCAGGACAACCGTAATGGCGGACAAACTCTGCGTAGAAGGTCTCAGCCGTAGTTCTTGCTGTAAGATCTCTGACAGGCACGATGACAAGGAACTTGGAGTAATGATCCACCATTGTCAGAGCGTAGCTGTAGCCGGAACGTGTGGGACCCAACTTCACATGGTCCAGAGCAACAATTTCACACGGCTTTTGAGTCTTAATTGGATGTAGAGGGGCCTTCTGATCTCTTCGACCTTCCTTGGTGATACTACAGGCGGGACACTCTCGGCACCAACTCTCAATGTCACTCCTCATCCCAACCCAATAGAAGCGACGACGGATGGTAGCTTCGGTTTTTGTACCCCGAAGTGACCGGATCTGTCATGATACGCCTCAAGTATCATCTGTGCGTCTCTTCTTGGTACGAGGATCTGATGAAGCCTTTCACCTGTGACAGGATCAAGAGTGTTTCTATGTAGAAGGCCTCGTTGGACAAACAGGCGCTTCCTCTGTCTCCAAAGGCGTTTTAATTCCACGTCATGAAGACCTCTCTTTACACGGGTTGGTATTCTTCCTGTAAGCAGGAAATCTGACAATTCTCCTAAAACTCTGCTCTCTTCTTGGAACGTTTTCCACAGAGATGGCTCCTGGAGGGATTCGGCAGCTGTTTTCGCCAGAGATTCTCCTTCTACAGGGACACCAATAGCAACCTGTTGGGCAAACTTGTTGTAGAATGGTGGCATCTCCACCTCTTCCCAGATGTCTTCTCGGGGTGGTTCTTCTCCCACAGGCAACCTTGAGAGTGCATCAGCGTTAACGTTGGACTTGCCACTGCGATACTTGACAGAGAACTTGTAATTCGCGAGTCTTGAGGCCCACCGTTGTTCAAGGGCTCCCAGTCGAGCAGTGTCCAGATGCGCCAACGGATTGTTATCTGTGTACACGGTAAAGGGTGTGGCAGCCAGGTAGTCTTTAAACTTCTCTGTCACGGCCCAGACAAGTGCCAGAAGTTCGAGTTTGAAAGAACTATAGTTCTGGTCGTTCTTCTCCGCACCTCTCAGACTCCTGCTGGCGTAGGCGATGACTCGCTCTTTGTTGTCCTGAACCTGGGACAACACTGCACCCAAACCTTGGTGACTTGCATCTGTGTACAAGCGGAATGGCTGACTGTAGTCGGGATAGGCTAGAATTGATGGTTGCGTCAGAAGTGTTTTAAGCACTTGAAAGGCTTCCTCTTGACGCGCTGTCCAGTCTACCGGAAGCTTTCGGTTGTAGTTTTCTCTGGGACAACCGCGCAACAACTCGTTCAGAGGCTCGGCTACTTGGGCGAAGTGTGGTATGAAACGCCGGTAGTAACCTGCGAATCCAAGGAAGCTTCGGACTTCTTTGACGGTAGTTGGTCTTCGCCAGTTCTGGACTGCAGTGATCTTTTCAGGATCAGGTTGGACGCCTTGTGCGCTCACGACATGCCCAAGGTAGTGAACTTGGGGTTTCAACAGGTGGCACTTGGAGGGCTTCATCTTTAGGCCGTGCTGTATAAGTACCTTGAATACCTCGGACAGGTGACGAAGGTGTTCTTGGTATGTCCGGGAGAATACAATAACATCGTCCAGGTACAGTAGCACACTCTGGAAATTCTCATGGCCGAGGCACCTCTCCATAAGCCGTTGGAATGTGGCTGGGGCATTACATAGCCCAAATGGCATACTATTGAATTCAAAGAGTCCCATCGGGGTCGTAAACGCAGTCTTTTCACGATCTTCAGGCGCCATAGGGACTTGCCAGTATCCACTGGTTAAGTCCAGGGTCGAGAAACAGGTAGCTGATCCCAAAGCCGTTAGAGATTCCTCAATCCGCGGCAATGGGTATGCATCTTTGTGCGTGACGTTGTTGAGTTTACGATAGTCCACACAAAATCGTAGGGTTCCGTCTTTCTTCTTGACAAGGACTAGCGGGGCTGCCCAGGGGCTGTTACTCTCCCGGATGACATCAGCATCTCGCATCTCTTGGATCAACTTTTTCACCGGTTGGTACATCGCGGGTGGTATTGGACGGTGACGCTCCTTGATTGGATGGTGGTCGTCAGTCAGAATGCGATGTTGTATGGTCGTGGTCTTACCAAAGTCCAATGGGTGTTTGCTGAATGCCTGTTGGTAACGCTTGGCCACATTGCGAACCCCATTGATGTGCTCTATAGGGGTATTGGCGTCTCCCACATTCAATTCATCCCACCAGGACTTCGTGGCTCCATTCTGAATGTTCTCAGCAGCTTGGGTGGAATGCTGTGTGGCGGTAGAATTACCAGAGAGAATGTCTTCTGGTGCTAACCGGTGTAGCAGGGCCACAGAGTGGAACTTGTGGAGGTTCACTGGAGCATCGCCCAAGTTGACTAAGCGGACAGGAACACGTCCATTGGAAACTTTGACAAGGCTGCGGGCAGCCATGACAAGTGGTTGGCCATCTACCTGTATGGATTGTAGCAAGGCCTCGTAGTCCTGATTTTCTATGCCCGGAAGGGCACGGCACCACACCATAGTTTCTGTTCCAGGCTGTAGGGTTACTGGACGGGTATCTTGGATCCGGACTCGACCAATTTCACCTTGTTTGTTGGCGAACTTGTGCTGAGCATTGAGTACACGAATGGCCCGCTGAATGGTCTGCTGGTCACTGGGAGAAGCTGTAAGGAGAGAGGCATGCAAGGCATCCAACACTTCTGCAAAGCAATGGCGTAAAACATTCATGCCTAATATTACAACTGCAAACCTATCATCCTCTACATCAGTGACAATTACACCCTGTCTAGGCAGTTTCAAGTCCCCAATCTGGATAGTGGGTTCCCAATAACCCTGCTGTGGTATGGGCTGTCCATTGCTGGCACACAGATTTATCCATGTGTCAGGTGTTCTATTCAACACACCTAAGTCCCAATGTTCAAGGAACACCTGCTTGCGCAGGGTTGTTACCTGAGATCCAGTGTCCACCAACGCTGTCAGAGGGACGCCGTTCACCCGGATTGTGATGTGTGGGCAGGCTGAGACGAAGCGTGACAATGGCACTGAAGATTCACCTGGGCCCTTCTTCTTTCCTCCCGAGGGGCGGCCCGCTGCCTCGGGGGTGGCCCGTTTAACTGAAAACACTGAGGCCTGGTGTGTCCATATCTATGGCAATAGGTACAGTATGGCCTCTCACTCTGCGGAGGTTGCACTGAAGACGGACGTCTGGGTGGCGACTCAGGTGAGATGTTGAGACTTCGCAAAGGATCACTGGACGATGAAGACGGCTGGGTCAGACGATCTAGACGGACGGTGATCTGTTCCATGGCACGGGTCAGATGATCCACTCGGGCCAGAAGGTCATCTCTGGAGACTGCTGGTGTAGTCTGCGCAGTTTGGGCAGCAGGTGAGGTACCCAGAGGTAGTGGCAGGACAAATGGAGCAATGCTTGTTGAGGGTCCAGGTGAGGGAGCACAGATGACTGGGCTCGGCTGGGGCTGCTCCTGTCCCAAGACCTGGATGGAAAGGGCCTTGAAGTCAGCAAACGTGATGCTGGGATGTTGTGCAGCAAGCATTCGCAACTGACTCTGGAGCAATGTGGTACCCGCCCCTTCTATGAAGTGGTCAAGCAAGATTTTATCAGAGTCCACATTCTCACGTGGATCCACTTGCACCACAGCTCTGAACGCCTCTTGGAGGGATAAAGCATAGTCCCGCAGGGTCTCACCAGGTAGTTGTCGTATGGAAAAGAAGCGCATCTTTACCTCGGAGACAGATCGCACGTCAAAGTTCACCTGGAGTTTGTCCAGAATTTGCCCAGGGGTTCTTTTGTCAGAGGCAGGCCAGGATTTGACCTCCCTAGCTGCAGCACCCTCAAGCTGGCCCAGCAGGATCTGTATCTGCTGTTCTGTATTCAGAGGATAGAACTGGAAGAGAGACAGCATCTTCTCACGAAAGTCCCTGAGGGTATGCGCCTCCCCTTTGTAGTGCGGCAGCCATGGTGCGCCAGGGTAAAATGGCATGGAGAATGGTAGGCTGCTCGCCATGGGCACTGCTGGATCACTAGAAACAGATGGCACAATGTCACTTTGCTCAGTCATGTTGTTTGCAGGTATGACTGAAATTAGGTCGCCGTCTCTTTAAGAAACTCAACTGCTTGCTGGCAGGGAATGGAGACTACAACTTGGAATGCTGTCCCTTTAAGAATGCTGTAGCTATTACCAGAGTCACTGTGATGCAGGCTGACGGTGTGCTCCCCCTCTTTAATGGTGGCACTCCCCACGGACACTGTACACGGAAAACACTCGCTGGGGCCGTGGGAGGACTGAAGACAAGGACAGAGAGGCACAGTACTCACTGACAGCAACTGCAGCGTGGACCAGAGATCAGCGGTGCACAGCAGGGACGGTGATGCGGCACCGGAGAGTCAGAAATGGCGCTGGCACGTTCGCCTTTCACTTTCTTGTATGGGTGCGCTGGAGCATTGCGCTCAGCATTCTGGGCTCTCCTAAGATGGCGGCAGATGGGTCTCCAGGCCTCATGGGCAGTGCTAAAAATCTCCCGCACTTTTGCAAGGTACAGTTAACCCTTTGTGGGCGTTCTTACACAGCGATGTGGCGCAGCAAACAAGTCCTGGGCGTTTTAACTCTTCCAGGGCTGTAACACACTGAGAGGACAGTCTTTAGGGCTTACTTCAGGGGTATAGGGCTCCCCCTCTTTGTGGCAAGCACTCTCAGGGAATAAACTTGATCTTAGCAAAGTCCACAATAAAGACCGATGCTCTGGAGACAATTTGGCGCACTTTTCGTGGCGACTTTCTCAAAATGGCACACACCCGTATCCTGTTCGTGACGCCAGTTTTTCTTGCGGTGACCAGATGGAAGGTAACGCTGCAGTTGGGATTGCGGGGTGCAAACAGCGCAGACTTGTCACGGTCTCTGGGCACGAGGGCGCAGCGCTGGTGCTGTCCCACGTTACCACCACTGGTACCGGTGATGAGGGGGCTGCACAAATGTTGGTGGTGATTGTTCCCCCGGGGCGCTTCCCCTATACTGTGCCGACTGGTGGTGTTTGGGGCGCCCTGATGTTGTCGGTGCAGAGTCAGACACAGAAACGGTTGTAAAGTTGAACTTTTACTTCCATGGATGTGGAGGCACAAATGCTTAAACAGTTTCTTCCATACAAAACAACGGGGTACGCCTGGTGACACAGCAAAGTCCTGGGGTGCAGGGTAGACTTGATGAAAGGTGTTCCTAGCCCCTTATACTTCAGTGTTACAGCCCTAAGGTGCGTCTGGGCTCCTATTTGGCTCATAGGAGGATGCCCACCATGATACTAGTACATAATATTCCCCACTCACGTTATGTGGTCCTGATAGCTCAGAGTTTCGGGGTGCAATAGTCAGGGTGGCAGGATATTCCACAGGTCTGGCCTTGGCCCCTGGATCCTGTGATACTTGCTATGGAGCACGTGTTCCAGAATGTTCTCTCCACAGTCTCATGCTGACAAGATAATGATGCTTGACTTCCTTCAGGGCGATGGCTAGGCAGACAGGGGACAGGATCTTCTGAATAGCTGGAGTATGTCAGCTCTCCAACCTTCCTGGGCCTGTCTAGGACTTGAGATTCCTGCACTAAACTCACTGCTTTCTTCACAGGACATCACACTTATCTCCTCACCTCCTCCTCCTAACACTCCACACTTCTAACTCCTCACACGCAGGACCTTCCTGCAGGGGTGTTACCATGGGGACCCAGTGATCAGCTGACTCTTCCCCTTTTCCCAGGCGATGTCCTCCCATTGGACATTTGGTTACTATTCAATCCTATGGGAGGTGTAATGCATGTGTGAGGCTCACTAGGTGGCGCTGTGTTGTGTGAGACTCAGGACCCCCTGCTATGTCACACAGGCTATGAAGCAACAGGAAATAATACAATGCACAGAGATCACCCTCAGCCCAGCCATAGCCAGCTCTGGGATGCCACACAGGCGGTGGCCATTTTAGTTCGAGGTGAACCGAACAATTTGGAATATTTGATTTGTACACAGCTCAGCTTGAGTCAATTCGCCCATCTCTAATTCTTTTTCTTAATAGTTCTGGGGCATCTCAGTGGTCAGGGCAACAGAATTGGGAATCTACATGGCATAGAATTTAGCAATAACATACAGTTTGCTGGTGAATTATAGTAAATCTTTCAGACTGAGGCATCCCAGCCCTGGCTCAGATTCATCCCCACCCTATTACACCCACTTTTTTTTTTTTTTTTTTAATTGGACAAAGTGCCTCATTTTTGCTGTAAAAAGATTTAGCCACTTTTACGCCACAAAACTGGCATGCTTGGGTTAGGAAATGCAGTCAATAGTCGTTTATTCCATAAGGTAGTATAACATTTACCCACATACAAACATTCCAAATATCAGTATTTGACAGGGAGCGAATAATATGCCCTAATGCACAACCTGTAAGAGTTCTCTCTACCTGGCATTACTCATTTATATATACCTTGCTGTCTTCAGATGTGACAAAGGGGTCTTTGAACCCTCAGACACCGAGAACCAGCGGTGAATGCTGCCTGAGTGCCCCCTATAATTACATCCTTGAACATATTACAGTCCCTAAATAATACCATAGCTTGTACCATGATATTTTAAATGATCTACCATGACTGGACCCACCATAAATGGGCACATATGACAGGGGATGGTTTAAATGTACATCGGTACTAAGATGATTTTCAAGAACCTTTCAAATTGATCAAAAGTTTGCTATCCTTATAACCTCTTCTGTACTAGTCTAGATACATATTAAGAGCTTATTAAACTTCATCACAACCTCACAGATCAGACATATTTCCCACCTCTTGGTTTGACATTTTGACTGGAGTTTTCTTTATATTTACAATGCCTATTTACAGACTTTGCCTGTTTAATGAATGTCTTGATATTTTGCCTTGGCCATCAAATTATTTTCATTGATACCGTGCCCGGCTGCCGGTTTGTCACTGAACTTTACTTTAGATATGTCTACTCTTTTGGGCAAAGATTTTTCACCTTTTAATTTTATTTTGGATCATATGCAGAATCACATACAAAAAATTATCCAGACAGAAGGAAATATGGAAGAGAAAGGGTGACATAAATTTATAACTAAAGTGTATATATTAAGTAATTATCATCAAATTTCACAATTTATGGGGCCAGTCACATCCTGGTTTTAACATCCGTTTAGCAGATCTGTTTAATGGATGCAAATATGAATGCTGAAAACTGCTGAAAAAGGTGACAAATAGAAATGGGCTAACCTCTCAGGATTCATTTTGTGTTCGAGTTTGGAGGCTCGGGTCCCCTATTCATTTCTGGACAAACAAGTTCCGTATGGACACCTTAAAATGGCTTACAAACATAGTGTAGAATATTCTTAGGACTCCTAGGAACATATCTATCCAATTTCAAGCTCAGTAAGCCAAACACAGACAACATGACACAGAGAACATTCATACTCACCTTCCCTTACCTCTTTTGGGCCTCCTTGTGGTGTACGGCAGTCTCCTGGTGATGTCTCACATTCTTCTCTAATGTCATCAGCTAGATGGTCATGGCTGAGGGCTGTCATTGGACCACCAGTGGTCACATGCACATGTCAAGTGTCATGACGTTATGACCCAGTCCAATGACGTCACAGAAGAGTGCAGGACATCACCAAGAGAGCGTCGGATGCCGCAAAAGGCACAAAAGAGGTAACAGAAGGTGAGTATTAATGTTTTTAGTTTCTTCACCTCCCCTGGGCCTCCACCTATTATACTCTGGAGTCTGAAGAGACCCAAAAGTATAATGTGTCAGCCTTTTAGTTCATCCAAGATTAATCTCCATTTGTTCGGTTTTGTAAAAAAAAATTAACAATTTGGAATATTCGGGTCAAGCCCATCTCTAGTGTTGGGTCCAACAAAAAAGAATTTTTAAATGATATATGACATAAAGGATTTTTGGCCGTCCATTTGCTTCCAATTTTCCCATTCATTTTTGTGTCCATAAAATGGATGTACTGACAGATGTTAAAAACATGATGTGAATGGTCACTTACGCCAAATGAAGTGCTGGTTGCTAAGTAAAAATTTAGCAAATGAGCAGAATAATAAAAACAATGGGGCCCATTCATGCAATTTCTAAAGTAACAACTGTCTTAGTTAACCATAGCAACCAATCATAGTGCAGCTTTCTTTTTTTTATTAAAGAGCAGAATACAAAATGAAAACTGAGCTATGATTGGCTGCTATGCGCAGTTTTCATTTGAGACAAGAATGAAAAGAGAAACTGACTTCCTGTCCACATGAGACAAAGCGTCAACTGCAGAGTGTGATTTGTTGTCACATGTCAAAAATAACAAAGCTGGAAATTTTACTTTAATGAAATGATTTAGGGAACAATTAACCACTTCCAGACTGTCCTTTAACTTTATATATACAGGCAGTTCAGTCTTAACTCATCAAGGATGTATCTCTCTCTCTCTCTCTCTCTCTCTCTCTCTCTCTCTCTCTCTCTCTTATATATATATATATATATATATATATATATATGCAGGGGCATAACTAGCAAAGACTGGGCTCCATAGCAAACCTTTGACTTGGGACCCCCACCCCCACATGGCATAGAGCTGCCTTTCCTGGCCCCTTCACACAATATAATATTTTATAGAGGCCCCTTCACACAGTATAATGTCCCATAGTGGTCCTTCTACACAGTATAATGTCCCATAGCAGCCCTTTCACACAGTATAATGTCCCATAGCGGTCCCTCCACACTGCATAATGTCCCATAGTGGCTCCTTCACACAGTATAATGTCCCATAGTAGCTCCTTCACACAGTATAATGTCCCATAGTGGCCCTTTCACACAGTATAATGTCCCATAGTGGCCCCTCCACACTGTATAATGTCCCATAGTGGCCCCTTCACACATTATAATGTCCCATAGTGGCCCCTTCACACAGTATAATGTTCCATAGTGGCCCGTTCACAAAGTATAATGTCTCATAGTGGTCACTTCTCACAGTAGAATGTCCTACATTGTTTGCTGCAAAGAATGCAAAAATTTCGGGTTCGGCAAAACTTTGGGGTCTCTTCAGACCCCATAGTATAATGTTTGTAGCCCCAGGGGAGATGAGCAAACATAAAAAACAGTGTTACTCACCTCTCCTGGGCTCTGGTCCGACGCTGGTCTGACCCACTTGACGTCTGTGATGTCATTGAAGAGGCCTGAAGACTCACGTCAGAGATGATGTATGTATGTAATTGAGTTTTTCAGGCCTAGTGACAGGTCCTCTTTAAATATGGTTATGTTCATGGGAAAGCGCCATTAACCTTTATTTATAAATGATCCAGTGTGTTGACCTTATGCAGACTGTATTGAATGATTTTGGATTTTAGTCCAACTTTAAAATTAATGTCAAAGTCAATTAAAGTCAAAAGTTTTTAACATTACTTTACCTGTCTAGATATCCATATTTCTTGATGTTTATTGAACACTTCACCCATTACATCAGATCCTAAAAATCAATAAAACTTCTGTTGTGAGGCCCACATAGGTCTTCCAGATGGGAATATATTAAAGAGAACAGCATTGAAATTTGACCATGTTGGTATTATATCTCTGATCTCTCACCACATAACCTATTGTCAAAGCCACCATTCTGAAAGCTATATCCTACACATACGGAAGTCTTTTCATTCTAGCTCCATTTTGGAATAAGATACAGTGGGTACAGAAAGTATTCAGACCCCTTTAAATTTTCACTCTTTGTTTCATTGCAGCCATTTGCTAAAAGCAAAAAAGTTCATTTTATTTCTCATTAATGTACACTCAGCACTCCATCTTGACAGAAAAAAAAACTGAAATGTAGATATTTTTGCAAATTTATTAAAAAAGAAAAACTGAAATATCACATGGTCATAAGTATTCAGACCCTTTGCTGTGACACTCATATTTAACTCACCTGCTGTCCATTTCCTTCTGATCCTCCTTGAGATGGTTCTACTCCTTCATTGGAGTCCAGCTGTGTTTAATTAAACTGATTGGACTTGATTAGGAAAGGCACACACCTGTCTATATAAGACCTCACAGTGCATGTCAGAGCAAATGAGAATCATGAGGTCAAAGGAACTGCCCAAGGAGCTCAGAGACAGAATTGTGGCAAGGCACAGATCTGGCCAAGGTTACAAAAGAATTTCTGCAGCACTCAAGGTTCCTAAGAGCACAGTGGCCTCCATAATCCTTAAATGAAAGAAGTTTGGGACGACCAGAAGTCTTCCTAGACCTGCCCATCCAGCCAAACCGAGCAATCGTGGGAGAAGAGCCTTGGTGAGAGAGGTAAAGAAGAACCCAAAGATCACTGTGGCTGAGCTCCAGAGATGCAATAGGGAGATGGGAGAAAGTTCCACAAAGTCAACTATCACTGCAGCCCTCTACCAGTCGGGGCCTTATGGCAGAGTGGCCCGAAGGAATCAGTGCAAGACATATGAAAACCCGCATAGAGTTTGCCAAAAAACACATGAAGGACTCCCAGACTATGAGAAATAAGATTCTCTGGTCTAATGAGACAAAGATTGACTTTTTGGCGTTAATTCTAAGCGGTATGTGTGGAGAAAACCAGACACTGCTCATCACCTGCCCAATACAATCCCAACAGTGAAACATGGTGGTGGCAGCATCATGCTATGGGGGTGTTTTTCAGCTGCAGGGACAGGACGACTGGTTGTAATTGAAGGAAAGATGAATGTAGCCAAGTACAGAGATATCCTGGAAGAAAACCTCTTCCAGAGTGCTCTGGACCTCAGACTGGGCCGAAGGTTCACCTTCCAACAAGACAATGACCCTAAGCACACAGCTAAAATAACAAAGGAGTGGCTTCGGAAAAACTCTGTGACCATTCGTGACTGGCCCAGCCAGAGCCCTGACCTCACCCTAATTGAGAATCTCTGGAGAGACCTGAAAATGGCTGTCCACCAACGTTCACCATCCAACCTGACCGAACTGGAGAGGATCTACAAGGAAGAATGGCAGAGGATCCCCAAATCCAGATGTGAAAAACTTATTGCATCATTCCCAAGAAGACTCATGGCTGTACTAGCTCAAAAGGAAGGGGCTTCTACTCAATACTGAACAAAGGGTCTGAATACTTATGACCATGCGATATTTCAGTTTTTCTTTTTTAATAAATTTGCAAAAATATCTACATTTCTGTTTTTTTTTCTGTCAAGATGGGGTGCTGAGTGTACATTAATGAGATATAAAATGAACTTTTTTGCTTTTACCAAATGGCTGCAATGAAACAAAGAGTGAAAAATGTAAAGGTGTCTGAATACTTTCTGTACACACTGTATATAAGCCTGACAAACATACAGATAACTTTTATTTTATCCTGAAATTACTTCACTTTTATATATCTGTAATGATCACAAATAACTTACTAACTTCCTTCTAACCATCTGTTGCCAAATTGTGTACACAAGACCATTGTCACTCCTTGATCCGAAAAAGTTGGAACAGTGTGAGCTAAAGTGGCCCAGATTAATTGTTCCAAAGAATTGTTCTACTGGGAACGAAGAACACAGGAAGCTTTTCTACACGTGTGGAAGCCCTGGGCATTCTCTCTACAACAAATGAAGACCCTAGTATTCTCTCTACAACAAATGAAGACCCTAGTATTACAGATAACACATGGGAGGTGGAAACCCTGTTGCATATTCTGCATACGGGACTAGCAGCTTCAAGTTACACCTCTGCCTTTAGCAGCAATATTCTAGAGTTAGCAGTATGTTGATTTGTATATGCATATTATAGCATATCCTTCTCATGCTTATATACTTTTTCTCTTAGCCAGACATGTTCAGATATGTGTGCTATGATATAACTACATTTTCAGTACAATCTTGTTTCACAATGTTCCAAAAAGAGGAGTGTTATGTGTGTCTATGTGTGGCCATCCCATGATTGTGTTAGAATTGCAGTGCTTAAAAGGGAGTCTGTCACCAGAACCCAGCGTATCAAACTAGAAGATACTGAATTTTCCCTTATTAGTTGGTGCTTCCATTGCTGAGATATCATTATTTTTGTCAATATGCACGTGAACTCTTAGGAGCAACAAGAGCATCGCCACTTACCTGTCATTGCCATCATTGCTCCAAAGAGCTCAGTTGCATATTGACAAAAATGGTGGCAACAACAGAGGCACAGATTCATGATGGGTAAATGCTGCTTGATTCATGTAAGCCTAACATATCCATCTATGTGCAGTCTGGGTTGATATGCTGGGTTCTTGAGACAGGCTCCCTTTTGAAAAACATAAGTGTCCTGCTTGATCTTTGTACAGATTCTGTTCTATTCTGATTCTGCCGAAGCCCATGACATGGGACACTCTGCGGATTAGCCTCAGTGACCTGGGTCTAATCAGTGAGTAAAAGTAATGGCGGAAAGCAGAGGGAAAGCAAAGTTGGGAGAATTTGAGGTGGAAGTCCGCCTCAAATTCCTCTTCACTTTTCCACCATGTGAACGACCCTTTAAGCAACATTTTGGAACTGTACCTGTGTATAATGTTTGTACCAGTAACTTACTTACACTACACTATAGAATAAAGGTTGGGGAGTTGCCCAGCGGCCTCAATATTACATACAGACAGAAATTTTGATTGTATGTATCTTTATATATAAATATATAAGGGTGTATCCAAGTAAAGGAAATATGGTTCTTCTTAATCTCCTCATTTTGTAATATTCAGAGATGGGAAACTTTGGTCTTTATTGGAAAGTGAAGCTCCATCGATCCCAGTTATTCCGCCACCGCCTTTCATGAATCTTCCTTTATACAGGACAGTTTAATTATGTGCACAGAGATTGGAATTAATGGCTTGATCCATTGCTTCTGTTAATTGACGGTAAATTTCCTCCACTTTTACTTCTGGAGTTGGAAAATATAATTAACGGCCTCAGTTATCTCCATATGGTGGTGTTTTCATTTCTCAGTATAATAGCTAGACTTCCCCTTTGGTTTCACAATCTGAAAATAGAAGCAGATTTTTAATTTTTAATTATGTTTTTTCTTTGTTTGTTACAAGAAGAGAAACATTAGATGCATCCATTTATCTACTAATGAAGCAGATTTATCTATTTAACTTCTTCAACTATGGCCTCCAATAATTCACTTCACACACAATAGATAGTGTCTGGAATATTGTGTGTGCCGTACAAGGGAGGGGTTGTCCATCAAATTATTTGTTTGGGAGCTACCACTAACCTTGACATGCCCCTATATTTTAATCCAAATGGCATTACTGTAAGAGCAAAGATGGCCAAATATGCCAATTTTGGTAGGACTGGACAAGTGTAAGGTGAAGGAACTGATGGACCGACACAAATGACTAGTTATGGCAAAAACTGAGATACAGTGAACAAGTTAGCAAACAACTTGTAACATCTTTGCCCGTTCGGATTTCTGCGCAATCCTCTGGCTGCATTCTTCGGTGCAGGAGGCGTGTCCATCTATGATCCTCTGCTCCTGGGCCTACTGCTGTTTTAGCACAGATGAGTATTTGTTGCAGTGTGGCAGTCCAGCCAGGTTCTGAGTTCCTCTGGTTTCTCAAGAGCTAATGTTTGGTGCTCTTTGATTGACATCATTCCTTGCCAATCAAGCCTGAGGCGGATTCCTGATACTCTTTGTATAGTTTTTCAACCCTCTCTTGGTTGCTTGCTATTAGTATCTCTGAGTGTGCTAAGCGTTATACTGTTTCCTCTTATTATCTATATTCTGACCTTGGATTTTCTCTTTGACTATTCTTCTGGTTCTGATTTTGTACTTTGCTGCCCGACTGGTTCTGATCCTTGTCTCTCTTGATTACCCTTTCCTGTTTGTCTGTCTTGTCTACGTTTTGTGTATTCACTTGTATTATAGGAAGGGACAGTCACCCAGTTGTCCTCTACCACCTGGGGTAGCTGAGGCAAGTAGGTAGGGACAGGTGGTGGGTCAAGCATCCGGACTCACTGTCTCTGTCGTTCCCCTTCCTCCCAGGTTCCAGCAGCAGCTACTGGGGAATTGCTTAATTGGCAATTCCCTAGCACAACTTATATAACAAAATGCCTTCCTCTCTTGCAGGGTTCTCCAAGTTAGCTTGTGACCTCTCTGAGAGCTCCTTGGCCATCTCCTCCAGTGTCTGCACCCCAACTCCCATGTAAGCCAACTGTGGGTCCTTGTGTTTCATCTCCTGACTCTGCCTTAGGTGACCTTGAGCATCTTTTCCTCCACCAGGGATGATTTGGTCAGCCCTGCCTAGCCGAATAGTGGACAACTATGCCTATACGTATAAGTATCTTATGTGTATAGGGCTTTGCCAACTCTTTCCTGACAGGTAATGTCAGGAGCAAAAACATTTGATAATGTTAGGATGTCTTGCACATTGTACTGTTCAGGTGGAGGACCATACACGTACAAAAAAAAAATCCAAAGCAATCCAACTGTAGGCAAGTCTAGTTTAGTTAGTGATAATCCAAAAAAACTGACATTTAATGTGTACTAGTCCAGGCTAACACTACTGCTTGATTTAGGGGTTACAATTCAGTGCAAAGGATAATATACAGCATAACACTGAACAAGAGGCGACATTTACCTGATGTCAGGTGAAGCCATGGTTCTCTGCAGGATGCAGATAGGCCGAATAGTGTATGAAGATAACACAGGTGCATAATACTGATAATGCAACCACTCACACACCTACAATACATGAGGGAGGTGGATACTTAGTGTTCCACATGCACACAGATAACGCTTATATAAGGTGCCAACTGCATGATAATATGCTTGTAGCCTATTACTGAGACCCATACTTTTAGATTAGACGGACTATACAGCACCTATATACATACTCCCCACTGACATCATTATATCAGTGAAAAAGGCTACATTTACCTGAGGTCAGATAAAGCAATAGTTCACTGCAGGATTCTCAAGTGCTCAAGTGCTAGATAGTGGAGATGGCACAGGTGTATAATACTGATAAAGAAAGGAATACAGACATGGAACATAACACTGAAGCATACAACAAGATGCATATGGAATGAATGCGACTTTACAAACTCTCAATGTGCCGGTGTATTATTAAAGTGGATCTGTCTACTCTTGTGATATGTCTGTTTTACACAATGTATGCATTCCCCATGAAAAATATTATTCTGAGCATCTTTTCCCATAACTCTGTGTTGTATTTAGAGATGGGAGAATCAACCTGGGTTCGACCTGAATATTATAAACCATCGTATAAAAAAATGGTTGTGTGAATAGATCCATTATTTTCTATGGGGCTATGTGATGTTCATTAAAGAATCACCTAGTAAACGGCTGTGAAAGACTTATGTGAGCACTAATAATTTTCAGTTTCTAGTATTACACCATGTCTGAAGAAGAGAGCTAGCACTCTCGAAAGCTTACTATCAAATATACTCAGTTAGCCTCTAAAAGGTATCGCCTGATTTCTTCACTCTTCCACTACTTTCTATGGCTAACACGGTACAACATTATACTACGTTTGAGCACTAAAACAGAGTTATCTGGAGAGATGACTGGCCCACTTTAACTATCCCTTAGATTCAGAATAGTCAGGCAGTCTATATGTGAATGTCTGAGCTGATGGGTCTTCTTAGGCATGACCACTCTATGTAAATGAAAACACAGCTAGGCCAAAAAATGGCATTTCGGTCTTGTTTGGGTGGAAAATTTTAAGAAACCAGAGTGCTTGGATGAAATCCATGACAAGGTAGTGTGTAAGAGTCTTTTGTTAAATGACAACACAGCTAGCTACTCTTCAGTGTATATAGACATATAAAAAGCCAATTGTTTTTCTCTTGTGATCTCCATCCGGGGTTGGTTCACAAATATGACAACTAGAAGATGAATACGTAGTATCTGTGAATATTGCCTTTTCTCTTATACCTACAGCAAGAAATGTTTTCAATAAAAACAGTCATTAGAACAATTTCCTGGAGAGTCATGTTCAACCAGTTTTGGAGCAAAGAGGTATTGAGGAAGTCCTTCAAGTAACAATTGCCCTTTTAATGGATACAATAATAGATTAGATGTAGATGTTTCTTTCTTTTGTTCTAAGTAATCGTGAGGGGCATGTCCTTAAAAAAGGGAGAACTCTGTATAAAGTAAAAAATGTATAACTACACTCACTGAGTAAAAGTTTTAGGCAGGGGGATGCTGCAAAGTAAGAATGCTTTCATAAAGAAGTTCCATCCAACCTGCTCTACTGCTCCATATGGTACTGATCTTTTCTTTTGTATAGATAAATAGACAAATATTTGATTTAAATATCGCTATTTCAATATACACATGTGATCTCAGTGATAAACTATTCTTTGAGCTATTTTTTTTATTTAATGTAACATTAGATATTTGATAAAGACGTCACGGATATTTGTATATCGTGCAGACAGACTGTCCTGTACTAACACATACCACAGCATTCCAGTAAGATTAATCCCAAAAAGTATCCACTTGAGTACCAGGCGATGAAGGGTTAGGTACATGAGTGAGAACTTCTGAAGTTCAAGGACATCTAAACTGACTCACAGAAAGTAACAAACGCTATTGTTGTAACCATGTAGGAAAATTGTTCATTTCTTTTATAGATGGAATTTACATGAAATATTATATTAGTCGCATTGTGTGTAGTTTACACTTTTTTCTTTATTATTTTCAGTCTTACCTTTTTACAACTTGTCCATGTGGGTCCATAGAAAATAGAGTCACAGTGGGCCCACTTTACTTTCTTACATCCTCCCAATATACGTTACTTTACAACAATAATTCTGCTAGTTATATTTTCATCCCAGGTTTTGCTGCATTTTTCAGCATGTGTGTTTTTGGCATTTTCCTGTCATTTTTGCCAAAGAGTATAAAAAGAAACTAAATATTCGGCTACTCATTAGGAATACTATACGCCACTATGTGGAGGCCATCAAACTTTATTCCAGCCAACCACAGGATGGGCATCCTACCAGTTTTTTCAAAAGGATTGTCCCAAATATTTGCCAATGTACAACCCCCCTTTTTCCAACAACGAACAGGGGCCTGTTCTGCCTATTCGAACAAACTTGGCAATGGACTTATTTATTTTAACGTTCTTCCTATTCATGGTCATCATAGAAACTGCATTCCTCCACATAAGGGGTTAAATAACCTTACCAAATTATCAACATACGTGGATAAAATCCCCAAAGCATAGATAAATAGATTCTTTTTATGTTCTTGATGAAAGAACATATAAGGAAACTTCGTACCTTGTTCTCCCCCAAGTTGCAGAACTAAAAAATAACAGGCGCCCCATGTCTTAAAACATTCTATCTTGAACCCGAGGCCTTACCTGATCCCATGTCACAACCTAAAACCAATAAAATGCATGTCACCAGGCCACTATCTAACCCCAAATACTTACCACCAGGTAAAGGCAGGACCCTCTGTTCTGCACAATGGACATAAGAATACCCAAATATCTTAATCAAGTGCTTGTGTGCGAGCCTGAAAAAGAAATAGAAGACAGAACATAAAAAAAATCTACTCCCTAAACATGTGAGCTGGGAGTAACCACCTCCAGGTAAAATGCGTGCTCCACTTTATACTCTAAAAGCTGAGGCCACACATATATGCACCCTAGTCTCTAAAACACAGCTTCATCCAGCTTGCAACATGCTGCTTCTGTAGTTGCCTTGATACGGAAAAAGTGGGAGACATAATCATTTGGTAACAACCATTAACCTTATATGCAACACCAAAAGACTGTAAGAAATTGGCATCAGGACAATTCCGTCCCACTCTCATGTATCTGGAAGGACAAACCCATTGTAGGCAGCACTGCCACAAAATGCTCAAAGTAACCAACCTGACAAGTAGCTGCACACTCAGTCATCTGCAACCTAATCCATCTGCCGAGAATCTTCCAAATGAAACCACTATCCCCAAACCTAGGCATAGGAATCCCACACCGCCAGCTCTTCACCCCTTCCAGAAAAACTTGCAAAACTACCTTCTTTAGGGATTCTGGACAGGGAACAGGATCCTGTTCTGCTTGTGGGGCCAAAACCCAGAACTGCTCTACCTGCAAGCGATATAAGACATTGACTATGTTATTCTCAACACTGGGAACGTGCACAGCTTTAAACAGAACATTCCAATGCAAGCAAGATAGAACTAGCAAACTGATTGTTGATGACCACAACCACTGCCATGTTATCACTATGAAAGAACACACAACTATTAGCTGAACTCTGCCCCCAAATATCAACCAATACAACTATGGGAAACGGTTCCAAACATCAAAGAGTACCAGTCAGCCTAGAACTACGCCATTTCTCAGCCCATACAACCACACTCCATTCTTTCTGAACAAATGCTCCATAACCCACCAACCTTGCTGCATCCGTGATCAAATGGAGGTTGGTATTAATCACTGGTTTGGCCATCCAGAAAGTCCTCTCATTGTATTCAACCAAAAAGGTGTCCCACAGCCTCATCCCGATGTTCCCTTTTCAACCAAGTAATATATAGTGAAGAATTTGTGTGATTCCTGCTGTTGTCTGCGCCAACCTACTGCAGATAATATACCTCATAGACATAATTCAGCAGGCAAAATTTAACTTGCAATGCAGTGATTCCATGAGTTGCAGGGTGAGTATAGTTTATAACCAGACAAAACACGTCTGCTCTCTGCACAGGCCTCCTGAGCCAGGATGCAGATGTCCTATGCGTGGACCCTGTGCATAGGGCAGAGGAGAAGAGAAGAGGAGGCAGCAGCGGCTCCATTCACCAAGGGATCGCAGGTAGGTGAGTATAACTTTTTTTTTTTTTTTTTAAGCGCAGTTTTAATAGTATAAGGGGTTGTTAGGAGGGGGAAATATAAGGGAGGATTCATTAGGGGGTATTATGACGATAGGGGGTTCATTTATATAAGGGCTATTAGGAGGCATTACAAGGGGTCATAATACCCCTTTATATAAGGGGTCATTAGGGGTGCAGTATTTATGTCAGGGGGAATCAGGTGCATAATATAAGGGGGCAATTCATTTAATTAAGGTGGCACTTGGGCTTTATTAAGGCTAAGACCCCACGTAGTGGGCCGCAGCAAAAAAACATATCACGGTTCATTCAAACAGCTGATTCTGGGGGTCCAGGGTATTGGAACACCACAATTTTTTTTTTTTACTTTTTAATAAGGAAATGCCTGGGGCATTAATAAAACGGGGCAAAAAGTGGGGAAAAAAGTATTTAATCAGCCACCAATTGTGCAAGTTCTCCCACTTAAAAAGATGAGGCTGGCCTGTAATTGACATCATAGGTAGACCTCAACTATGAGAGACAAAATGAGAAAACAAATCCAGAAAATCACATTGTCTGCTGATTTTTAAAGAATTTATTTGCAAATTATGGTAGAAAATAAGTATTTGGTCAATAACAAAAGTTCATATAACAATACTCAATACTTTGTTATATCCTTTGTTGGCAATGACAGAGGTCCAACGTTTTCTGTAAGTCTTCACAAGGTTGGCACACACTGTTGCTGGTATGTTGGCCCATTCCTCCATGCAGATCTCCTCTAGAGCAGTGATGTTTTGGGACTGTCGCTGGGCAACACGGACTTTCAACTCCCTCCAAAGGTTTTCTATGGGGTTGAGATCTGGAGACTGGCTAGGCCACTCCAGGACCTTAAAATGCTTCTTACGAAGCCACTTCTTCGTTGCCCTGGCGGTGTGCTTGGGATCATTGTCATGCTGAAAGACCCAACCACGTTTCATCTTCAATACCCTTGCTGATGGAAGGAGGTTTGCACTCAAAATCTCCCGATACATGGCCCCATTCATTCTTTCTTTCATGTACACGGATCAATCGTCCTGGTCCTTTTGCAGAGAAACAGCCCGAAAGCATGATGTTGCCACCCCCATGCTTCACAGTAGGTATGGTGTTCTTTGGATGCAACTCAGCATTCACTCTCCTCCAAACACAACGAGTTGTGTTTCTACCAAACAGTTCTACTTTGGGTTCATCTGACCATATGACATTCTCCCAATACTCTTCTGAAACATCCAAATGCTCTCTAGCAAACTTCAGATGGGCCTGGATATGTACTGGCTTAAGCAGGGGGACACATCTGGCACTGCAGGATCTGAGTCCCTGGCGGCGTAGTGTGTTACTGACAGTAGCATTTGTTACGTTAGTCCTAGCTTTCTGCAGGTCATTCACTAGGTCCCCCCGTGTGGTTCTGGGATTTTTGCTCACCGTTCTTATGATCATTTTGACCCCACGGGGTAAGATCTTGCGTGGAGCCCCTGATTGAGGGAGATTATCAGTGGTCTTGTATGTCTTCCATTTTCTAATTATTGCTCCCACAGTTGATTTCTTCACACCAAGCTGCTTGCCTATTGCAGATTCAGTCTTCCCAGCCTGGTGCAGGTCTACAATTTTGTTTCTGGTTTCCTTCAACATCTCTTTGATCTTCACCATAGTGGAGTTTGGAGTGTGACTGTTTGAGGTTGTGGACAGGTGTCTTTTATACTGATAACAATGTCAAACAGGAGCCATTACTACAGGTAATGAGTGGAGGACAGAGGAGCCTCTTAAAGAAGAAGTTACAGGTCTGCGAGAGACAGAAATCTTGCTTGTTTGTAGGTGACCAAATACTTATTTTCCACCATAATTTGCAAATAAATTCTTAAAAAATCAGACAATGTGATTTTCTAGATATGTTTTCTCATTTTGTCTCTCATAGTTGAGGTCTACCTATGATGACAATTACAGGCCGGCCTCATCTTTGTAAGTAGAAGAACTTGCACAATTGGTGGCTGACTAAATACTTTTTTCCCCACTGTATATACTATATAATATGCATTATTACTATTCAGGACGACTATTGTAGCGCCATCATCAGATATTTATTGAAGGAGTGTGATCTGTAACTCACTGCAGTTATCTAGGCGTACACTGAATAATACTATTTTTGAACTGTATAAAGATAGAAACTAGTGCACATACAGAAAGATCGGATTTATTTTTAAGGCAACGATTGGCATAATAGGCACATTTTCCGATATATTTGACTTACGTGACATTTTCAGCTTTGACAAATTTCAGGATAACATTACATATACTGCAGTTACACATCTGCATGGTTTTCTTTACTGATCTGAAATGTAGCAGGAATAGACGCACCTTTTCTGGTCTCCCCTGAGAACATTCCACAGGTAGTGAGAGGACAAACAAGGTGCGGGGGCATGTGTAGTGTAATGCACAAAGAGGGGAGGGATGAAAAGGAATGGAGCAATATTGGAAGGTGAGATATACGTTTGGCCAGTCGTGGGTTCTACGTATGGCCACTATGGTTGCTGTCTAAGGAGGTTAACTCTTCACCCCTCACACAATTGGAGGTGGTCACTGTGGTTTGATCCTTGCCAGTTAAACATTGATGCAAGATATTGGTCTTTCCTGACACATCCTCTTTAGGCTGGCCCCATATAGTATATGAGGTCATTCACATGAACAGCATTATGCAACCAATATTTATACTGATACAACCTTGGACATCTGCTATGTCATGCTAGTGAAACCATCATTCTAATATTCTTCATTCTTGGAACTTTCTTCATTAAACCATATTCATACATAGATTTCCACAAATATGTACAATTAACAATAACCATGATTTGTGTCTTATAGGAAATTCCCAGTACATAACAATAATTCAGCTTGTGAAGCATCACATCATGCATGGGCGCACATTGCTTGAAAAGAACAATAGACAATACACAGAAGAACACACTAGCCAAATTTGCTAGACAGATGTCAGACTACAGGACTCGTACACCTTACTACTGCCACCTGCAGGGAGTTAAAGATATAGGGAATACATTCATATAAAAACAATTGATATGATGCTCATTTTAATTCCCATGGTACCCAATGAGATTATAATCCCAGTGATGTTTGGCAGATTTACCATGACCTACTATAAATTGCAAAATTTCTTAAAGGGAACCTGTCACATGGAAAAAGCAGTACTATCTGCAGGCAGCATATTGTAGAACAGAAGTGGCTGAGTAGATTGATATATGTTTGTGGGAAATGATTCAGTATAACCTGACATGTATCCAGTGAAATGTCTGCTTTTTCTATATTGAGATGTCAAGGCCTAGACGTGAGGCTGTCAATCACTGATAGGACCACTTCCTTGTACATACTTCCCAACTTTCAAAGGACAGCAAGAGGGACAGTATGCGCGCCACTGCAAATTTAACTTCACCCATTTCTATGTTGACTCCGCCCACTCGGATCCATTTTTGTATGTACCCCCACATAGTATGATGCTCCTACAGTCACCCATTATATGCCCCTACATTATAAAGTTCATCTCCAATTACCCCACAGCATGAAGTACCTCTCCTGGTGCCCCAGTTTAAACTGGGTGAAACTAGAGGGGACATTAAACTGTGGGGGTAACTGGAGGGTGACATTAAACTGGGGGCAACTAGAGACAGACATGTCCCCCTCCAGCTACCCCCACGGTTTAATGTCCCCCTCCAGCTACCCCCACGATTTAATGTCCCCATCCAGCTACCCCCACGGTTTAATGTCATCCTCCAGTTTCCCCCAGTTTAACGTCCCCCTTCATCTGCCCCCAGTTTAGTGTCCCCTATCATCTCCCCTCAGTTTAATGCCCCTTCCATCTGCCACCAGTTTAATGTTCCCCTTCATCTGCTCCCAGTTTAATGCCCCCCTCCATCTGCTCGCAGTTTAATGTCCTCTTTTCATCTGCCCCCTGTTTAATGTCTCCTTTTCATCTGCCCCCAGTTTAATGTTCCCCCTCCATTTGCCCCCACAGTTTAACATAATAAAACACAGATACTCACCTCTCCTCACTCTCCTGCTTCTCTTTTGGAGGTCTCGCTCTCCGGACTATTCAGGTAGCTACAGGCGCAATGTGAGTGACGTCATCACATTGCGCCTACAGCTCCCAGGGCTGGTGCATACAGGAGCACAGTGATGAAGAAGAAGCTGTCCGCGGACGGCTCCTGCTTCATCACTGTATTCAATCATCTGTGTCCTCTCCAGATGCAGATGAATTGAATTCGGGACATACCTCCCATCGACCGGGACCGTGGGACAGGACCCAGAATCCAGGGCTGTCCCGCCGAATCCGGGACGGTTGGGAGGTATGTTCTTGTCTTCTCAGAATTGAAAGAGCAGAGATAGCAATGGATAAATGACAGGTTATACTGGATCTCTTCCCATAAAACTACACATCAATCATCTCCTGCCCTATTATATGATGCCTTCAGATTGAGCAGCATTTTCCATGTGACAGGTTCCCTTCTAATAGTTTTGCTTAATTTTATGATAACTTCATAACTGTGCACATATTTTATTTAAAGGGGAGATCCATGTAGGAAATCTCCTCATTTAACTTTAATAGTCAGAAAATCAGAGAGGTGAGGCTGTAAGGTGGTAGAAGCCACCCCCTTCCACAATGGTAGCCTTATGTTAGTATTTGATGTTTACTGTGTACGTTTTTGTGCATTCGTTTGTGTATTTTGTGGTTCTATTTGTTACACTGTGGAGTTCCCCTAATGCTGATGTTGATGACTCATTGTTGCCCTGTGTATTTTGTGTGCCATTGTCTTTTAATTGTATTGCTGAGTCATCATGCAGTTTTGGCTCCGGCATTGCAATAGTTCTTTATGTGCAAAATTGCATTTCATCTATTCACTGTGCAGCAGGAGGTACAACCTATGCATACTACAGCCTGATGCTTTACTGTGATGCTGGGGTGGGAAAATCTCCCTATAATAGTTAGTCAGGATCAGTACTTCAGTGCAAACAATGTGGTTACCCATTGGTGCAGAGTGACTGTTGTAGACAGAGGGGTAGTCCATCATATCAGGTGGTGCAGTGTTAAAGAGGCTATCCAGGATAAAAATTATTTTAGAAAATTAGGCCAGGGAAGGTGAAAAAAACAAACAAACACCTGTCCCTGATGCTCCGTTGCCGCTTCGGTCCTGCTGCTCTGCTGTCTTCTTTTGCCGGAAGTCCTTGTCAGCTGTGACGTCCTGTGTCCCTTTCCTTTGGCCGCTGATTGACTTCAGCGGTCATGTGACCACTGAGGCCAACCAACAGCCTCAGTGGCCTAAGAAAAAGACACCGGATGTCATAGGTAGTGATGTCCTGAGTCCTTCGCCGAGGGCACTGATTGGCCTCAGCGGCCACATGCTGTGGGGACTTCTATTGGAAGAGAACAGCAGAGCTGCAGGATGGAACTGCACTGGGGAACGTCCTAGTTGGGTATGCAGAAAACAGGGCAACTTGCAACTTTATTTGGGGTAAAATGGAAGTCTTTAACAGTACCCATTTCAAGGTGCAGGTAAGCAGGTTGCCCAGTCTGTACGGTGGCTCTGAGGCCCATATCTCAGACTGGTGCACACTCTTAATTTCTGGGGGAGGGTCACTTCAAACAGTTTTATCTCTGACAATATAAAACGCTCAAACTTGACCTATACACCAATACCACCTAAAATCCATATCTGATGAAGGTTGTATGATCAACCGAAACATCACATGTACATACAGTGCCTTGCGAAAGTATTCGCCCCCCTTGAACTTTTCAACCTTTTGCCACATTTCAGGCTTCAAACGTAAGGATATAAAATTTTAATTTTTTTGGTGAAGAATCAACAAGTGGGACACAATTGTGAAGTGGAACGAAATTTATTGGTTATTTTAAACTTTTTAAAAAAATAAAAAACTGAAAAGTGGGGCGTGCAATATTATTCGGCCCCTTTACTTTCAGTGCAGCAAACTCACTCCAGAAGTTCAGTGAGGATCTCTGAATGATCCAATGTTGTCCTAAATGACTGATGATGATAAATATAATCCACCTGTGTGTAATCAAATCTTCGTATAAATGCACCTGCTCTGTGATAGTCTCAGGGTTCTGTTTAAAGCAAAGAGAGCATCATGAAGACCAAGGAACACACCAGGCAGGTCCGTGATACTGTTGTGGAGAAGTTTTTGGATACAAAAAGATTTCCCAAACTTTAAACATCCCAAGGAGCACTGTGCAAGTGAACATATTGAAATGGAAGGAGTATCAGACCACTGCAAATCTATCAAGACCCGGCCGTCCCTCTAAACTTTCATCTCAAACAAGGAGAAGACTGATCATAGATGCAGCCAAGAGGCCCATGATCATTCTGGATGAACTGCAGAGATTAAAGTTTGCCACAAGCCACCTGGGAGAGACACCAAACATGTGGAAGAAGGTGCTCTGGTCAGATGAAACCAAAATCGAACTTTTTGGCCACAATGCAAAACGATATGTTTGGCGTAAAAGCAACATAGCTCATCACCCTGAACACACCATCCCCACTGTCAAACATGGTGGTGGCATCATGGTTTGGGCCTGCTTTTCTTCAGCAGGGACAGGGAAGATGATTAAAATTGATGGGAAGATGGATGGAGCCAAATACAGGACCATTCTGGAAGAAAACCTGTTGTAGTCTGCAAAAGACCTGAGACTGGGACGAAGATTTATCTTCCAACAAGACAATGATCCCAAACATAAAGCAAAATCTACAATTGAATGGTTCACAAATAAACGTATCCAGGTGTTAGAATGGCCAAGTCAAAGTCCAGACCTGATTCCAAACGAGAATCTGTGGAAAGAGCTGAAAACTGCTGTTCACAAACTCTCTCCATCCAACCTCACTGAGCTCGAGCTGTTTTCTAAGGAAGAATGGGCAAGAATTTCAGTTTCTCGATGTGCAAAACTGATAGAGACATACCCCAAGCGACTTGCAGCTGTAATCGCAGCAAAAGGTGGCGCTACAAAGTATTAACTTAAGGGGGCCGAATAATTTGGCACGCCCCACTTTTCAGTTTTTTATTTTTTACAAAAGTTTAAAATATCCAATAAATTTCGTTCCACTTCACGATTGTGTCCCACTTGTTGATTGTTCACCCAAAAATTAAAATTTTATATCCTTATGTTTGAAGCTTGAAATGTGGCAAAAGGTTGAAAAGTTCAAGGGGGCCGAATACTTTCGCAAGGAGACATGTTTGACAGTCCAGAAAGGCCCTGCTGTATATGCCAAAATATCAATTTACATCCACATGTACCATTGTTAAGTACGTTATCCTGGGTATAACAGTGTCATACATGTGGGCATAAACTTATGTTTGAGCACACAGCAGAGTACAGACGTGAAGGGAGCACAGATTTATATTGCTGGTTGTTGGACGCCATTCACATTTGCAGAGACCCTAAAATTGTCCATACAAAATGGGGTCACTTCTTGGGGAATTCCAATTTACTGGCTCCTCCAAGGCTCTGCAAAAACAACATGGCATCCAGAAAGTCCCTCTAAATCTGTACTCCAAAAGCTAAAAAGTGCAGTGATCCTCCCCTTCTGAACCCTGCTGTGTGCCCAAGCATTAGTTTACACCCACATATACAACTTTTTTGTACCCAGGATAGCCCACTTAATAGTTTTAGGAGTGCATGTCTCTGATGACACAAAGTGAGCGCAACGTATTGGGCACTGAAATTGCATAGTTCTTTAAAAATTTCAATTTTCACTTTGTACATTAATTTTTGGGAATTACTCTTGGGCTCAAAATGATAACACTCCTCAAGAAATTCCTTGAGGGGTGTAGTATCTAAAATGGGGTCACTTCTGAGGGTTTTCCATTGTATTGGTACTTTAGTGGCTCTGCAAATGCGACATGGCACCTGAAAACTATTCCAGCAAAACCTGCTTTTCAAACATCCAGTGGTTCTCAAACATGCCATGTGCCCAAACATCAGTTTACATCCACATGTGGAGTATTTCTATGCTTGGGAGAAATTGCATAACAAACTGTGAGATGCATTGTGACATGTGAGTGTGTAAATTTTAGGACTAAATTAATGTATTACTGAAAAAAAATGAAATATCTAAATTTTACTTCCATATTGTTTTAATTACCATGAAATGTTTAAAGGGTTAACAAACTTCCCAAATGCTATTTTGAATTATTTGAGGGGTGCTAATATATAACAGAACTGAAGTGGTCCATAAAAAATTAGTTTGGGAAATTTTCTTGTAAATCTGTAAAATGGCTGTTAAGTCTTCTAACATCCAGAGTAAATTAAAGGACGATTAAAAGATGTAGCCAATATAAAGCAAAGATATGGTAGATAATATTTATTCATGTATTTGGGTGGTATGACTATCTGTCTGAAAAGCAGAGAATTTCCTATTTCGAAAATTGTGATTTTTTTTTTCCAAATTTCCTATTATTTTTTAAATAAATAAATACAAAAATATTGATTTTAACCTGTGCTCCAAAAGCACATAGTGCTCCTTCGCATCTGCACCCTGCTGTGTGCCCAAACATAAGTTTATGCCCACATGTATAACACTGATGTACCCAGGATAACGTACTTTAAAATGGCATATATGGGTATAAACTGCTGTTTGGGCACAGCCAGGCACAGAAGAGAAGGAGCACTATTTTGGTTTATAGTTTGGCTTTTGGACATCATGCTACTTTTACAGAGCCATTGAATTGCCAGTAAAGTGGTATCCGCAGACATGTGACCCCATTTTGGAAACTACACCCCAGGGATTTATCCTGGGGTACAGTAAGCAATTATAACCCCCAAGTGTTGCATTTATTTATTTTCCAGACAGGAATGCGCAGCTGATGGTGAAAGGAGAAAATGGCTGTAAAATAATATCTGTCCGTAAACTATAAAATAGTCTACAATTGAATGAAATCCTTACTCACGTGTTGACCCCTAAGGTAACATTATTGGAGGACTCGGCTTCATATAAACATGGAGATTTATTGAAGTCTTCATAGGAAAAACAGATACATGGAAACCTTCCAGCATAACAGAAATATCAGTAAATGTCTTACATTTCATTAGCAGAAGTGTGGAGGTAGGTTTCTTCAAGATGGATCCCTTGCAGACATCTTGGCTCATGCTTATTCATCAATGTGTGTTGATCTTCTGCAGTATGAATTCCGCCATCCTTCCCAAGGTCTTAGAGGAAGTAGCCAGGTTTGGAGAGAGAGAGACACCCAAAGTGAGAGACAGAGACAGGGACAGATCCCCACAGGGAGAGGGAGACCCCCACCGAGTAGTGAGACCCCGGCATGTGTGTCTGTCAGTCATTTATATTCATGAAAGGGGGTGTTTCCCAACATCCTCATACTTTCTACTACTGTATTTGGACAATACCAAAATAGTCATATACTATCCACACCCATGCACCATAAGTTACAAGAGCTTTGTCAGCAAAATACAATTAACCCTTAAAGGTCTTGAATATTGCATGTCAAATATTATTTAACAATGGCAATTTTTCCAGGAATACGTCATTTCAGTGCCCAATATGTTGCGGCCAGCTTGTGTCTTCAGAGACACACTCCAAAACCTGTTAAGCAAGTATCCCGGGCACAACAACTTTTGAAGCGTTTGTCTTGGATACAAGCCGGGCACAACATATTGCACACTGAAATGACGTATTCCTGGAAAAACTGCCATTTTCTCCTTTCACCATCAGCTGCACATTCCTGTCTGGAAAATAAATTAATGCAACACTTGGGGGCTATAATTGCTTACAGTACTCCTGCATAAATTCCTTCAGGGGTGTAGTAAAACAGCATATACATGAGGACGTGAAAGGTCCTCTTTAACTGGCATTTCAGGAGCTCTGCAAAAGTGGCATGTCGTCCAAAAACCAAACCATCTAAATATGTGCCCGGCTGTGTGCCCAAATAGCAATTTATACCCACATATGACATTAAGTACGTTATCCTTGGTACAACAGTGTCATACATGTGGTCATAAACTGCAATTTGGGCACACAACAGGGCGCAGATGTGAAGGAGCCCTCTGGCTTTTGAAGTGCACATTTAGATGTTTAGTATGCGGATGCCATGTCATATTTGCAGAGCCTCTAAAGTACCAGTAAAATGGAATCCCCTAAGGAGTGACCCCATTTTGAAAACTGCACCCCTCAAAGAATTTATCAAGGGGTTAATAAGTATTTAATTTGTTACATTGGGAACACCAAATTCCCTACTATTTTCCCAGTAGCTCCTATGATTGGGGGGTCACACTGAGGCCTGTAATTGGCCCTCAACAGTCTTTGAAGCTATGCCACTGTTTATTATTTTTCTGCACCTCCCTGGGTCTCTGATTGTTATACTTTGGAGTCTCAAGAGACCCCAGAGTATAATAATGATTAGTGAGTGTCAAACCCCAAAAATCTCAGGTTTGGACGAACCTGATGTTTTTGGAAAACTTGTAACAAACCTGACTTGTTACGAACTGATTTGCTCATCTCTAATAACTACTAAACTACTAAAGCACAAAGTGAAATGTTAGCAAAATAAGGTATTTCCTACAGGACACATTTTTGGGCTGTTACACCAAAGACTCCATGCACAAAAACAGAATATCATCATCAGTGGCGTAACAATCACTATACGTATTGCTAATGGAAAGGGGCCCTGCATGTTTCCAGGCTCCTTTCCAATAGATGCCAGTCCACAGCATCCTCTCCAGGGCTCTTCAGGCCTGTTACTGAGGTCATGCATCCCAGACGTCACTGGGCCTCAGAGGTTACATGGGGCGCGGCAGTGTAATAACGTCAATACAGCCCATGTGGCACGTCACCTCAACACAGTAAGAAGAGGACTGAAGAAGATGCTGAAGAGAGACAGGGTGAGGGAAGGTGAGCTGAGGGAAGGTGAGTATAAGTGTTTGTTATTTTTAATTACTTCCCCTTGGTGTCTACTTATTATACTCTGGGGTATGAGGAGACCACAGAGTATAATAATAGAACCGAAGTAGAGGGCCAAACCTAATGAATATTCGCTGAATGTCATAGGGTTCACCTGAAACGGCTTTAGGGAGCTCTGGTGAGTCACTGTGGAGCATATTACACTGTGTGGGGGCCACTGTGGAGCATATTATATTGTGTGGGGCCCCTTCACTATTTACATCACAAGCCATCTGTTTTATAGCAGCCATGCACTATTATTACAGGCTGTGATAACATTGCATGGTGATTGCAAAACATATAGTCATAGACTGTTAGGACCCTGCAGATAAGATGTTTCCCACAGCACGCAGCTCCCAGTATTGTTTACATGTCGGGCGCTGCTCACTCACTGTACTTTTGATAACTTCAGTTGTGGGTACTAAAGCTGTATCCCTTTCTAGTATCTGAGATACCACTGCAGCAGCCATAACTGTCACTGTCAAGAATTTGCTGTAAGGAGAGAGTAGGGGGCCCCAGACAAAAGATTTTATTGGGGCCCACAAGACTTTAGTTATACCACTAATCATTATACACTCATGCAATGCCCAGGATAGGTGAGGAAATGTGAGTATAACTGTTTGTTACCTTTACTCACCACCCCTGGGCTTTCAGGGCCATAGTATACCACTGGAATAGTATACAAATGTATTAACGGTATGCTGGTACAAACGTCAGTGCAGGTAGAAGGATCGATCTTTCACTTTAAAGGCCAAAGAATGCAAAAATACAAAACAAAACAAGAAAAAAAAAAATACAGGGATTGTCCAGTACCGAAGAATGTAGAACAACACCAGTCCAGCTGTGGGGCATGTGGTGTAAATATTTTAAAAATCCCTTTTTTCTGCAGCTAAAAGAAACCACAGCAATCTGAAGTAAAACACATATGACTTTGAGGTGAACAGCAAAACACATGACCCAGCACTGCACTGTGTGAATACATCCTATGGGAGACCTAATAGTAATTTGCAATTATCTCTAAATTTTAAGGGTTGCAATGACAAAGATACAAAGGGAAGGAGTATTGTGTAATAGAAAAATAATTATGAACTAGTCTTTCTAGTATATATCACAAGAAAATATAGCAATACAGCAATATATTTCAGTATTATCATGGTAGAGCCTTCTATTCAAATAGCCACAAATGTGCACTCACTGGCCCACTAGAGCACCAGAGGGGATGGGCAGTCTCTAATACAAAAATGGGCCCCATAAGTCCCGCAAAAGACATCTCCATATGCAGCTGACTATGAGTTGATTCACAAATATCATTTTAGATTCTATCAGTATGTCCTGTGTGTACAATGATAACATCAAAAGTATGACAACATTAAAAGTAAATGTGCACATGTTCTGTACAGATGGAGGGTGACACACCCAATCATTTCCTCCATTTAAATCTCTATTCCACATTGTTCACACATGTCTTGGAGAATTACTATTAGACATCTTACTGGAAGACCAATAAAACTTTACTCTAATGAACTGCAATGCATACGATACCCCATAAGAACATGAGAAAATATAACTGTGTATATAAAACATCCATAAAACAGTTAACTGACAGACATACGACATTTAACCACTTCCGGACCGCCCATTGGGTTTTTAAGTCCGGAAGTTGGTTGCCTTGTTCTGCAAGGACATACCGGTACGTCTAAGCAGATTTCAGCAGCTGCACGAAATCGCGCAGCTGCTGAAACGGGGAGCCGACTGTAACTTCACCCGGAGCTCCCAGAGAGAAGGCAGGGAAGGTTTATTACCTTCCCTGCCTTCCCAATCGCTGTGTATACAGTGCTGAATGAGCTGTATACAGCGTTATGGGTGCCGTGGGTGCTGCAGGGTTTTTTTCACGCAATACTTTTCACAGAAAGTCTGCAGATATTTCCTCTGCGGACTTTCTGCTTCCATTATACCTATAGGGAATCCGCCGGCGTTTCCGTAGGTATAATTAACATGCTAAAACCACAACGATTTTGGAAATCGCGGCGTGTCCGCTGCGCATATTTTTCTGCAATATATGGATGGGATTTGCTAGAACCTTACCCACTTTGCATATACTGCAAAACACTACATTTTTTTCCGCGATCTTTACGCCACGTGGTGCCCCGGCCTTAAACCCAGATTCCCTTACCTTACTGATTATCTCGAATGAATGTACTGTTCCTGTCTGATAACCCTGCCACAATAAGGAAATTATGGCTGGGTTTCTAACAAGTTCCAGACCATAGAAAGTTCCTGCATTCATGGTCGTTGCCATTGGGCTACAGCTCTCTGGTTGCCAAGATGATCACCTGCTTTCATGTAACATTATCTGCTTTCTTAGGACGTTTTTTGTCTTTTGTTAAAAATTATTTGGTTAGGGTGCCCCAAGGATGTTTACCCTTTTTTTTTTCCAGGTGCGACCTGAGTCTGAAAAGGTTTGGAAGTCAGCACTAGACTGTCACCACTGAGCTGACTAGAGAAGATCTGATATTAGTGACCTATTTTATTTTCCACTTTGGCTTTGCTCGCTGATTAGTAAAGATGGGCGAACCTCAGATGATTTGTTTTGGCCTGTGTTCAGACGAAGTGAATCCCCAGTTCGGTTTAAACTTGTTCGGCTACAACCAGAGGAGAAATTATTTTACTCTGTGGTCTCTGGGGCCCAGAGGAATGACCTTTTGTTACCTCTTTTGGGGCTACTCGCGGCATCTGGCGTTCTGTGTCTTCCTCTTCGCAGTGCCTGGTGCCCTTCTGTGATGTCATGCGCCTAGGGTCACCCTTGTGGCCTGTGATTGGGCCTCAGAGATGACATGGGCTGTGACCCCCAAGTATAATAATTTTCCAGGGCCATTTTAGTTAATTTGAGATGAATCCCAAATTGTTCAGTTTCGTTAAAAACTGAACAATTTGGAATATTCAGGTTGAATCCGGTTCGTTGCAAACCGATTTCCCCATCTCTACTGAATAGCCTGAGATACATGCCATGAGTTCTGTGGCTGAACCAGCCAAGGAATCCACAGGAAAATCAAGCAGAATACCTGATGCCTTTTTTTTTTTTCTTTTTTTTTTTTTTTGGAAGAATTTGAAGCTGATTTTCATGCAAAATCTGCCTCAAAATCAGCTCCCAATTCCACAGTGTGAACATAGCCTAAAGATTTTGAAAACCTAAAGCACCTGTTGCTTAAAATACACATCTTAAGCATTTTCCTTGAATGGCAGCCAATATGATTTTTCAGCATGTCACAGGCAATAGTTAACTCTTCGCTTGCTAATTACTAGGATTAGAGCTGTGGTAGGTGGATCACATCATCAAATTATATTTCTAGATTGCACATTGGCATTGCAGCGAGAACGTGTCATGCATAGTAAATTTTCCATTTTCTCTGACTGGCAGCTGTACCACACCTCTCCTTGGGACAGCCTGGCATGATTCCTGTTTTTCAAGGCGATATATAACTTCATCCCAAACATTTGCTTTCATCATCCTGTAAACAGTAGCACAAGGCAGGACACCAGCAGGAACCTCTTTTGTCTCCTTTACTTTTATAGACTGTAATCATGCTTAAGGAACTATGTGCGGGATTTAATATTAAGGCTTTTCTAGCTGAGCTGGTAGCAACCCTTGTGTTTGTTTTTGTTGGCCTGGGCTCAACCCTATCATGGTCAAATGCCATCCCAACCATCTTACAAATAGCCTTTACTTTTGGCTTGGGAATAGGTACAATGGTACAAGCTGTGGGTCACATCAGTGGGGCCCATATCAACCCTGCCGTCACGGTAGCACTGCTGGTTGGGGCTCGAATATCACTGGTCCAGACATTCTTCTATGTGATCGCGCAGATGCTTGGAGCAGTGATAGGAGCTGCTTTACTATATGAGTTTACACCATCTGATATCAAGGGAGGGTTTGGAGTGAACCAGGTAAGTACGTGAATTTTTTTAGTTGGCTTTTGACTATAATTTTTAAAAACAAAATTTCAGAACATACCAAAAAGCTATAATGAATTATATTTTACAAACAGCTACATTCATTGATATTAAGTCATTTTTATTAAAAATATCATAAGTTTTAGAAATTACAAAAATATGTATGTATCCTAGCTTATTAGGATAGAGAATATCAGATGTAGCATTTCTGACTTTGATGGCACATGACAAAATACCGAGATGTGTTTTAGTTAGAACTGCAGATATACTTTCTGCTTAATTCATGATGAATAAGCCATACTGTATTCAGCTCTGCTACATCTGTCCCTGAGTAATTCTACCAAATTAAATTCCTAATACATAACATTAGAATACTAAATTGCTAATTAAATGCAAATGGGATATGATTTCATTTTCTGATATTACATATAAATCCACGTGCTGTTATTAGATCATAATTATGTCT
Organism: Leptodactylus fallax; assembly: GCA_947044405.1. NCBI lineage: Eukaryota > Metazoa > Chordata > Amphibia > Anura > Leptodactylidae > Leptodactylus > Leptodactylus fallax. The sequence continues at coordinate 1,475,006 of CAMRHE010000426.1, forward strand.
TCCTTGTATTAATAATTAATACATTGTCTAAAATAGCCAACCAACAGTACAACAGCCGGACAAGCAGTCGCTGTAGAAATCATTCTTACCTTGCAACTGGTCCTCTGCATCTTTGCTACAACTGATAGCCGGAGGACAGACAACATTGGTTCACCAGCCATATCCATAGGACTGTCAGTGGTACTGGGACATTTACTTGGGGTATGTACTGTTAAAATACTGTGCAGAATCCATATGTTCTCTTACACTGACTAGGATCAGAATCCATAGTTCTCTCACACTGACTAGGATCGGAATCCAACTATGTTCTCTCACACTGACTAGGATCGGAATCCATATGTTCTCTCACACTGACTAGGATCAGAATCCATATGTTCTCTTACACTGACTAGGATCGGAATCCATATGTTCTCTCACACTGACTAGGATCGGAATCCATATGTTCTCTCACACTGACTAGGATCGGAATCCATATGTTCTCTCACACTGACTAGGATCGGAATCCATATGTTCTCTCACACTGACTAGGATCAGAATCCATATGTTCTCTCACACTGACTAGGATCAGAATCCATATGTTCTCTTACACTGACTAGGATCGGAATCCATATGTTCTCTCACACTGACTAGGATCGGAATCCATATGTTCTCTTACACTGACTTTGAACAGAATCCATATGTTCTCTCACAATGACTAGGATCAGAATCCATATGTTCTCTTACACTGACTAGGATCGGAATCCATATGTTCTCTTATACTGACTAGGATCAGAATCTATATATTCTCTTACACTAACTAGGATCAGAATCTATATGTTCTCTTACACTGACTAGGATCAGAATCCATATGTTCTCTTTCACTGACTTTGAACAGAATCTATATATTCTATTACTCTGACTAGGATCAGAATCCATATGTTCTCTTACACTGACTAGGATCAGAATCTATATGTTCTCTTACACTGACTAGGATCAGAACTGACTAGGATCAGAATCCATATGTTCTCTTACACTGACTTGGATCAGAATCCATATGTTCTCTTACACTGACTTTGAACAGAATCCATAAGTTCTCTTACACTGACTAGGATCAGAATCTATATGTTCTCTTACACTGACTAGGATAAGAATCCATATGTTCTCTTACACTGACTTGGATCAGAATCAATATGTTCTCTTACACTAACTTGAATCAGAATCTATATATTTCCTTACATTGACCTGTGATCAGTCAGTCCATAACTCATATTGACTATGGGATCAGCCTAGAGCTCTCTTGTAGCGGACATAATTTCAGATAGTAAAAACCTCATAATGGAGGAAAAATACATTTTTTAACTTTTTGTAATGAGACTAACAAGTCGATGACTAACAAGCATTTAATTTATTAAAATTAACCTATAATAAAAATGGAATGATATCAGTCTCAAAACTGATCTAGGTTGTAGTTAGATTTTTACAATACTGTTGGTTAGTTATGGAAGGATTTCACAATTTCTACTGAAGAACTCCAACCATTAATCTGGGCAATTATGTTTTGGTCCCTTTCTAGATTTACTACACTGGGTGTTCCATGAATCCCGCACGGTCCTTTGGTCCAGCTTTGATTACAGGAAACTTCGAATACCACTGGGTGAGATTTTTTGTTTGTGATATTTTCACTCCCTATATCTATCTATATCTATGTACTGTTCTCATAAGGCTAGGTTTACATCTGTGATTGGTCACTGTTCGGGGATTGCATTCCCTATTCCACTTGAAAAATGTGCATTTTCTGGTGGAAACCCAGCGGACCCCATTATAGTCTATGGGGTCCATGGGTTTCCACAGGTAACCATTTTTTAAGTGGATTGGGTTTCCGTTTTTCCGGTCCCCAAGTGGACCTGAAGAATGAACACCCCAGCGCAGGTGTGAACCTAGCATAAGACACAAAAATTTAGAATATAGCTGGAAGTTTGCATGCCATACTTTTTAATGTTTTATCTATTTTATGTTTATTTTAGACAATTTTTATCCAACCAAATAAAAGGTTTGGCTACTTTAGAAAAATGTTTTCTAAAAGGTCCTAAATAATAAAAAGGGTTATGCGACAAAAAATATTTTCCATAGGATAGAGGATAATTTGCTGATCGGAGTAGGTCTGACTGCTGAGATCACATTGTTCCTGATAATGGGGGTGTTTTATCCTCGCTGTGCATGTAGCCGCATTGAAGGCAGACACACACCTGGTGCACGCAGAGGCACGCTGCTCTCATTCACTTCAATGGAAGCGCTAGAGATGCTGCCCTTTTTCTGGCACTCCCATTGAAGTGAATGAGAGCGGGTGCATCTGCATCCACCAGGGGTGTGTCTGTCTTTACCACGGCGACATGTACAAGGGAGGTATGGAATGGAATTTATTAAGACTGCCATTTCCTAGGCAAGTCTTAATATCAATCCATTCACCAGAATTATTGAGAAACTCCACATTTTTAATCAGTCTGGAGCATCTCAGAACATCCCATGTGCCAGATTTGAAACCTACGCCAATCATATTAGGGTGGGTTCACACGATCACTGCTATAGTCTGTTGCTCTAATCTTCATAGGATCAGAGCAATGGACTTAAACAGTGACTGATGCAGAATGAGCACTGTCCACCTACATTCGCTGTCATGTAAAAAACTTAACGAAAAAAATGTTTTTTCTGTGAATTCAGGAATTTTTCTTCCATTAGAAAAGTAAACAAACGGAAGAAAGCTTCCGTTATAATTGACATGCACCGATTTCCAAAACTGCAACGTGTGGTATTTTTCCACAGGGACTGTAAAGTGGAGTTTATGCCACATGGGGCCCTGGCCTCAAACTCACACCAGTTTTCTGGCATAACTTATAGTAAGCCTAGTTGCAGACGACCGTGTGTATTTTGCGGTCCGCAAACTAATAATCAATGTTCCTTTTTTGCGGACCGTGTGTCATCAGTGTGTCATCTGAGTTTGTGGATCTGCAAAAAAAAAAAACACAGGAGACATCTAATGATGTGCCTAGTTTGTCTGCAAATACAGACGGCACACTAATGACACACGGAGTACATCTGTGTACCGTCCGTGGTTTTTAGTCTCCCATAGACTTCTATGGCGAGTCCGTGCCGCAAACACTGAACAGAATAGGACCTGCTCTATATTTTGTGGCGCAGACTCCCGGCCTGCACACTGATACATGAAAATCACAATCATGTGCATCCGTCTATAGAAATGAATGGGTCAGTGTGCTATCCGGGAAAAACACGGATAGCACACTGATCTCGCCCACGGTCATCTGCAAGGGGCTTAAATCTGATTTGCCAAGGCATTTGACCGATGCCCAGACTTGATCCCCCACTGTATCCACTTTTGTGGAAAAAGGAGCACAGATACAAAGTGGTCTATTATTGGCCCAAGTATGGGTCATGCGCCACATCTAAGCCACTGTTAGTAAATAGTTTTAGTAAATAGTACATTTTCCCCACTTAGTACATGCACCGAAACAGATCTGTGAATGTACTGCATGACTGCAAACTCACCCCCCACAGAAACCTTATTAGAAGTTTCTATAGATCCCTGTATGGTTTAAAGGGGTTGTCCAGACAGACTCGAAATGCTGCTAAAACATAAAAACAACATAGAGTTGTCTTCTCACTGATCCCCCAGTTCTGACTCCGCAGGGTCCCGTTACAGTCTCTATTTTCTGCTCACTCTTAACACACAGGAAATGAGTGCTCCAAAAATCACTGGGGGTAGTGGTGATCTGTTACCTCAGTCATTGATCGGCTGAGAAGCATTTCCTGTTTGTCAATAGAAACTAGAAAGCAGAGAGCAGCGGGAGGACCTGAACAACAGGAGCGGTGGGGGATTGGTGAGATCAATATGACTTTTTTATGTTTTCAAAGCACTCTGAAAAAAAATATTGGCCAAAAAACCCATTTAAAGTCTGATGTGTTTCCATGGAAAGTAATCTCTTTTCTCAACCTCCAAACAGATATTCTGGGTGGGGCCAATAACAGGAGCAATCTTCGCATGCTTGATCTATGACTATGTCTTTGCCCCTTACTCAATAAGCCCCAGTGAGAGACTAGAAATCCTACGTGGCAATATTCTGCAGGAGAATGAAAAAGAAGAGAGAAGAAAACAATCTGTAGGCCTCAGTTCTCTTTACAGCCAATCAAATAACAAAGAAAAAATCTGAAATACTATTTTGTAATTTTTTTGTATGGAAATTTATATATAGCATTGTACAGACATATTCTGAAGTGTTATGAATGGTCTCAAATGGTTTGGGTATTGGTTATATATAGCTTTTCAGACCTGATCTCTGCGATCTAACTCACAGCCGTGACAGACTAAGACACCTGGTTGTTATAACAAAAAATACTGTCAAAAAGACTCTATTAATTCTCCTACTTTATGAAGCACAACATATATATATATTTACCCAGAGCACATATGATGTCCTATCTATACATCATTGTACAATGGAAGATATTCCATTGATGGCCATTTAATGCAATCATTTTTCTATTTTACTATTTATTTTCTGGATTTTTAAGGGGCTTTAAAATTACGAGCAAACTTTTACTGGCTATACCCGACACAGCGCTGCAATGGCTGTGTGTAGATTTTACTTCCTGTAAAAATCAGCCATGTTTTTCTAATATGAGCAACCCTTTTAAGCATTATAGATTTCTAATATTAAAAATGATACAATATCATGGGGAAACCAGGACATTACAACTATATAATCCAAGCAAAAGCAAGAAAAAAGTTTCCTTGAGTTTAAGGAAAAGTAAATATGAAGGATTTTGCCAATGTTAAGCCATAAGGACCGTCAATAATTCACTAAAGGAAAGCTCAAGTGATACAATTGTCAATATCATTAAATAGTTGTTTTTTATTCTTTTTGTACATTCTTATGTGTGGCATTCATAATACAGCCATATACTAACTTTGACAACATAGAAGGAGTCTTGAAAGTCACTCCCAGATGTGACAGTAGCCTTTATATTGCACATATTTGTGTATGCAGAAACAGTCGGCTGGTCTTCTTGTGTACTATATTGTATATATTAGCATGTTAAGAACCCCTGATGTCAGACAATATTGTGATTGAGTCTTGTGTTTATTCTTACCATTAGGATCACATTTGAGCACCATTTTACAGTTTTTATGTGATATAACAATAAGTTTGCAAATACATTACTGGTTTTACTTCTAGAATCCAGGAGGCTTCAGAGCTCAGAGATGACCTGATTTGCATTCTGGGAAATGCAGCATTTGCACTAGGCAGTCTGCAAACCCATCTCTTTGAGAATACAGAGCAGCAGAGCACTCTGAAGTATAGGCACAGCTAAGTTGTTAGGGGTCTGTCTGTTGGTACACGATTGATTCTAGTAGCAATCGATAGATCTCTAAATACTCCTCTGGACTATAGTACTGGCTGTATCTGAAGGTTAGTACAAGATAGGTTATGCAATGTATTTAAGAAAGCATTTACAATATTATTGAACTTTTAAATACATTACATCACTGTAATGTATTTAAATTGAAAAATGGTGTTCACAGCTGTAGCTATATTTTAAGTGATGGTGGATCTGGGGAGGTGGCCAGGCTATACTATTTGGATATTCAGTCCCTGTCTTTAAATGGGCACTGTTGTTTTGACAAACTTTACAAAATTGGTAAGAAACTAATCTATTATACAGTGAGTACAGAAAGTATTCAGATCCCTTTAAATTTTTTCACTCTTTGTTTCATTGCAGCCATTTGCTAAACGCAAAAAAGTTCATTTTAGTTCTCATTAATGTACACTCAGCACCCCATCTTGACAGAAAAAAAACAAAAATGTAGATATTTTTGTAAATTTATTAAAAAAGAAAAACTGAAATATCACATAAGTATTCAGTCCCTTTGCTCAGTATTGAGTAGAAGCCCCTTCCTTTTGAGCTAGTACAGCCATGAGTCTTCTTGGGAATGATGCATCAAGTTTTTCACATCTGCATTTGGGGATCCTCTGCCATTCTTCCTTGCAGATCCTCTCCAGTTCCGTCAGGATGGTGAACGTTGGTGGACAGCCATTTTCAGGTCTCTCCAGAGATGCTCAATTGGGTTGAGGTCAGGGCTCTGGCTGGGCCAGTCAAGAATGGTCACAGAGTTGTTCCGAAGCCACTCCTTTGTTATTTTAGCGGTGTGCTTAGGGTCATTGTCTTGTTGGAAGGTGAACCTTCGGCCCACTCTGAGGTCCAGAGCACTCTAGAAGAGGTTTTCTTCCAGGATATCTCTGTACTTGGCCGCATTCATCTTTCATTCAATTGCAACCAGTCGTCCTGCTGCCACCACCATGTTTCACTGTTGGGATTGTATTGGGCAGGTGATGAGCAATCTTCGTCTCATCAGACCAGAGAATCTTATTTCTCATAGTCTGGGAGTCTTTCATGTGTTTTATGGCAAACTCTATGCGGGCTTTCATATGTCTTGCACTGAGGAGAGGCTTCCTTCGGGCCACTCTGCTATAAAGCCCCAACTGGTGGAGGGCTGCAGTGATAGTTGACTTTATGGAACTTTCTCCCATCTCCCTACTGCATCTCTGGAGCTCAGCCACAGTGATCTTTGTGCTCTTCTTTACCTCTCTCACCAAGGCTCTTCTCCCACGATTGCTCAGTTTGGCTGGACAGCCAGGTCTAGGAAGACATTAATGAGAAATAAAATGAACTTTTTTTGCTTTTAGCAAATGGCAGCATTGAAACAAAAAGTGAAAAATTTAAAGGGGTCTGAATACTTTCTGTACCCACTATATATAATATTATATATATATCAGCCATTTCTCCTTCCATATCCTTACTGCACTTATCACTTGCTCTCAATTCACTACTAAAATCTATCTTGAGAGATCATCAGCTCATTGAGGGATCAAGTTACAGATGCTGTTCACGAAAGTCTATGGAAAGGGGACAGAGAGGAGGGTGAACCTGTAAAGAGCTGAACTATTCTACAAAGTCAACAGTATGTGGACCCGATCTAAATCTGATTTCAGTAATTTCAGCCACGCCAAGTAATACACCCGTGCAATCCAAGTAATCCAAGTCAATGTCAAATAATAGCATTAGAATGGGCCATGCTGAACTTCATGGACAACTGGCAGATGATGCCACCTCTGCAAGTCAGTCTGTAGAATGATTGTTATTTTAGACTTGCTATAGTGTTATGGAAGAACCATCTCAACATTAAAGTAATGTTCAGGTGCCACAGACCTTTGGACATATAGATAAGTATAAGTTGAGTTCCCACTGTTCACACTGTATGGTTAAAACATATGTGAAAATGATACTGTATATGTAAATAAAGTTTTATTTTATTGTTTGCATCTCTACTTATTTGTAACTCAAATTGAAGAACTGGATCTATTCTCAGAAATTCTCCAAAAGATAAAATCTGGAATTTCAATTTACTAAATTTACTAATGCACCCAAAGAGACAGTTAACAAGGCACATCATAAAAAAAGAGTAGGAAGAATTTTCTTACCTCAGTTAGAGTGGTATAACTTGGTTATAATTCCAAACTATAGATCTCACCTTGTTGTTTGTGGGCTTCCGGTTTTTATGTATCCTTTTGGGGGGAAATTCCTTTTGGAAAGACAATAAACACCAGATTCTGCAGTATCTAAGTCTTCTAAAGGACCTCCCAGAAAAGTGTTTATTTACAGACCTTAGATTTCATCAAATGGAAAAGGTGCCTTTAGGGTGTCCCTTCCAATCAGAATTACCATAACATATGATGGATGCATATATTAAATGTATGACACTGAGTGCAGAGTATCCTAGTCAGACAAAGAAAATTGGTTCAAATTATTTGGCGCCATGTACAGAGGGTAAAAACATGTGCGGGGGCAGATGTGCATAAAAGAACATCTGGAATCTATTAGATAGTGATCATCAAAAGAAGTGCCAAAGTACTGAAGAAGTGGACTTATGTTTAACCTTATATGCTCTTCCTACTACATTATCATGTGGGATCCACCAGTAATGGAATTGCTCCTAACCAGTTTCCAAGTATACAAATCAAAGAAAGCAAGAAAAACAAGCTACATATAACCTAACACTATTCTGGTTAGTAGAGTCTAAAACACCCCTGAGGTTTTTCACTAGAGCTCGTCGCACTGCAAGTTGGACCGCAGATCAGGGACCCAGGTTCACATCAAATCTGGTGTCAGAAATAAGGTGCAGATAAAGTGTAATGTACAAGCCTGTTCAAACCACAAGAGCACAGGAGTATATAAACAACAGCAGAAGAACTACAGTGTCCGAGCCAGGTCAAGTCCAGAAGACCATAGGAGAGAGGGGGTCTGGGATTCTGAATATTGGAATATGTTCCAGTTTACTGTATGTAAAGAGCTTTCTCGGTTTACCAATTACCAGTCTATGTCCCAGCGTCTGCGCCTCAGGTTGGACCAGGCATAACTGGAGGATGCAATATTATTATGTCATAATATGTAAGACAGCGCTTGGGTGGGCTGCAGGGAAGCAATTGGGACTTGGTTTTCCTTGCCAGCTCTTTCCTGTATTATTAAATTGATCATAATGCTAAAAGAATAGATTCTATTCTATCGGCTCCTTACTGATAGACTCATTTTTACATAGCAATTGTTTCAGAAGGTGTGGAGACTGTAGCCAACATCACAGACACTATGCAGGAGCAGACTGTGATTGATGAAATACCCAACATCAATGATGAAAGGAACATCAAAAATGAGAAAAAAAACACCATGAAATCAGATCTAAAACGCCTTCAGACATGGATTAAGAAGAAGACAAACAAAAAGAGGAAGAACAATGAGAAAGGAAGCATGTAAAATCAATGAGTTTCCTCCCGGACGTGGAGATGTAGAAGTTTTCAAGACTATTTAGGAGATATATATTATTATTTCAAATAGTGTCTGTCCCTAAACATATGTAGAAAGTTTCATCCAAAAAAACAAAGCAGTGTTATATAGTGTGTTATGGAGTCATTTATATTATCTAATATCTGGTGTCTTCTCATTAATATCTTATATCTGATGTAGAAGTGAGGTCTTTGGGTTGCTGTACATGGAAAAAAAAAATCTCAGGAACACTGGGATTCCCAGCAGTCAGTCCCTACTCATGAGAAAGTAAAATAATGTGACAGAACTTTTTAAATTTGGAAACCACTTTTGAGGTATATATATATATACAGTGGGGAAACAAAGTATTTAGTCAGCCACCAATTGTGCAAGTTCTCCCACTTAAAAAGATGAGGCCGACCTGTAATTGTCGTCATAGGTAGACCTCAACTATGAGAGACAAAATGAGAAAACATATCTAGAAAATCACATTGTCTGATTTTTTAAGAATTTATTTGCAAATTATGGTGGAAAATAAGTATTTGGCCAATAACAAAAGTTCATCTCAATACTTTGTTATATATCCTTTGTTGGCAATGACAGAGGTCAAACGTTTTCTGTAAGTCTTCACAAGGTGGGCACACACTATTGCTGGTATGTTGGCCCATTCCTCCATGCAGATCTCCTCTAGAGCAGTGATATTTTGGGGCTGTCGCTGGGCAACACGGACTTTCAATTCCCTCCAAAGGTTTTCTATGGGGTTGAGATCTGGAGACTGGCTAGGCCACTCCAGGACCTTGAAATGCTGCAGACAACAAAAACCATTGACAAGTCAATAAAGATATTGCGCTGCAGCAGTGTAACCAATTTCAGAAGTTCAGGTTAGCTCTGCTGCATCTATAGATGTATACTGTATAATTACTTCAGCACTTGACACTTGTTATGGATTTTCTGCATATATTGATACATTTTGTTCTCATGTATATCAATTTATGAAAATTATTTTATTTAATACACACTTCAGAGAACATTTGATTGTTATATGCATGATGAACGTGTCATAGCCTTTTATATTGATTGGTTATATAATTGGAATGTAATTGAATCATATTTTTTATATTGACTTGGTTTATGTATATACCGTATACCTGCACCCACATGTGTGATACATTGCTTGAAAATGCCAAATGCACCAATAAACGCACAATACGCAATTATAGCAGAAAAACAATAATGCATCTTTATTAATGTACATCATTTAATGAAGAATGGAACAGGAGTACCTCAAGAAAAACGTAATGCTGGGCTACTGGCAGCCCAGTCCGACACAGCCCCTAGTGATCAGGAATTATTCGCCTATCCAATCTGTTGGTGTCCAGGAATTGGAGCAGCCCATGTGTAGGCTGGTGCACATGTCAAATAAAAAAAAAAAAACATTTTAAAAAGGCATATTCATGTGTCCCTGGCACTTGTCCATTTAAGCTCATACTAGTGCCTCATTGCCGGAAGTCCTGTGCCACTCAGTGGCCTCAGCAATAACCAGTAAAGAAGCGGTGACATCACTTCTGGCAACAAGGCTCCATCACTTACCTGAATGGACAACGATGTACCAAGGATCGGTGAGTATGCTTTTTTTTTTTTAATTTAAGACCCCTCCCCGGCCTCCACAATTTGTTCCAATTCTTGGCCAAACTCTTTAAGCCCAGAAAGTCATGATAAGGTGCCTCCATGTTTTGGACTTGTTTTTCCAGCATATTCCACAAATGATCATTTTCAGATGTGGGAAATTTGGAGGCCAAGTCAACAGCATGGACAAATTGTTATGTTCCTCAAACTATTTCTCTTTCAAACAATTTTTGCAGTGTGGCAAAACAGACCACTAGTTGGTACATGTCACAATAACACTCACATGAATGCCTGAACCCAAGCAGAACATTGCCAAGAGTATCCACTGCTTCTGCTGGATTGCCTTCTTCCCATGGTGTATCCAGGTGCCATCTTTTCCCCAGGTGCAGTAAGTGACACACATGCTCCTCACTGTCCTCAGGGTGTAAAAAAAATGTGATTCATTGAGCCAGGTAACTTCCATCCATTGCTCCATGGTCCATTGTAGGTGTTTTCAGCAGTGGAGAGGAGTCAGCATAGGTCTTCTGATGTCGGTCCTTACAACTTTCCATCAAGGTCAGCAGTAACATTTTAACTTTTGACTATGAATAAAGACTGGATTGCTTCTTTTTAAGTAACAAGCGCTGGATCATTTTTCTTTGTTCTATATGAGCCTCCTTATTTGTCCTCTTGGCTGGACATGTCCACATATGTGTGTCACAAGTTAAGCTGCATTTTTAAATACAACAAAGTGATATGCTAACTATTCAGTTTGTGCCTATGTGTGACTACCCAGTGACGGGGGTTGGGGGGGGGGTTAGCGGCGGTTAGGGGAAGGGGATGCATCCTCTCAAGGCTTTTGTTAGCATGTCATGCTGTTGTGTTAAATTGGTGTCAAGAAAAATTGGGGTTCTTTACCAAATTGGTGATTAGTTAATAGCTGTATTTCCACACTATAAGAAGGACTGTTTAGCATGTTAAAGTGCAATATCGAGAACGTCAAGTGCCAGACCCCCTGACAGCTGTATTAGGGAGTTTTTCAGGCTTGCAATACTGATGTCATACTGACATATGGGGGACTGATATCAGTATCAGATAGCACCACACCAATCAGCTGTTCCAGACAGGTTCCAGCGCCCAAACCCATACAGGGGACAGAGCTGAAATCAGAAGGTTCTGTCCACTGTATAACAGCTATGCCAGAGTACGGCAGCTCTGCACTCAAAGTCGTATGCCAACAAATATACTATTTTTTTGCCATCTAAATCTGGGGCATTTCTTATAGTCTGACTCATCTTGTAATCTAAATGATATAGTAAGCTTCTTAGATGCAGCACAGTCTCACTGAGTAATGGCAACAGTGGGGGATGGTAACAGGACCTCATAAGAGGTGGGATATTTATTAGTAGCACCTATTGTAGATATGTAATAAATGTTTGAGATGGTTAGACCCCATTTAATCTTAGTATAGATGCCCCCAACTCCACTGCTAAGCCTGCAGTCCTGGCAAATTCTTCCATGAAATGAGCTAAAGTAGCTTCCCACCACACTACATTAAGGGTATATTCACATGGACAATTTGGGGCAGATTTTAAGGTAGTTTTCTGCCTCAAAATCTACACCAGAAAATGCCCCTAAGCTACCTCCAATTGTTTATAGTGGGAGATAGTGATGGGTGCTTCTTTTTTCAACATGAGCACACTGTGAAAAGCATCTTGCCTGATCTAGCCCCAGTTTCGGAAGCCGCAGTACATGGCCTCATTCACATGTACATCCTTGTCAGAGTCCTGAGGCTTCATCTTTGTGCTTTCAGTTCCATTGGGCATTTTTGAGGCAGAAAATCACCTCAAAATCTGCTCCAAAATTTTCCATGTGAACATACCCTATGGAACCATAAGTAATGTCTTTATTTGAAGATAGAAAATTTACAAGTATTTGTCAGATGTTGATGTCTGTTAGTCAGCAGATGCTGCAGGAATGTACCAGTAAAGCTGCATTGGAAATTTTTTAAAGGGAGTCTGTCACTAGAACAAAAAATATCAGCCCAGTCCTGCAGATAGATAGGTTAGGGTTATCTGAGTCAAATAGTGTTTTCCCCTTGTGAATCGCTGCCTCTGTTATTGAGCTTTCACCAATTTTGACAATATACAGTTGAGCTCTTTGAAGCAATGAGGGCATTGCCGTTACTCCAAAGTGCTTGATATCTCACGAACAGAGGCCCCAATTTTCAAGGGGAAAACACTGATTCAGGTGACCCTAACCTAGCTATCTGTGGGACTGGCATGATATAATGAGTCCTCTAAGAGCAAAATGGCAACATCTAAATTACAAAAGAAGATGAGCCAAAATGTCTTCATTATCTGTAGTCACACACTCAACAACAAGTAATATTGTCATTTTTATTGAATATGAATGTATTCTGAGAAAAATATCAATAATATTGATATTAATACGTGGAAAGCACCATAAGGAAGAAACACTATGGAATCTGTATGGTAATAAACCATAAATCAGCACAAATAATCAATAATAACAAAACATTGCTGCCCAGAAATGAATGCAATGCAGTGGCAAGAAGGGTCAGAAATCAGGTTATTATAAAACAGAGACAAATTTGCCAGAATGCATACACGTACTGGTACTACAGCATACACAGCCGGGATATTTCACAATTATATATTGATCCTCCTATGAAGTGGAAAAATACATATACTTTAAAATACAACATAAATGTAAGTCCACCTGAAAGCAGATATCATATTATGGGAATCTTGTTTGGAAGCATGACTGTAACTAGAGATGAGCGAACCACTTCATAACAATGGGTTAACAACGGGTTCATTACGAATTTTGGGTTTCTCTTCAGTCCCCAGAGCATAGTTATCGGAGAGGTGGGGAGGTACAGAAAAATGATAAACAATATTACTCACTTTCCCTCACCTCTCCTGGGCTCCCTTGTGGCATCCAGTGGTCCCAGGTCACCCAGGAGCTCCAATCACAGGCCTCAGCAGTGACCTGGGGCTGCTGATATCTCCAAGGAGGCCGGAGAGGCCTGGGAAAGAACACAGGACCTGGTGAGGGAGCCCAGGAGTGGTCAGGGAAGCCGAGAATATTATTTTTTTGGCATTTTTCCACACCACCCCTGGGCCTCCAACTATACTTTGGAGTCTGAAGACACCTCAGAGTATAATGATAGCACTTCTGGTTCAGACCAAACTAAGAGAAAATGGTGGGTGAATATTCAAGAGACACAATGCTTGCCCATCTCTGTTACCCAAGGTGCAAATGTATGAAGATTGGTTATCACTTAATCTCCCCTCTTGATAGAGAGTGGGAAAGTTGGGCTTCTACCCTATGCAGAACCTTTGCAAGCCTCTGTATGGCTTTGTATTACATTGAAGATTACAGTCAGGCTCTGTATAATTCTATGAGCACCATATTACAGTTCCGTACATCCACTTGGGATAGACATTACAGTAGAAAAATTCAGTTTCAGAATTTGCGGCAAAAACTGTGTTTTACATGCACATTTTGTCACAGACTGGACAACCCATCAGTTTCTACTGGCAGAGCAGTCAATACCTCTCAGTATAGTATTTAAACCTGCAACAGAGGTCCATACCTCCATACCTGTTCATCCTGACCTCGGACTTGTATAACCATACTTCTGTCTAATGAATCTGGTACCAGATACTATTGGGGACTACTTCAAGGATGCAACCTAAGTGATGTCTATATCCTACAAGGATCATTTTAAGTTATTTTTAGACTCCAATTTCCAGTTTGGCCCTAAACCAAATCCAATAGATTCAGTGGGTTAACTTAACACTCTGTATAGAGACCTGTCTGTAACATGTCAGCCATTGGCTTTAATTGTAAAAACTCTACATTGTTCCATACAGCAAAAGAGTATCAAGATACTTCCATCAAATGTATTGGAAGAGAACACAGTTTTTTTTTATATGTTTGGTGCACGAAAACTTATGGCTATGTCTGTGTACTATGGACAGTGGCTCAGTGGTTAGAATTGCTATGGTGTAGCACTAGGATCCTGGGTTTAAATCTGACCAAAGGAAACATCTATATGGACTCTGCATGTTCTCCCTACGTTTACGCTTCCTCCCACACTCCCGAAACAATACATATCCATATCCAAATACATATCGATACAATCCTCAACATTGAAACTGCAAAATCAAGAAGCAAAAGCCATAAGATTATGCAGATTGAGGAAGTAGCAGGTATTGCTAAGATCTGCAAATGATCAAATTCTCAAGTACATAGCTCATTTGGGTGCACCCCCTTTTCCCCAGTGGTCCAGGTGGACCGCTTACAGTCCGTAGAAGCGCGCGGTGGGGCCCAAAGTCGGTCCTTTCTTTTATAGTGAAGCGTCCTCCCCTCACGGTTATCAGGATCTTGGGAGAAATGAAGTCCTCTTTAACAGGGAAACCAAATGAATGCAATGTAATCCAACAGCAGATTCCACTCAGCACACTGACAGTCCTGCCGAATCCATACACTGAGCTGGGATGTAAGCCGGGGTTTAGCAGTTACTGTCCAGTACGTCAACAGCACTGCGAGTCTCTATATGTGGTATCCATATACACAGTCACAATGTCAGTCTCACTGATCAGCCACTGAGCACAGTTCCTTTCACGTGGACTCACTAGTCCTGTTGTCTCTTTACACTGTTTGTCTCTGGACCAAGATACAGCTTAGCTGTACAGAAAAATCTCCACACCAGTTCAATACAACATAGACACCTGTCTTCTCTCTTGCCAAGATGGCTGCTGCTCTCTGTCTCGTCACTTCCTGCTTCTCTGCTCACACTCTGTCTGCAGAACAGGCAGGCTGAAATAAAAGGGGGGGGGGGTCTCACTCCAGCATCATGTCACAATTACAATAGCTGCTATCTTAAAGGAACAGAATCACAGAAATACATTCAACATTAACAATTTATACAGACAAATGAAGCTTAGGACAACATTGGCTGTCTCTTACATATTCCCCCCCACTTTAAGATTGGCAGTCCCTGCCTATGACTATATATCCAGAGGGTTGTACTTTTATGCACAGGGTGGTAGTATACCGATGTATGGCAGGCCAAACAAACTCATCCTGTGCATACCGAACAGGGGGAATACCAGCATTTGGCCTAGTGGTCCGTCTGAGGACCGGTGGTATATTATGGGGTGCTGCAGCTATGGGCTGAGAAGGACCAGCAGATTCTGCACCAGAGGGGGCACAGGCCGGAGATACAGCAGTCACAGGTGGAACATCCCCAGGAGCAGGGATCGGCCAACAATCATCCTCCTCGTCGGAGGCCCATTCCGCACCTCCATTCTCTGACTGTGGGAGCTCATTCACATCATTCAACTGTAATTCTCCTATACTTCGCCCAGACCGCCCAAAGAGAAGTGTATAAGGAGAGTACCCCATTGTAGAATGGACCTGATTGTTATAGGCCCACACCATTTCAGACAAGAACTGAGGCCACTGTAACTTCTTGTCTTCCTCCAGAGTCCGCAGCATCTGTAGCAGAGTTCTGTTGAATCTTTCACAGGCCCCATTTCCCTGAGGGTGGTATGGAGTCGTGTGCGACTTCTTTATCCTGTAGATACGTTGAACTTCTTTCATTACGTGTCCCTCAAAGCAGGCGCCCTGGTCGGAGTGGATGCATTGGGGGCACCCATATACTCGAATGAAATCTTGGCACAGAGCACGAGCTGCTGACTCAGCTGTCTGGTCCTTGGTGGTGGTTACCACCGCAAATTTGGTGAAGTGATCCACCATTACGAGGCAATACTGGTGTCCGCTATTGGATGGGTCAACCATTAGATAGTCTATCATGACGATTTCTAAAGGTTCCTGGGTCACGATGGTTTGCAGGGGAGCTCTCTGTTCTATTGCCTTATGGATCTCACAAGTTCGACAGCTGCGGCATACTTCTTCGACCATTTGATGAAGACCAGGGCAGTAAATCAGTCACTGTAACCAACGAAAGGTCTTCTCATGACCAAAATGTCCATTCTTATTATGAGCCTCAACTGCCAACGAGCGAGCCAGTTCACTAGGCACCACAATTTGGTATCGAATGTCGATCTCAGAAGGTAAATAGACCTTTCGGCATAGCACTCCATTTTTCATCTCCAACTTTTCCCACTGACTCAAAACAGATAATATCTCACGTGTCAGTCGTTCTCTTTCCTCTCTACAGGGCTTCTGGCCTTTCTCAACACACTTGATCATCTGCGCCAGCCCCTCATGAGTCTGTTGTATCTGTGCCCATTCCTGTCGTGAGGGACCAAAGAAAGGAGCCATTTCAGTCCCCTCCATCTCAAACTGATTAGTGGCGGTCAAGGCCTGTGAAAATCTGCTGAAGTCGGGCACCTCCACATGCTCCAACTCATGATCCACGTCTACTGTGGGGGTCTGGGCGGTTACCCTAGAAAGTCCGTCAGCATTCTGGTTCTCTGTCTTGGACCGATACTTAATGCGGTAATTGAACTTAGACATTCGGGCTATCCACTTCTGCTCTAACGCCCCGAGCTTGGCATTTTCCAGGTGAGCTAGTGGGTTGTTGTCAGTCAGTACTAAAACTTCAGCACCGGTCAAATATTCAGAGAATTTCTCGGTCATGGCCCATACCAGTGCCAACAGCTCCAACTTAAATGAACTATAATTCTCGGGGTTTCTTTCAGAATCTCTCAAAGACCGGCTGCCGTACGCTATGACCCTCTCCTGGCCATCCTGAAGCTGGGAAAGCACTGCTCCAAGACCATACAGGTTTGCATCTGTATATGGCTGGAACGGCAAGTGGTAATCAGCATATGCCAAGATTGGGGCTGTTGTCAGTGCATCCTTCAATGCCTGGAAGGCTTGTTCCTGTTCAGGTCCCCACTTCACGGACCGGTTCTTTGGACCACCGGATGTGCCTCGTAGGAGAGCATTAAGTGGTGCTGCTACCTTGGCAAAATCCTTAATAAACCGTCGATAGTAACCGGCTACTCCAAGGAACGCCCTCATTTCTCGCAGGGTAGTCGGTATTGGCCAATCTTGAACAGCCGCTATCTTGTCTCTTGATGGTCTCACCCCTTCTCCTGATACGCGGTGACCCAAGTAATCAATTTCAGATTGGAACAACCGACATTTATTGGGTTTCAATTTGAGCCCATGTTCCCGCAATCTTCGAAATACTTGCCCCAACTGGTGGAGATGGTCTTCAAAGGTCGCAGAATACACTATAATGTCATCCAAGTAGATGAGAGTGAACTCAAAGTTGAAGTCACCGAGACATTTCTCCATCAACCGCTGAAACGTTCCGGGTGCATTTTTCAACCCGAAGGGCATCCGGTTAAATTCGTATATTCCCATGGGCAAGATGAATGCCGTCTTCTCCTTGTCTTTTGTGGCCATCGGCACCTGCCAATACCCACTAGCCAGATCTAGTGAGGAGAAGTACCGGGCTCTCCCTAGCGCTGAGAGGGACTCCTCAATCCGTGGCAAGGGGTAGGAATCTCGTACGGTGCAAGCGTTTAACTTCCGATAGTCTACGCAAAATCGGATGGACCCATCTTTTTTTCTTACTAACACCACAGGAGCCGCCCAGGGACTCTGGCTTTCTTGGATGATCCCATCCTGTAGCATCTTAGCTAACAGTTCTTTCACTTCCTGATACAACTGTGGAGGAATTTGTCGGTAGCGCTCTCTAATTGGAGGGGTGTCTCCTGTGGGAATCTCATGGTAGATCCCTGTGGTACATCCAAAATCTTCAGCATACCGTGCAAAGGTGGCTCGGTTCTCCCACAACAGCTCATCTACCTTCTGCACCCATTCCAGAGAACATGAACTTGCATCCATCTTCATCTGTTCTCGAATTGCACGGCCATTCCATTCAGAGGTGGGTTCCTCATCTTCTCCCATGGACACAGTTACGGTCCACTCATCCCTTTCAGTCGGCTTCAGCTGCATTGGAGTTACTTTCCTTACTTCCTCTGGAGTCACATAGATGTTAGCCAGCAGCCTCCCTGGGGTCAGGTCCACACTCTGGTCCTGAGTGTTTACACATCGAAGTGGTACTCTTCCATTGCGAACTATTGCCAAGGAACGGGCCACTAGTGGATCAACACCTCCTTCGGCTGCCTGCAGTGGTTCTACCAACACAGCTATGCCCTCTAGTTTCCGACAGGTGCCTACGGGCATGGACACTATTGTCTCCCGACTGGGTGGCAGTGTAACTTTCGTATGCAAAGGAACTGAAATTCGAGCCAGAGGACGCTGTGCATCCGAACTTTTCTGTAAGCCACATGTCCGGATCAGCCGCTGGAAAGCTGTTTGAGTAGGCCGATGGGTGGTGGTTTCTTTCCAATAACCGTGACCTTTCTTTTCAAAGAGGATCTGATCTAATTCTTTTAACACATTCATCCCCAAAATGACAGGGACCTTTACTTCATGTGACTCCTGTACCACCACAATGCCTTTCCTACCTAGATCTTGGCCACATACCCGGACATATCATCCAGGCCACTCCCACGACTGGAACTGGTAACTGGTTAGCTGCGACCACTCGTATGAATGTATGGGGATCATATTTCACATGTTGCCGGAAGCACCGTTCATAACAGTCTCTACTCAAGGTCATAACTTGGGAACCCGTGTCAATCATCCCGGTAACCGGAATACCCTCCATTTCCACCTGTATGACAGGACTTGCAGCGATCAGGTCATCATCAGGGCATTCTCCCCACATAGTCTTCTTGTCAGTCTCCCCTACTACATGCCCTACAGCAGCAGGGGACTTCAGTTTAACGGCGGTCTCTCATAAGTTTGTCGCTGCTCTGGACATCTAGCAGCAACGTGGCCCATCTGTCCACACTCCCAGCAGCGTATCTCCCGTCGTTCTGGCCATCTGTTTGGCTTCGGTAAGCCCCTTCGATTTCTCCTGAGCACTGCACTAAATGATTTGGACCCCTTCGGTAGGTCCTATCCTCATCCCTCCAGCGGGGTGGTGGGTGATTCTGACTTGCTGGGTGTGGATGGCTCACCCTTTCATCTCCAGTCTTCTGGAAGTCTGCAATTTTCATAGAATGCTCATCATAACGGGTGTGCAAGTGTTCCATTTGCTCTTGCAGTTTCTGCATTACTGTGAGAATTTCTTTAACCGTCCCTTTTTCTACTGTCTCTGAGCCAGAACTAGCCCCCTGTGACAAAGTAACTCCAACTGCGGTCTGGGGCCTCGGGACCATACTATTGGCACGGGAGATGGCCTCTACCTGTACATCATGGAATTTAGCATCAGTCTCTCGTCGTATAAAATCCTGCATAGTCACAGTTAAACTGCCGTCACGTATCCCCAGGACAAACTGGTCACGGAGAGTCCGATCAGGGTTACAGAAGGCTGGCGAGCCCCCTCTTTCCTTCCCTTGAATATCTCGGAGCAGTTCTTGTAGGGCATTTGCATATTGGGGAAGGCTTTCATTCTCCTGTTGTACCCTCTGGAAGAACCGAGCCTGCAGAGACCCCAGCAATGCAGTTTCTCCATAGATGGTTTCTAGAATCTGGACTACTTGCTCAAATGTCTGCCTTTGTTCAAATGGCCTCAGTATCACCGTGGTCTTAGCATCCCCTTGTAATGTCAATATTGCTAGCTCTACTAATACTTCTGGTGCGGTCTGGTACATTCGCTGTATCATTCGTATCTGTTCCACCCACATACTCACTGACATATTATTGCCATCAAATTTAGCTAACTGACTCATTATAGCCCCTGCTGGCATTCTTCCTCCAGCACCATTCTCCCTAACGGGTGCGTCACCGTCCATTCTGGTAAGCGGATACTGCCGACTACGCCAATTTGTGAACCGAGAGCAAGGCAGGTGGTTTGGACTCCGCAACCAGAAATGAACGCACACGCGGTAGTTCAAGAAAAAAAAAAATATATTTACTATAAGTTAATAAAGGCTAGTTAAAGGTAAAATGACATGGATAAAGACAAGCAAAATATACAATATAGCATGAACAATTTCAAGGCAAATTCTGCAATGGTTTCTACTTTTACTCTGTCCACTTCTGCAGTATGGACACTGAATGAACAATATACTCAAAACTATCCCTAACTGACCCTGACTTCACATTTGGGTGCACCCCCTTTTCCCCAGTGGTTCAGGTGGACCGCTTACAGTCCGTAGAAGCGCGCGGTGGGGCCCAAAGTCGGTCCTTTCTTTTATAGTGAAGCGTCCTCCCCTCACGGTTATCAGGATCTTGGGAGAAATGAAGTCCTCTTTAACAGGGAAACCAAATGAATGCAATGTAATCCAACAGCAGATTCCACTCAGCACACTGACAGTCCTGCCGAATCCATACACTGAGCTGGGATGTAAGCCGGGGTTTAGCAGTTACTGTCCAGTACGTCAACAGCACTGCGAGTCTCTATATGTGGTATCCATATACACAGTCACAATGTCAGTCTCACTGATCAGCCACTGAGCACAGTTCCTTTTCACGTGGACTCACTAGTCCTGTTGTCTCTTTACACTCTGTTTGTCTCTGGACCAAGATACAGCTTAGCTGTACCGAAAAATCTCCACACCAGTTCAATACAACACAGACACCTGTCTTCTCTCTTGCCAAGATGGCTGCTGCTCTCTGTCTCGTCACTTCCTGCTTCTCTGCTCACACTCTGTCTGCAGAACAGGCAGGCTGACATAAAAGGGGGGGGGGGTCTCACTCCAGCATCATGTCACAATTACAATGGCTGCTGTCTTAAAGGAACAGAATCACAGAAATACATTCAACATTAACAATTTATACAGACAAATGAAGCTTAGGACAACATTGGCTGTCTCTTACAAAGGCATAAAAGCCAGATTGATATACTGTAAAAAAAATGTATTCACATGTAACCTCAAAAAATGGATCAAGCGGTGTGTCGGTGTCAGTGTTCACCCATGTCACAAACTGAGAAGGACAGAATCCTTGAACTGACAGACCTTTGTTTATCACCCCAGCAAACTGCAATATGCCTCGGCCAAGATATCAGCACAGTTCAATTTTGCTTGTTCCAGTATTTGGTAGAACAAGGCTGAACTGGAATGACAGCAAGAGTTGCGCAGGGGCAAACCTGTATAGGGGAAGATCATCTGACTGGAAGAATGGCGCATAGTGATCCATCCTGTACTGCAAGTGAAATTGAACCTCACATCCCAAGTCTACAGCAGCCAACAGTGTCAATACAAACCTTAAGAAGACATTAACTAACATTTGGCTACAAGCCAGACATCCAGCTACAGGTGTTGAGCTTAAGCCCCCACTTTCAAAAGCTATCATGGTTCACCACATGATGACAATGGATGCTGGAGTAGATGTCTATTCTATTCGATGATGAGTCTCGATTTTGTCTGGGATGCAATAACAGTCAGAGATTGGTCCAACGATCATGCTGGCAACGCTGTTATTATTATTATTATTATTATTGTTTATTTATATACAGTAGCACCATTAATTACATCTGAGGGTTTACATACGGTACACAAAATATACAAAACAAATATAATACTAACAGTGACAAACTGGCACAGTGAGATAGAGGGCCCTGCCCGCTAGGGCTTACAATCTATGAAAGAGGCCTTCACAATGGAATGTCACACCAGTCCTACTCCTGGAATTATAGTTCATATAATTTGTAGACTTTTCCTTCTTGGTGATGTTTTAGTGTTGATAAATGTTCTTCTAGGTCATTTGAATATAGAATGCAAACTACAAAGGGACAGGAACCAATGTCAGTAGTGAAGATCTTTGTGCAGCACTACAGAATGATAATGACAAACATTTGTAATGCGCTCTTCTCACCAAGGAACTCAAAGCGTAGGGAGTGTTGTGGTGTAGGAGAGTTAGTGGCTGCCATATGGGCGCTCATCCCCGACAACCACAAAGGTCAATTGTTTGCAGGAAGCCAATTTACAGATCAGTATATTTTTGACACGTGGGAGGAAACCAGAGTACCTGGAGGAAACCCATGTAAACACAGGGAGAACATACAAACTCCATGCAGATGTTTCCCTTGTGCAGATTCAAATGAACGCAAGGCAACAGGACCCCAGTGCTGCAAGGCAACAGTGTTAAACACTAAGCCACCAAGCTGGCCATATGTTGATGCTACACAAATAAAAAAGAATCAAATAATACTATTTTTTGGCTATATCATGTATCAGTATGACCTAGCCTATGAGGGCCTGACCACAGGTAAGTTTATATCCCCAAAATTATTGATGCTCTTTCACCAGTAAATGGACTAGTTCCCTAACATGTTCATGAAGCTGGTCTGAAGATGGAGCTTCATGGTTAATGTGATCTCTAACCCTGGATTCATGTAGTTGTTCTTTTTTTCAGAAATAATACCACCACTAATGGAAAACGCTCTTCCACTTGTTCTTTCACTCTGGACTGTTTGCTTTGCCTTTTGTCAGCCTTTCACAAAGGACTGTTTTGTGCAACCACGTAAAAACCTTTCTGCAGTTTATGTTTAGAGCAATTCACATTGCAGGTAATTTTTGTTCCATTTATTCCCCCAGATGGAGTGGAAATGTCACAGATAAAACACCTCCTGCCTTCATTGTCTTTAGCTACACTAATGAAAAAAGCCGCTACCAAATTCTGTGCTTTTAATTATTTGCTTAATGGAATAGTTGTCGCAGAAGATCCTGGAAAATGTATTTTATTTGGAGGTGGTGAATGGCTGATGTGATTGCAGTATAAATTGTGCTTGAGGTCATTGCATATTTATTTCCTGGGTTTTTAATCAATTTTCTTTGTATAAGAACAGCTTAAATATTTCTTCTTCATTGAAAAAGCAATAAATTTAAAAACTGCATCTAGTAGTTACCCAAACATTAGATGGAAAGGAATAAAAATATATAAATATAGTCATATATATAAAAAGACGTGAGCTCAAATTTATAGTGGGGGAGGAGAGGAACATTTGCCGACAAAGGATTTCTTAGCTAGTAAAAAAGATTTATCAATACTATCAAAGCTATGGAATAATAACAGTCAATAATCTGATGGATGTTTGGGACATATTTATTAAAGTGTTGCAGGTAGCGGAACACCAGCTCTGCTCTGTTGTGTATTTTCTACACTTATACATGGATTTGTATCTTTGACTATTGAAAAATATGAAGTATAGTAGATAAACTGAATCTCAATCTCCACTAACTTGTTACACACTTGAAAGACAAGAAAAAATGTTCTATTTGATAAATATGGAGGACAAATACACATAAATGTATAATACGGAGTCCATAATGTAACAAATCTTGAAGATACTGTAGGCTACATGCACACGACTGTATGTATGTAGCCAGGATGTGACTGAACGGCACATGGATGACATCCTTGTTCAGCCCCTGCCTCCACAACCCCCTTCACTTCTATCAGTGAGCCTGGGCTGCAAAATAAATTATTTGAGGAGTGTAGTTTCTAAAATGGAGTCATATTTTGGGGTAATTTTTAAATTTTTTATTTCAGAGCCTCATCAGTTGCCCACCAATACAGTGTACATAACTAAATTAGGGCTCAAATGTGTGCCCTTTTACTTCTGTGTCCTGTTGTATTTCCAGGCAAAAGATTAGGGTAGGGTGTTTCTAAAATCAGGAAACTGAGCCTAATAATTAGACAGATGGCTTGCCATGAGCTGGGCATAACATACTGGAAATTGAACTATATATCTCTGGGAAAATTTTCATTTTCATTTTGCACCACCCACTGCGCATTTCTTTTCGGAAAGCATATCTGGGGTCAAAATGATCTCTATATGTCTTGATATATTTTTTGAGGGGTGCAGTTTCCAAAATGAGTTTATTTTTTAGTACTTTCCATCAGAGGGGTAACTTTACGCCCCTGGGCCCAAAAGCTAAATTTGTAAAGAGGCTCCCACTTACCACGTGCTATGTAAATTATATTGTACCTTAAGGGCTCTGCAAATGCATGCTGGCACCTGAAAATGATTCTGCCCTCCAAAAGCCCAATGTTGCCTCTCACATCTGTGACCTGCTGCGTGCCCAAAGAGAAGTTTTCATGCACATGTGGAGTTTTTCCGTATTCGGGAGAAATTGCATATCAAATTGTGGGGTGCATTTTCACCTTTAACGGATCGTGAATGTACAAATTATAGGGCTAAATGAATATATTACTGAAAAAAATGAAATGTCTAAATTTCACCTCCATTTTATTTTACTTCCTGTGAAAAGCTTAAAGAGTTTTCAACCACATGTGGGGTATTTCCATGCTCAGGAGAATTTATATAATGACCTGTGGGGTGTGTTTTCTCCTTTAACCCCTTATGAAAATGAAAAAGTTGGTGCTAAAGCAACATTTTATTAACTTCCAAAATGGGTTTACTTTTGAGGGGTTTCCATTGTATTGGTACTTTAGGGGCTCTGAAAATATGCCATGGCACCCTGAACACAATTCCAGCTAAATCAGCCGTCCAAAAACCAAATAACACTCTTTCTGTTCTATGCCCTGTCATATACACTTACAGAAGAAATTGCACTACAAATTATGGGATGCATTTTCTCTTTTAACCCCTTGTTAATGTGTAAATTTTAGGGCTAAAGGAATATATTATTGAAACATGAATGGTCTAACTTTCCTCTCCATTTTCTTTTCATTTCAGGGGTGCAGTTTTGAAAATGGTGATTTATTGGGGGTTTCTAATATATAGGCCTTTAACATCCCCTTCAAAACTGAAGTGGTCTATAAAAAATTGGTCTGGAAAATTTTTGAATGCCTTCTAATATCCAAAATAAATTCAACGATGATTAAAAAATTATGCAAACACTTTAGTTTACCACTATCATGAAGTACAATGTGTCACAAAGAAACAATCTCAAACTCACTTGGGTAAGTTAAAGTGTTCCAGAGTTATCACCATATAAAGTGACACGTCAGTTTTAAAAAACAGGGCTGTCAGAATTTCCAAGACTGGCTGCATGGGGAAGAGGTTAAAATGCAACAGTGGTTAAGGAACCCATCTTAATCATGACCCCCATGGATATCTGGTAAGTATAACTTTCGGGGAAGGGTGGGCACCAGTTTCAACTTTTTCTCTGAGGGTCATTTTAACCTAATCTCAAATTTTATATACAGTGCCTTGCAAAAGTATTCGGCCCCCTTGAACTTTTCAACCTTTTGCCACATTTCAGGCTTTAAACATAAGGATACAAAATTTTAATTTTTTGGTGAAGAATCAACAACAAGTGGGACACAATCGTGAAGTGGAACGAAATTTATTGGATATTTTAAACTTTTGTAAAAAATAAAAAACTGAAAAGTGGGGCGTGCCAAATTATTCGGCCCCCTTAAGTTAATACTTTGATGCGCCACCTTTTGCTGCGATTACAGCTGCAAGTCGCTTGGGGTATGTCTCTATCAGTTTTGTACATCGAGAGACTGAACTTCTTGCCCATTCTTCCTTGGAAAACAGCTCGACCTCAGTGAGGTTGGATGGAGAGCGTTTGTGAACAGCAGTTTTCAGCTCTTTCCACAGATTCTCGATTGGATTATTCTAACACCTGGATACATTTTTTTGTGAACCATTCCATTGCAGATTTTGCTTTATGTTTAGGATCATTGTCTTGTTGGAAGCAGGGGCGTAACTACCGGGGTAGCAGTGGTAGCGACTGCCACAGGGCCCGGAACATTACGGGGCCCGGAGCCCTGTGGCAGTCGCTACTGCGAACCCCACAATCACTGCTAGGGGAGGTGAGCGAACATAAAAAACACCGTAACTCACCTCTCCGCCGCTCCGCAGGCTTCGGGCCTGTTTGGTGGCGTCCCAGACGTCAGCCGACGTCATTATGCGTCGCGACGCTGGCCTGGATCGCGCGAGATCCGGTCCGACATTGAAGATGGCCGAAGTAGCACACGGGAGTGCACCGGAGCGAGGAAGAGGTAAGTTGGAGTGTTTTCTATGTTTCTATCCTCCCCTGGGTCTCCGATCATTATACTCTGGGGTCTGAAAAGACCCCAGAGTATAATAATCGTTCATGGGTGGTCCACTATGGGGCATAATACTCTGTGCAGGGGCCACTATGGGGCAAACTACTGTGTGCAGGGGCTACTATGGGGCAAACTACTGTGTGCAGGGGCTACTATGGGGCAAACTACTGTGTGCAGGGGCCACTATAGGGCAAACTACTGCGTGCAGGAGCCACTATGGGGCAAACTACTATGTGTCGGGGCCACTATGGGGCAAACTACTGTGTGCTGGGGCCACTATGGGGCATAATATTGTGTGCAGGGGCCACTATGAGGCATAATACCGTGTGCAGCGGCCACTATGGGGCATAATACCGTGTGCAGGGGCCACTATGGGGCATAATACCGTGTGCAGGGGCCACTATGGGGCACAATAGTGTTCGCAGGAATGCGGTTTGTGTGTGGGGGGGGTTGGGGGCGGCGGCTTGGGGGGGGGCCCCATGTCAATGCCCCCAGCCATTCCTAGTTACGCCACTGGTTGGAAGATAAATCTCTGTCCCAGTCTTAGGTCTTTTGCAGACTCCAACAGGTTTTCTTCCAGAATGGTCCTGTATTTGGCTCCATCCATCTTCCCATCAATTTTAACCATCTTCCCAGTCCCTGCTGAAGAAAAGCAGGCCCAAACCATGATGCTGCCACCACCATGTTTGACAATGGGGATGGTGTGTTCAGGGTGATGAGCTGTGTTGCTTTTACGCCAAACATATCATTTTGCATTGTGGCCAAAAAGTTTGATTTTGACTTCATCTGACCAGAGCACCTTCTTCCACATGTTTGGTGTGTCTCCCAGGTGGCTTGTGGCAAACTTTAAACGAGACTTTTTATGGATATCTTTGAGAAATGGCTTTCTTCTTGCCACTCTTCCATAAAGGCCAGATTTGTGCAGTGTACGACTGATTGTTGTCCTATGGACAGACTCTCCCACCTCAGCTGTAGATCTCTGCAGTTCATCCATAGTGATCATGGGCCTCTTGGCTGCATCTCTGATCAGTCTTCTCCTTGTTTGAGATGAAAGTTTAGAGGGACGGCCGGGTCTCGGTAGATTTGCAGTGGTCTGATGCTCCTTCCATTTCAATATGATCGCTTGCACAGTGCTCCTTGGGATGTTTAAAGTTTGGGAAATCTTTTTGTATCCAAATCCGGCTTTAAACTTCTCCACAACAGTATCACGGACCTGCCTGGTGTGTTCCTTGGTATTCATGATGCTCTCTGCGCTTTAAACAGAACCCTGAGACTATCACAGAGCAGGTACATTTATACGGAGACTTGATTACACACAGGTGGATTATATTTATCACCATCAGTCATTTAGGACAACATTGGATCATTCAGAGATCCTCACTGAACTTCTGGAGTGAATTTGCTGCACTGAAAGTAAAGGGGCCGAATAATATTGCACGCCCCACGTTTCAGTTTTTTATTTTTTACAAAAGTTTAAAAAAAAACAATAAATTTCGTTCCACTTCATAATTGTGTCCCACTTGTTGATTCTTCACCAAAAAAATTAAAATTTTATATCTTTATGTTTGAAGCCTGAAATGTGGCAAAAGGTTGAAAAGTTCAAGGGGGCCAAATACTTTCGCAAGGCACTGTAACTTTATTCCCCTTTTAGTTCTATTTCTATCTCTAAAAGAAAACCTCAATAAACCTCTATTTCTTATTTTCAGTAACACAACATACAGGTCCAAAAAAAAAGCAAACCTAACAATTATTTGTTGTAAGCCAATGAACACAAATGAGATTTTAGAGTTAGGGGCAAAACAATGTGAAAATGGAAGTTTATTGAAAATTATTCTTCCTGCTGGAGAAGATGTAAGGTCTCCAGGGGCGGACAAGATGCTTGTTTGTACCTTAATGCTATTCTTGCTGCAATTACTTGCTCTGAAATATATTAATCCTGACACACAATGCCTCTTGGGGCAAAAAATATTACATATCTACTGGAAAAGGTGTGTCACCTCCAATGTACAAATGTCCAAGTAAGTTGCAATTTACAAGCAAGAAACACAACAAGCTGCAGGAATTATTACAATGTCTCCTATTTGGTGCTTCACTTTTACTGTTTACAAGTTTACTGTGAATTTTGCTACTGTAAGTGACACAATTCATCGACATGGAAAGTGACATGGATTTTCAGCACATAGCTATTTATGGTGTAACAAATAACATGAAATACCTTAGACAGTCCTTACAGACAAGCTTAATATAGGCACTCACAAATATGATCATTTTATTTAAAAGAATTACTGTCAAAAAAGTAAGGACGCCTGTACTTAGTTGTTTTTTTTTTTATATTATGTAATTTTTTTGTGGCCATTTTATTCATTTAGTATATAAAATTACATTTTATATAATAGAACAAAAACACTAACACCTTTAGGCTAAGGCCCCACGTAGTGAACCGCAGCTAAAAAAAACGCTGCCTAAAAAAACGGAACACATTACATTTTTTTTTCCACTGCATTCTTCTGTGATTCTTCTTCACTTATTAAATCTATAGGGAAAAAACTTGTTTCCTCAGAAAAAAACCTGCAGCTGAGTTTTTCAGTTGTGGATGGGATAAGCCAGAATCTCATTTGCTTTGCTGGTATTGTAAAACGTTGCTTTTTTCTGCTGCGTTTTCACAATGTGGTGTCTTAGACTTAGCAATGCATCGTGGTTTTTCCCACAACGGTTTTGACAAAAAGTCCGCAGAGGTTTCCTGCTTCCATTATACCTATAGGGAAACCGCCAGCATTTCTGGAGGTATAATTGACATGCTGCAATTTCATGCTGTGACGGTTTTGGAAATTGCAGCCCACTGCTCATATTTTTCCAGAATCCCATCCACTTTGCAGGGACTGTAAAACGCTGCGTCTTTTATGCCACATGAGACACCGGCCTTAGGCCTGTTTCACACAGCCACATCTGGTACAGGAAGCAAGGTCAGTGTGACCACCGCATTTCCTGTGACTCGACTGAACCATACTCACTGCATCATAGTGATCTATGATGGTGTGAGTCTCATGGGTCTACTACCCTATACACAAATGATGCTGTGAGCACAGGACAACAGACCAGTAAATGCAGCAGTAACAGGGATAGAGTTTTCTGGGCTGCACTGAGACATCTGAATTGATGATTGTAAGTATCTTAAAGACCTAAAGTTAGACTCTAGAGGTTGGATCATGTGCAAATGATCCTGAATTTTGAAAATACATGTCTTTTTTACTGAGATTTTAGGTGACTATATACATTAGCTGAATGGTCCAATTTCATCAGGAATGTATGGTGGAGTGCCAACTCTCCCCCAATGCCAGAAGTGGGGAGGAAAGAAGGGTCAGGCGTGTCAAATTTCAGCATGCCCAGTACTTTCTTCTCAGTAGGGATTAGCCAGAGATGTGTACGCTGAGAATGCAGGCATATCAGGGGTGAAAGTGACAGCCATCACATGGAATCTACAGTTTGCTTTGCTATTTGTTTTTAATATGTGTGATATCTCCATGCCTAGATCCAAAACCTTCTCAGAGACCTTCAGAAGCAAAGTTATCCACAGAATAGACCAGGCCAGAAGTGTAACTATAGAGGGTGCAGAGGCGCCAGTTGCAGGCCTTAGAGTCTAAGGGGGTCCTTAGGTCCTTCTTCCCCAAATGAGGAGATGTGCAGTAGCTGGAAGCCCCTGCTAATAATTTTGCATTGAGGCCCAGGAGTTTCAAGTCATGCCTTTGATCTGTTTGCTCTGTATGTATTCATATAGTTTTGGATGGGAATCACAGGAGGTATCAGGTATGTAGTTTTAAGACATATGGCAGTAAAATGTAATAGAGGAATATATTCTTCCATCTTCCACAGTAGCAACTGAGAGATTAATACAAATATATAATATCTATGCCAGGAGCAGCTTTTCTAAGAGCACATTGCTATCTCAATCATTCTGCTGCAAGTCATCACGGCTCTCAGCTGGGATGTCATACTGTAAGAGCTATTCTAATTTCAGCACAATGGAGGACAGTCAAGTGAAATATATTGGGAGGAAGATTATAAAGTCGTTTCAAATAATCTCATTCAAGGAAATGTGACATTAGGGATCACCTTATCTCAACCAGTCAACCACCAGTAATCACAAACGGACAAGCCATTTTATAATTCCATATAGCCAAAATGACGGTGAGGACACCAATTATTGATGAAAGAGTCTCAGGCTAGAAACTATGAAAATCAGCAAAAAAGTTCAATTCACAGCAGAATAAAGTCCACAAGTGATATGAAGACAATGGAATTCCTTCCAGATTAGAATGGATCACATTAGGTTTTATTAATCCACTTCTAAGGCCACTTCTTTAATTGAGCAGTCTCATATATGGAGCTATTGACTCTTGGTGTATCTTTTGTACGTTTGGTAGTGCACAATACGTAAGAAATAACTATTTCCTATATCCACTTTCGAACAGTATAGGCCATCAATATTAGATCTGCAGGGGTCCTAAAGCTTGGACTCCCACAGATCAGCTGTAGTCAGGGATGTAGCTATAGAGTGGGCAGTTGCTACTGGGCCCTGGACCCTGAGGGGGCCACAAAGATCTTTATGCCACATAAAATATACCACTAAACTTCAGGTGGTAGGCAGGGGCCTCATCACAGATTTTGAACTGGGCCCAGAAGCTTCAAGTTACGTCTCTGGCGGTAACGTTCACCTGTTGGGAACTGCACTGCTCACTCACCCTACAAAGTACAGCATCAGGCTAAGGTACTACAGCCCTTCCCTATTGAAATCTGTGGGACAGTCCTGCAGTACCTACTGTAAATCCACCACTACATATCATATGCCAAATGAGCAGTGCTGTCCACAAACAGCTGGCTGTTGGACCCTTGCAAATTTAATATCGTTGGCCTATCCTAAGGTCTAAAGCTCAACCATATGGAGAAGTGAATATGCATATTTTTTATTTTAAGGTACTGCAGGGGAGTACCCTAGAACACCCCTTTGGCATTTACTAGATTACAGAGATCAGAAATATTATATTTTCATACACATTGGTTATTGACTTGTCTCGTAATGGTTGTGCATCATTCTGAGGCTCACACTGATCTATCCAGAGAGTTTTAGTGCTCTATCACTAATGTATTAAGCCATCACTAAACCATTTTAGATCTTCTCCTGTTACTTCATGTAGTTCGGTAAGATAGATCTTTCTTGTTTTCCTTTATTTTAATAAAAACTGTATAATGAATCCATTGCATAAAACAGTTTTAATGCAACCACAGCAGCTAAGGCTCCATTTCAACAACAGAATATCCGACTGAAAAGATTGTGCCAAAAAACTACTTAAACCGCTGAAACCCCAGAACATTAGACTTTATCACACTTAGCCAGAATTATCCTAACAGCTCCAATCTTATTTAAGTGTATTTAAGTGGCCAAAAAAGGCACACTGTAACTATATATATATATATATATATATATATATATATCTGTGTATATATACAGTCATATGAAAAAGTTTGGGCACCCCTATTAATCTTAATCATTTTTAGTTCTAAATATTTGATATAGATATTTCAATTTGATATATCTAATAACTGATGGACACAGTAATATTTCAGGATTGAAATGAGGTTTATTGTACTAACAGAAAATGTGCAATATGCATTAAACCAAAATTTGACCGGTGCAAAAGTATGGGCACCTCAACAGAAAAGTGACATTAATATTTAGTAGATCCTCCTTTTGCAAAAATAACAGCCTCTAGTCGCTTCCTGTAGCTTTTAATCAGTTCCTGGATCCTGGATGAAGGTATTTTTGACCATTCCTCTTTACAAAACAATTCCAGTTCAGTTAAGTTTGATGGTCGCCGAGCATGGACAGCCCGCTTCAAATTATCCCACAGATGTTCAATGATATTCAGGTCTGGGGACTGGGATGGCCATTCCAGAACATTGTAATTGTTCCTCTGCATGAATGCCTGAGTAGATTTGGAGCTGTGTTTTGGATCATTGTCTTGCTGAAATATCCATCCCCGGCGTAACTTCAAATTCGTCACTGATTCTTGTACATTATTCTCAAGAATCTGCTGATACTGAGTTGAATCCATGCGACCCTCAACTTTAACAAGATTCCCGGTGCCGGCATTGGCCACACAGCCCCAAAGCATGATGGAACCTCCACCAAATTTTACAGTGAGTAGCAAGTGTTTTTCTTGGAATGCTGTGTTTTTTTGACGCCATGCATAACGCCTTTTTGTATGACCAAACTCCTCAATCTTTGTTTTATCAGTCCACAGGACCTTCTTCCAAAATGAAGCTGGCTTGTCCAAATGTGCTTTTGCATACCTCAGGCGACTCTGTTTGTGGCGTCCTTTCAGAAACGGCTTCTTTCGCATCACTCTCCCATACAGCTTCTCCTTGTGCAAAGTGTGCTGTATTGTTGACCGATGCACAGTGACACCATCTGCAGCAAGATGATGCTGCAGCTCTTTGGAGGTGGTCTGTGGATTGTCCTTGACTGTTCTCACCATTCTTCTTCTCTGCCTTTCTGATATTTTTCTTGGCCTGCCACTTCTGGGCTTAACAAGAACTGTCCCTGTGGTCTTCCATTTCCTTACTATGTTCCTCACAGTGGAAACTGACAGGTTAAATCTCTGAGACAACTTTTTGTATCCTTCCCCTGAACAACTATGTTGAACAATCTTTGTTTTCAGATCATTTGAGAGTTGTTTTGAGGAGCCCATGATGCCACTCTTCAGAGGAGATTCAAATAGGAGAACAACTTGCAATTGGCCACCTTAAATACCTTTTCTCATGATTGGATACACCTGGCTATGAAGTTCAAAGCTCAGTGAGGTTACAAAACCAATTTTGTGCTTCAGTAAATCAGTAAAAAGTAGTTAGGAGTATTCAAATCAATAAAATGATAAGGGTACCCAAATTTTTGCACCGGTCCAATTTTGGTTGAATGCATATTGCACATTTTCTGTTAGTACAATAAACCTCATTTCAATCCTGAAATATTACTGTGTCCATCAGTTATTAGATATATCAAATTGAAATGGCTGTTGCAAACACCCAAATATTTAGAACTAAAAATGATTAAGATTAATAGGGGTGCCCAAACTTTTTCATATGACTGTATATATATATATATATATATATATATATATATATACAGTACAGACCAAAAGTTTGGACACACCTTCTCATTCCAAGAGTTTTCTGTATTTTCATGACTATAAAAATTGTAGATTCACACTGAAGGCATCAAAACTATGAATTAACACATGTGGAATTATATACTTAACAAAAAAGTGTGAAACAACTGAAAATATGTCTTATATTCTAGGTTCTTCAAAGTAGCCACCTTTTGCTTTCATTACTGCTTTGCACACTCTTGGCATTCTCTTGATGAGCTTCAAGAGGTAGTCACCTGAAATGGTTTTCACTTCACAGGTGTGCCCGGTCAGGTTTAGTAAGTGGGATTTCTTGCCTTATAAATGGGGTTGGGACCATCAGTTGTGTTGTTCAGAAGTCAGGTGGATACACAGCTGATAGTCCTACTGAATGGAGTGTTAGAATTTGTATTATGGCAAGAAAAAAGCAGCTAAGTAAAGAAAAACGAGTGGCCATCATTATTTTAAGAAATGAAGGTCAGTCAGTACGAAAAATTGGGAAAACTTTGAAAGTGTCCCCAAGTGCAGTAGCCAAAACCGTCAAGCACTACAAAGAAACTGGCTCACAGGAGGACCGCCCCAGGAAAGGAAGACCAAGAGTCGCCTCTGCTGCGGAGGATAAGTTCATCCGAGTCACCAGCCTCAGAAATCGCAGGTTAACAACAGCTCAGATTAGAGTCCAGGTCAATGCCACACAGAGTTCTAGCAGCAGACACATCTCTACAACAACTGTTAAGAGGAGACTGTGTGCAGCAGGCCTTCATGGTAAAATAGCTGCTAGGAAACCACTGCTAAGGACAGGCAACAAGCAGAAGAGACTTGTTTGGGCTAAAGAACACAAGGAATGGACACTAGACCTGTGGAAATCTGTGCCTTGGTCTGATGAGTCCAAATTTGAGATCTTTGGTTCCACCATCGTGTCTTTGTGCGACGCAGAAAAGGTGAACGAATGGACTCGACATGCCTGGTTCCCACGTGAAGCATGTAGGAGGAGGTGTGATGGTGTGGGGGTGCTTTGCTGGTGACACTGTTGGGGATTTATTCAAAATTGAAGGAATACTGAACCAGCATGGTTACCACAGCATCTTGCAGCGGCATGCTATTCCATCCGGTTTGCGTTTAGTTGGACCATCATTTATTTTTCAACAGGACAATGACCCCAAACACAACTCCAGACTGTGTAAGGGCTATTTGATCAAGATGGAGAGTGATGGGGTGCTACGCCAGATGACCTGGCCTCCACAGTCACCAGACCTGAACCCAATCGAGATGGTCTGGGGTGAGCTGGACCGCAGAGTGAAGGCAAAAGGGCCAACAAGTGCTAAGCATCTCTAGGAACTCCTTCAAGACTGTTGAAAGACCATTTCAGGTGACTACCTCTTGAGGCTCATCAAGAGAATGCCAAGAGTGTGCAAAGCAGTAATGAAAGCAAAAGGTTGCTACTTTGAAGAACCTAGAATATAAGACATATTTTCAGTTGTTTCACACTTTTTTGTTAAGTATATAATTCCACATGTGTTAATTCATAGTTTTGATGCCTTCAGTGTGAATCTACAATTTTTATAGTCATGAAAATACAGAAAACTCTTGGAATGAGAAGGTGTGTCCAAACTTTTGGTCTGTACTGTATATATGTATATATATATATATATATATATATATATATATATATATATGGACTATTGCTGGTCTGACAAGAATTTTTGCATCTATTAGATGTTTGTCCATTTATGATGGCTAGGTGTCATCCGTTTTGCATCTGTTTTTAATGGAACATAAAAAAATTAAAAAGACAGGTTACGTGCATTGGCCTTTCTTTTTTGACACAAGCCACTGATCCATTTTTAATGGATACAACTCGGACGTCATTCTATTTTACATCTGTTAAAAATTGATCCATTGATTTCTCTTGGGTCTATGTGTCCATCAAAATGGACAAAGATGGAGCATGTCTGTTTTTTTAAGGCTATGTTCACACCTGCGCCAGTATTCTGGGGTTTCCGTCCCTGAATCCGTTTGAAAAATGTGGAGATTGCAGACCACATTTTTAAGCGGATTGCATTTCCGTTCTTCAGGACCACTTGGAACCCCGAGGACCCCATAGACTATAATGGGGTCTACCAGGTTTCTGCCCAGTTTCCACCTGAAATTGGCAGAGAGGAAAGTCCTGCATAGCCTATTTTAAGTGGAATGGGGGACGGAGTCCCTGAACGCTACTGTGAACCAACCCTTAGACTGGCAGGAGCAGGATTTCAAAAAATTCCAACCTTGTGATGTTTTCTTGTGAAATGGCGTCAGTATAACAAGAATGGTGCCATTGAGGAAAAACATCCCGTGAAAGAGGATCCTGTGAACATAAACAACTTGTAGATGACAGGGCTCAGAGGAGGATGTATAGAATCAGTCAAGCAGCTTGTTGCCAAATATAATGCTGGTGCATCAACTAAAGTGTCTGAATGCACAACTTGCCATTTATTAGCACAGATGGTCTCTAAAAGAAAATGGCCAGTTCCCTAGCAAAATTTGTATTGTTCAGAAATTGGATATATCCCACTCCAATAATAACCAACTGATGTCAGGAATCCCAATAGCTTCTGTTTGTAGTCACTGCCTTAAGGTTTCCATGATCACCAAAAAAACAACTTCAGAACTTTACAGAGGACCTGTCACTAGAGTGAAAAATGAAATTTTAGCATATACACAGAATGTGGGTTTCATACAGATCAAGCAGTTTTTTTAACAGTTTTTTTTAATTTTGTTAATTTAACACATGCAGAAATAAAAACAACATAAAAATAAAGCCCTATGTGTCACCGAAAAAAAACGCAGAAATTAGTTGAATAACCCACATGATAAAAATGTTACAGCCCTCAAAACCACACATACAAAAAACCCTGAAAATTGTCTGGTCCTGGACCAGAAATTGGCCCGGTACTGAAGTGGTTAAAATTTTGTTTCTGCTTCCCCCCCCCCCCAGACCAGAGATAACCAGAGATATTGCCTCTGTAGTAATTTTGCACCCAGTATGTAAATTAATCAGCTTTCTCCATTGGGGCGGTAATAAATTCTCCATCAGAGCGGTGACAGCTGTAACTGGGTGGTATTATGTCCATTGGGTCTGTAGCATGTACAACGGGGCAGTTACCTCATCCCAAGCTCTGTAGATGGTTCTTTCTGAGCCAAGTGTCATCTTGCGAGACCTCCGTGACATATTATCTCGCAAGATGGGTGTATAGTGCTTGTTTTCAGAAGGATCACTTCCGCACAGATCCATCTTTCGAAATGATGAATCAGTGAGATCTTGCAAGATGACACTCGGCCATGTCACTCTGACATAGAAAACATTCAAGACGATTGGCAATATTCTCAGAAGTGGATGTGCCAGTAAATTCACCCCAAGGTGAAACTGTGCATTTCTTAGAGAAAATACAAAAACCCAAATACTACATCTAAGATTTACAGGTTTCAGTTAGCATATTAAACCTTCAAGTTCATAATAGCACAATTATAAGAAGACTGAACAAGTATGACTTGTAACAAAGGGTTGTCACTGTAGAATAATAATAATATAATAATAATAATAATAATAGTCCTTTAATAGTCCCACAATGGGGAAATTCAGTGTGTCACAGCAGCAAAGATAAGCAGATACACAATGATGAACTTCATATTGTTTGGGAATGGTCATTCCTAGACTGATGGGCAGAAACAACTTCTCTAGGATCATTGATGATACCTTTTCTCATTGGCAATGTGCTAACACACAACTGAATGCTCCAGACCAGCAAACTTCCAAAACTTCTGCTTTTAATAGAGGTGGTTACACTTCCTGAAGATCAAATAATTAAGGGCATTTGACCAGAAGCTGCTTACCCTGTTAATTCCTATGGACGCATGTTGGCATACTATTTGTTAAATAAATAACATCACAGCTTAATTTTTTTGTTGTTGTTCATTTGAGATTGTATTTAACTCATTTTAAGACCTTCTAAGAGTATGTTCCCACAGCAGAATTTGCAGTGGATTTGTTTTCAATGAGAGGCAGAGATCGCAGCATGACGCGGAAAAAAGAAGCATCCTGCTCAATCTTGCTATGGATTCCGCAGCTGATTCAGCCACAGAGTCCGCGGCTCGAGACTTCCTGTTGATTATGCCCATTCATCTGGGTCTAATCAGCAGGGAAAAGCTGCAACGGAATGCCGATGCCCTGCAATACTGGCGACAGAAATGAAGAGGAATTCCTCTTCATTTTCCACGGTGTGAACATACCCTAAGGAACAGATGTTTATTATGTCCTGATATGTAAAACTATAGAATTCAAAGACGATGTACTTTGTTTTCTCATGACTGTACAACAAATGTGTGAAATTCCTGTTACTTCAGCTGTTCTTCACAAAATATGGCCAATATATGGGACAGATCTAAAATAATGTGAGAAAAAGACTTGCAGGGATGGTGGTTACAGCCTGTTCTTTATTAAAATAACATGAAAATATAAGGAAATGTTCTCTTATTTTCATCACTTTGTTGTTATTTTTCACAAGCTGTTATACTGTGTTGTTATAGAAAGTAGGTCATAACTGAACTGTTGTTAACAGAAAAAAACCAGTGGCCAACAGCATGGAAATGAGAATTTTGTTCATTTAAACTTTTATTGATTTTACCCAAAATAGTATTGATATTGGCACAGGTCTTGTCGCTAAAAGCATTGTCATGAAGAAAGAACAACATGGTTGATGTACTGAAGCCTACAGATATTATGTAAAGCAATGTAATAAATTATACTGAACCAACACAATCATGATATCCTTCTCCAACTGAATTGCAATGATTCTATTTTATTAAAGTCATTTATTTTTAAAGCACCATTAAAGGGGTTTTCTGGGCTAAAAATATTGATACCTATCATAAGGTGAGGGTCTGATATCCAGGAACCCCATGAATCAGCTATTCTTATTTATCAGCTCATAAAGAGAGAATGGAACAGGAATAATAATAATAACACATTTTATTTATATAGCGCCAACATATTCCGCAGCATTTTACAAATTGTAGGGTTCAAGTACACACCAAAAGATACATTTCAGAGAAAGAGTCAAGTCACACAATGGGACTGAGGGCCCTGCTCGCAAGAGCTTACAATCTATGAGGTGGAGGGGGAAGAAGACAACTCAGTTCTCCATGTAGTGGCTAGAGATGTTCAAACGTCACAAGATTCATCCTTCTTGTTCATTACAAACCTAAGTCTATTATTATACGCTAGGGCAGTGATGGCGAACCTTTTAGAGACCGAGTGCCCAAACTGCAA
This sequence comes from Leptodactylus fallax, assembly GCA_947044405.1. Taxonomy (NCBI): domain Eukaryota; kingdom Metazoa; phylum Chordata; class Amphibia; order Anura; family Leptodactylidae; genus Leptodactylus; species Leptodactylus fallax. Next base: position 1,513,967 of record CAMRHE010000426.1, read on the forward strand.
CCCAAAACCCACTAAATTATCGCAAAGTGCCAACATGGCAATTTAACCTTAAATTAACCAGGATCTGTTTTATATTGACCGTGCAATGTTATTACAGCCTGCAATAATATCACATGTCTGCTATAAAACAGATACTGTGGGATATAAATAGTGAAGGGCCCCATACAGTACAATGTGCTCCGAAGTGGCCCCCAGACAGTACAATGCGCTCCACAGTGGCCCCCAGACAGTATTATATGCTCCAGAATTGCCCCCACTCAGTATTATATGCTCCACAGTGGCCCCCAATCAGTATTATATGCTCCAGAGGGGCCCCACTGAGTTTCTATACTTCACAGTGGCCCCCACACAGTATTATATGCTCCACTTTGGCCCCCCCACACAGTAGTATATGCTCCATAGTGTCCCCCACACAGTATTAGATGTTTCAGTGTCCCCCATACAGTATTTGAAGCATCTAATACTGTATGGGGGACACTGAAGCATCTAAAACTGTGTGGGGGCCACTGTGAAGCATATACCACTGTATGGGGGACACTGAAGCATCTAATACTGTGTGGGGTACACTGAAGCATCTTATACTGTATGGGGGACACTGAAGCATCTAATACTGTGTGGGGGACACTGAAGCATCTTATACTGTATGGGGGACACTGTGAAGCATCTAATACTGTGTGGGGGACACTGAAGCATATACTACTGTATGGGGGACACAAGCATCTAATACTGTGTGGGGGCCACTGTGAAGCATATACCACTGTATGGGGGACACTGAAGCATCTAATACTGTGTGGGGTACACTGAAGCATCTTATACTGTATGGGGGACACTGAAGCATCTAATACTGTGTGGGGGACACTGAAGCATCTAATACTGTGTGGGGGACACTGAAGCATATACTACTGTATGGGGGACACAAGCATCTAATACTGTATGGGGGACACTGAAGCATATACAGTGCCTTGCGAAAGTATTCGGCCCCCCTTGAACTTTTCAACCTTTTGCCTCATTTCAGGCTTCAAACATAAGGATATAAAATTTTAATGTTTTGGTGAAGAATCAACAACAAGTGGGACACAATCGTGAAGTGGAATGAAATTTATTGGATACTTTAAACTTTTGTAAAAAATAAAAAACTGAAAAGTGCGGTGTGCCAAATTATTCGGCCCCCTTAAGTTAATACTTTGTAGCGCCACCTTTTGCTGCGATTACAGCTGCAAGTCGCTTGGGGTATGTCTCTATCAGTTTTGCACATTGAGAGACTGAAATTTTTGCCCATTCTTCCTTGGAAAACAGCTGGAGCTCAGTGAGGTTGAATGGAGAGCGTTTGTGAACAGCAGTTTTGAGCTCTTTCCACAGATTCTCGATTGGATTCAGGTCTGGACTTTGACTTGGCCATTCTAACACCTGGATACGTTTATTTGTGAACCATCCCATTGTAGATTTTGCTTTATGTTTGGGATCATTGTCTTGTTGGAAGATAAATCTCCGTCCCAGTCTCAGGTCTTTTGCAGACTCCAAAAGGTTTTCTTCCAGAATGGTCCTGTATTTGGCTCCATCCATCTTCCCATCAATTTTAACCATATTCCCTGTCCCTGCTGAAGAAAAGCAGGCCCAAACCATGATACTGCCACCACCATGTTTGACAGTGGGGATGGTGTGTTCAGGGTGATGAGCTGTGTTGCTTTTACGCCAAACATATCGTTTTGCATTGTGGCCAAAAAGTTTGATTTTGGTTTCATCTGACCAGAGCACCTTCTTCCACATGTTTGGTGTGTCTCCCAGGTGGCTTGTGGCAAACTTTAAATGAGACTTTTTATGGATATCTCTGAGAAATGGCTTTCTTCTTGCCACTCTTCCATAAAGGTCAGATTTGTGCAGTGTACGACTGATTGTTGTCCTATGGACAGACTCTTCCACCTCAGCTGTAGATCTCTGCAGTTCATCCAGAGTGATCATGGGCCTCTTGGCTGCATCTCTGATCAGTCTTCTCCCTGTTTGAGATGAAAGTTTAGAGGGACGGCCGGGTCTCGGTAGATTTGCAGTGGTCTGATACTCCTTCCATTTCAATATGATCGCTTGCACAGTGCTCCTTGGGATGCTTAAAGTTTGGGAAATCTTTTTGTATCCAAATCCGGCTTTAAACTTCTCCACAACAGTATCACGGACCTGCCTGGTGTGTTCCTTGGTCTTCATGATGCTCTCTATGCTTTAAACAGAACCCTGAGACTATCACAGAGCAGGTGCATTTATACAGAGACGATTACACACAGGTGGATTATATTTATCATCATCAGTCATTTAGGACAACATTGGATCATTCAGAGATGCTCACTGAACTTCTGGAGTGAGTTTGCCGCACTGAAAGTAAAGGGGCCGAATAATATTGCACGCCCCACTTTTCAGTTTTTTATTTTTTACAAAAGTTTAAAATAACCAATAAATTTCGTTCCACTTCACAATTGTGTCCCACTTGTTGTTGATTCTTCACCAAAAAATTTAAATTTTATATCCTTACGTTTGAAGCCTGAAATGTGGCAAAAGGTTGAAAAGTTCAAGGGGGCCGAATACATTCACAAGGCACTGTACTACTGTGTGGGGGACACTGAAGCATCTAATACTGTGTGGGGGACACTGAAGCATCTAATACTGTATGGGGGACACTGAAACATCTAATACTGTATGGGGGACACTGAAGCATCTAATACTGTATGGGGGACACTGAAGCATCTGTGTCCCCCATACAGTATTAGATGCTTCAGTGTCCCCCCACACAGTATTAGATGCTTCAGTGTCCCACCCACACAGTATTAGATGCTTCAGTGTCCCCCACACAGTATTAGATGCTTCACAGTGTCCCCCATACAGTAGTATATGCTACACAGTAGGCCCCCCACACAGTAGTTTGTTACTTACCTTGTCCCACGAAGAGCTGCAGTCCCACGAAGAGCGTCCTCCTTCTTCTTCTGTTCACAAGCGCTGACGAATGACGTCATCACGCCTGCGTCGGGGCAGAGGTCACACTCTGCAGTCAGTGTAGGACCGCGGCCTACAATGACAGCTTTCAGCTGTATGTACATATGCACATAAAGCTGAAAGAAGCGATCGCTCGCTCACCGGGATTCCTATACCGGATTCCCTGTTAGTGAGCGATCATGGCGACCGCGCGCGTGCCAACTGAGAGGGCTCTGCGTGCCCTCTCTGGTACACGTGCCATAGGTTCACCATCACAGCGCTAGGGTCTTCTCAAAAGTGGTGGCCCAGGGGAGGTGAATAAAGACTACAAAGAGTTATACTCACGTTGCCATCCAGTGGTCCCCATCCCCGGTCTCTTCCAGTCTCTGACTCACATCTCGTGTCCTGGGGTCACCACTTAGGCCTTTGATTGGTAACGCTGATGTAATTTATTATTATTTATTTATATAGCACCATCATATTCCACAGAGCTTTACAGATATTTCAACACTGTCCCAAGTAGATCTCACAATCTAAATTATCTATAAGCATGTCTTTGGAGTATGGGAGAAAACCCACACAAACACAGGGAGAACATACAAACTCCTTGCAGATGTTGTCCTTGGCTGGATTCAAACTTTGGACTCTAGTGCTGGAAGGCTACAGTTTTAACCACTGTGCCACCATGCTGGGTCATAGCATTGTGATGCCAGCTGCAGGTTGATTGAAAGGAAACAAGAATGTTATATGCGGGGCCACAGAGAAGGATGTTGTGGTGATCTTTTTAAGGATGGGTGTGATGGCAGCATGATTAGAGGGAGAAGGGAAGGGTCCACTAGTTAGAGATAGGTTGAAGAGGTGTATATGGTTAGGATAAACCTAGTGGTAATATTGGGAATGAGATGCAAGTGGATTCAGTCAAGCAGACAGCTTGGTGGGGTTTGAGTTTGAGATGAGGGTAGAGAGCTTTTTATTGGTAATGGTGGAGAGTCAGGATATGGAGGAAGATCACTGAACAATTAAGTAGGGTGGTTTAGGGAGGTGTAGGTTGAAACTTTCTCTGATATTGTTGACTTTGTTTTTCACATGAGGAAGTCATCTGAGATGAGTGATGTTGGAGGGGTCACCAAGGGATGACATACAAAGTTAAAGGCATTAAATAAGTCTTGTGGGTTGTAGAATAAGGGAAATATAAGAGCATTGAAGACCTGTTTTACAGAGATGACTGTAAAGAAGTTGTCATGCTGAAAGACCCAGCCACGCTTCATCTTCAATGCCCTTGCTGATGGAAGAAAGTTTGCACTCAAAATCTCACGATACATGGCCCCATTCATTCTTTCATGTACACGGACCATTCGTCCTAGTCCCTTTGCAGAGAAACAGCCCCAAATCATGATGTTGCCACCCCCATGCTTCACAGTAGGTATGGTGTTCTTTGGATGCAACTCAGCATTCACTCTTCTCCAAACACGACGAGTTGTGTTTCTACCAAACAGTTCTACTTTGGTTTCATCTGACCATATGACATTGTCCCAATACTCTTCTAGAACATCCAAATGCTCTCTAGCAAACTTCATAAGGGCCCGGATATGTACTGGCTTAAGGGGGACATGTCTGGCATTGCAGGATCTGAGTCCCTGGCGGCGTAGTGTGTTACTGACAGTAGCCTTTGTTACGTTAGTCCCAGCTTTCTGCAGGTCATTCACTAGGTCCCCCCGTGTGGTTCTGGGATTTTTGCTCACCATTCTTGTGTTCATTTTGACCCCACGGGGTGAGATCTTGCGTGGAGCCCCTGATCGAGGGAGATTATCAGTGGTCTTGTATGTCTTCCATTTTCTAATTATTGCTCCCACAGTTGATTTCTTCATACCAAGCTGTTTGCCTATTGCAGATTCAGTCTTCCCAGCTTGGTGCAGGTCTACAATTTTGTTTCTGGTGTCCTTCTACAGCTCTTTGGTCTTCACCATAGTGGAGTTTGGAGTGTGACTTTGAGGTTGTGGATAGGTGTCTTTTATACTGATAACAATGTCAAACAGGAGCCATTACTACAGGTAATGAGTGGAGGACAGAGAAGCCTCTTAAAGAAGAAGTTACAGGTCTGTCAGAGCCAGAAATCTTGCTTGTTTGTAGGTGACCAAATACTTATTTTCCACCATAATTTGCAAATAAATTCTTAAAAAATCAGACAATGTGATTTTCTAGATGTGTTTTCTCATTTTGTCTCTCATAGTTGAGGTCTACCTATGATGTCAATTACAGGCCTCTCTCATCTTTTTAAGTGGGAGAACTTGCACAATTGGTGGCTGACTAAATACTTTTTTTCCCCACTGTAGATAGGATCCTTGACATCTTAGAGAGCAAGTGCAAAGATTTCAATGGATATATGTCAGCTTATACAGAATTTCTATCACAAACCTATACATCAATCTGATCAGCTCCTGCTTTATAACATGCTGCCTGCAGATTATACAGCATTTTCCATATGACAGGCTACTTTATATTGACCTGATGACATTGAACACATGGGTCTAAAGGAACAGTCGAACCTCTCTAGAAAAACAGTCTTAGTTTTCCATAGGAAAGCAAATGAATCCATCACAACAAAGCTTTTATTTTTAAAGAGCAGAATACAAAATGGTTGGTACTGGCAACAAAGCCAGTTTGTCTGGTTTATAAATATCTCCCAGTGACTACCACGGTTCTAATCTAGGCCTTATCATGCTATTAATAACAATAATGATGATAATATACATATTCTACCCCAATCCATTAGAAGACTAGAACTTAAATCACATTCCTACAACAAACAATGCATATTCAGTAAAAAATACAAAACCTAATGCATTGCACATAAATTCTTCCAAGCAACGTTCATCTCCCGACCCCATAAATTACACAAAGAACAATGTGAATGCCAACAGGGTGCAATAACTCCCATCGATTCATGTTTTTCTATTTAAATAAAATCAAAGCAATAAAGCATGCCACATCTGTGTAATATAGAATCACATAGCACAGAGTCTTGGCTATTGCTATATCCATACAGCCATATCACTAGAAAGTAACATAAACCACAGATATAAAAGTCAAATAATCAAGTATTGTCATAAAAGCCATTATTAAATCAATGTGACACCTAAACAGCCAGAAATATTTCTCAGTAAAATGTTGACTGCTTATACACAAAGACTTCACTATATCAGTCACAATAGCTGTCAAAGCCAATGTAAGTTCCATGAAACCCAGAGACAAAATAGCCCAATATGAGAGAGAGTTTCTCACGAAAGCCCCAGGATTTGCCATGAATGTCTAATGGTTAGTGACCCACCTCCCAAAAATCAGGATAACTGAAGGTCCCTGACCAGGCTTGGCTGTTTCTATATTTCCTATAAACTGAAATAGAGATGGTAGTGGGCATGCATGTTTACCATGATGCAGAGGCTTCCATGGGTACCTCTATAGATGGCAGTCCCAGAGGTGGGTTCCCTACCTATTAAATATGTTTGGTATATACTGTGGATATTCTATAAATGGGTTAACTCCTTTTTAGTTCTTTTTTTGTTTGCTTTAGTCCATGCTTACAAGAAAAGGTGGAAAGGGATACAGGTAAAAGGGCTTTTCCAAAACTAAAATATTGATAAATATCAGATCAGTGGAGGTCCGACACCTGGCACAACCACTTATCAAGTGTTTATAGAGACAGCAGTGTTTGGACAAGTGCTGCGACCTCTTCGTTGCTCACCAAGCACAGTAGGATACCTTGTGCTTGGTATTGCAGCTCAGTCCCATTCAGGCTACATGACAAATTAAAATAATGTCACAGGCCTGTGAAGCAAATATGGTGCTCATTGAAGTGCAGTTGTCGCTTCAATCAACTGATCTGTGAACAGGGGTGTAACTTGAGAGGGTCTAGTCTCACCTGGGCCCATGAGCCTTAGGGGCCCATAAGATGTCTCTTCCCAATAGTGGTCCGGCAGCGTAATTGCAATCCAGCACCCACTGACGTTCTCCCAACCACTGATGAGATATTTATAGCCTAACCTGGACAACCCCTTTTAGCACTAGAAGGAGGTGGTTGGCACTTTGTGTGGAAGCAATTTTGGGCAGGTACTTCTTATAGGAACCCTCTCCATCTGGTCGCTATGTATAGAGGAACTCTCCACCATTGCAATGTGTATGTATGGGGCAATTTCTGGAGTCTCTGTCTGGTTGTACAGTGATTATGGGTGCACTGTCTAGTTGACCTTGATGGGGCACTCTGGGTGACACTAGGCATAGGGGGCTGTTAATGGCAGTTCCCTGGAATTATTTATCTGGGCATTCTGGCACTGTGTATAGCACATTCTGGTTGCCGATTCCTGGGGATGTGGCCCTTATTTTAAAAGTGGTCTACGTGCATAACTAACTATCATTTGCTGTTATATTACCTCCCATCAGCTCCTGATAATAGGGGGTCTTACATTTTGTATTCTCTATCTCATGTAAACATATTAAGGCCGATTAACCAATGGTTATATTTTTGAAGTGTAGAAAAAACAGGAATTACATAGAAAAATCTACACAAACATGAGCAGAACAGGCAAACTCCATTTTAGGTTACAATAAATGAAACCAATGGCCACAATGATTCAGGGCAGAAATAGAAGTAATATCAAAGGGCACACAGAAACCAAGTCGTAAGGCAAAATCAACTATTTAACAGATACAGTTACTTTTTAATGGCTGTTTATAGCTTACATCAAAAACTAGTACAGAAGACGGTAACAGAGGTGTGCAAACTTTACAACCTTCTCATTTACAAAGGCAGGGACAAACTTAATGTTTTCCTATAGCGCACCTAGCAGGAGGCTACAAGGAAGGTTAACGGTGTGGGAAGGAGAGATTAATGGATATGTTTATAAATGACTTAATTTATTTTTAGCACATTCTGTTTTATGGCTATTAAGCAATGACCTTAGAAAGAAATACACTGGGTGCTACTGAGGTTCCACATGGAAGACATGGCAAGTGATTTTGTCAGAAGAGTAATGAAACTTTATAGGTACTTATCTATGAGAATATGCTCGTGGATAAACACAGAGTATAAATTGCATTAGTTGCATCCAAGATTGTAGGGTGTTTAGCGGAATCTGTAAGGAGCAGAAAGACAGCTCTATCTAAATTCTGCATAATTTTCAGTTTTCTTTTCTCTTACTGTCAGAATCTGGCATAAAATAGATGTCACTACTTATAATTTTTAAGGTGTAGCTAAAAACAATAATATCACGTCATATCAGTTCTACTGAACTCAATAATAAAGCACTGTGAAAAAGATCAGTGCATGAAACCCGTGCTGTGTCTTAAGTATACTGTACGTTGCTCTTACAAGGAAGAAAGATTTGCTAAGTATTTCAGGTAAATAGATATACATTATAGCAATAGAGTAGAATGAACAAAAGGTAAGGTAATGTATAGTCTGTAAATAAGAAGGGATTTGTCTAGGGTAGGAAAATAGTAACAATTACAATGTACAGATAGGGTATTACATCGGCACCTAGTGGGAAAGCTCTGGGTAAGAGGTTTCCATATGCCAAGATGGGGTCATCATAACACATGGTCAACAGAAGCCTTATCATAATATGTGAAAGTTAGAAAATTAGCTTGGGAGTGTAACGGTATGGACTGACCAGCTTTACATACAAGCACTGGAATTAGGAAGCCCCATCAATGAAGGATTTCATCTGTCCTCAGGGCTGCCCACTGAAGCAAGATTTTAGAAGAAAGATCTATCAGAAATTATATGCAAGCGCCATCAATTCCCTAGTTCTGAGTAAAACATTCTTTGCATAAAACCATTTTTCTTACTAAAGCAGCTTGATGTTTGCAAATGACTTTAAAGATTGTGAGAACATAAGGAGAAGAATAATGAATTGAGGATATTTACTGAAATTTACCTTTTAGTAAAGAAAGTCAATAAATTAAAGTGGTTGTCCGACACATCAGAAAGTCAAATAATAGACTGAAATGGTCCACAATTTAAAAAAGAACATAATTTACCTTTTATGGGTCCTTCATTCCAGCTCTGGCCCCAGCCCCAGTGGATTTTTTTTACCAGTCTCTGATCCTGTTTTGTCTGCCCTGACTCATTGTGTGTATTTTGGATTGAACAAACTCTACCTTCCTTGGCTTGTCCACTGACTATCTCCTTGTCTGTCCCTTTGGTGCCACTCACCATCATCTCTTCACCCACCTGGGTAAGGCTAGGTCCATTCCCCATTCCGTTTTAAAAATGCAGAGAGAAAAGTCCTGAAAGCAGACTCATTATAGTCTATGGGGTCCGTGGGTTTCCGAGGGTAACCACTTCTTTAAGTGGATTAGGTTTCCGCTGCAGGGAGGGGACCCCCCGAACGGAAACCCTAACGCAGGTGTGAACCTAGCGTCCATTGTCACTATACTGAGACTGTTCCAAGAGATAGAAATCTGTTAGGCACAAACTCTGCCTGCCCTGTCATAGACTTGTCGCCTGACCATGTCTCTGCCTGTCCCTTTGGTGATGCTCATTGGCATCTCTTGACCTGCTTGGGTCAGCTGTCACTGAACACAGACTCCAAGAGGTAGCGACCTGGTCCAAATCCCCATATGAGGGCTAAATGGTGAAACCAGGGGACCAATTAGATAACTACTTGTACAGTAGGTCCACATCCGCTACATTTCACACTGCAGTACAATGATACTCTGAAGAGTGCTTGAGTAGAACTGATATTTGGCCACTATATGCTCACTGTATGGTAGTATTACTGGTTATATTATATAATGAGAGCATACACTTGTACTAGACTGAAATTGCAAGTGTACACGCGTCCTTGACTGTGAGATTAGGTATATCTACTTTTTATTTTCGTTCTTGGGTTTTCCTTGTGACTTACATATATAAAAGAGTGACTAGGCTATGTCACAACACATAGAAATGTGGCTAACTAAATTCACTATGAAATAATTTTTCTATTAGAGGGGTTGTCAAGATTTTTGGGATAGATACCCACCCTCCATGATACCATAGCTTCGCCATGTATTCTTCAGTGAAGTTAATGTTTCAAAAAAGGTGCAATTGATGTCCTCCAGCACAGTCTTTTGCTCCTTCAGAAGTTGACTTGCAAAGTCATAGAGCACAGTATAGTCGAGATGTCAAAAATTACAAGAATCTAGAACATTTAATAGAACATACCATACTATCATCACAATAAAACCTCCCAGGAGTGTTAAATCCATTCAATAAATTAAAGTCTTTGTGATCTATCTATTAGATGTCTTTTGCAGTATTAATCAGTTAATATGCCTTTTGTGAATCTGGTAGAACATGTCAAGGAACACACCCAGTAAGGTTGCCCAAGTCATCACACTGCATTGCCAGCCCAGACCATAAATCTAAACCTCCCAATAACAGTACATTAGTGGGAAGCTCTGCTTTCCATATTTAGGGACAGAATGGAGATGCCATCTCATAAGTCATTTTCTTCTCTGCTTGGGCTGGTCATAATTACAGAGAAGAAGACAATAATTAAGAAAATGTTTTCTTTTAGTCAGTTGTAATTAGCTCGCTATTATAATTTCAGGGTATCATTCAGCTTATTAATGTCACAAAGACTGTAATTGTATTGCCTGCTATTGAATTCCCATTAAATCATTTGTTATTTCTATATCGAAAGCTGCATAAACAGCCATTACTTTCTGCATTCTAGACAATGGCTAGATACTCCACATTAATTGCCTGTCTGATAAGTGTCTTAATAACCCCTAAAGGTTCCAGTTCTAGTTTGGTACTTAAAGGGGTATGAATATACAGAGAACATGCCGTAAATGTCAGATGGACAAAGACATGGGTGTAACTACCAGACATAGTTGCTGCTATGGGGCCCAACAGCTAAAGGAGCCCATTTCTAGTGAGATCTAAGGTGCAGTTAGCGATAACTATTGATGATGGAAGGGGATGTAGAAAACTGAATGCACCTCCATTACTTTACTGGGACATCATAATGACTACATGTGACATATCTCTGTACTGTGACATCGCTGTTTGCGTTATACCTGTACTGTGACATCACTGTGTGCATTATCCCTGTATTGTGACATCGCTGTGTGCATTATCGCTGTATTGTGACATCGCTGTGTGCATTATTCCTGCACTGTGACATCACTGTGCATTATCCCTGTACTATGACATCACTGTGTGCATTATCCGTGTAATGTGACATTGCTGTGTGCATTATTCCTGCACTGTGACATCACTGTGTGCATTATCCCTGTACTATGACACCACTGTGTGCATTATCCCTGTACTGTGACATCACTGTGTACATTATCCCTGTACTGTATCATCACTGTGTGTATTATTCCTTTACTGTGACATCACTATGTGTATTATCTGTACTATAAAATCACTGTGCTTTATCTCTGTGTGTAAAAGGGTCCAAAATAATTGTACATTTTTCAAGTTCTGAACTTGCTGCTCAAGCTGGTCATGGTAGAATGGGGCCCCATTACATGTTTTGCCACGGGCCCCATGATTGTGGGACACACCTCTGGCAAACGCACATATTTTGAGAATGGGTCACCCGTGTCTCAGTTACTGTGAATAGAGAGGGAGCCATACATGCAAAGTTCTCTCCATTTATTACTATGGAATCCCACAGCTGGGACCCACATCAATTGGTCATTTACAGTATATTCTGCGGATATGCCAGAAATTTCCCTGATGGGAACACACCTTTTAGGACCCAGCAATTTTTCAAATTTTTTTCCTCCTTTTCAAAAGCTATGATTTTTTTAAAATGTAATCTGAAGGCTATTAGTGGGATAAAATGGATTTTTCAATGGCACCTGTGAAAGATCCTCAGTGCGCCAACACCGCTGTGGCCACACCTGAGTCTACTTTCATATAAAAACCACACTCACCGCCAGTGAGTGTCGGGTTCACAAGATAAATACAAGACAAGCTTTCTAAATTTTATATATTTATTAACCACTAAATGGGTCGGTATTAACATCTAACACATGCAGTTCAGAACAGATATGCAGATGTATGCAAGCATTAACAGTTACTAGTTACAATATACAGTACAATAAAAATAAAAAGGGAATAACATTGAAATAATTACTTTACCACACATCTCCTTGATGTGGTTCTGTAGTCCAACACTCACACATGCTCTGGTATGTGTGAGTAACCCAGTGGAGGCTTCTTGGCATGTGGCATTAATACAACAATCCAGCCTGCATGCTCTTCACAGAGGTCTGTCAGTAAACTCTTGTAGTCTCAGCCCAAACTCTTGTAGTCTCAGCACAAAACTCCTCCCATTGCCTCTTACCTCATCTTTTATACCCTTTATGCCACCTCCCAGAATGAGGTCACTGGCGGCAGCAAGTCTGATTGAATCATGCACTCAAGTCCAGATTCTTTGTAAAGCTGAGACCAAGTGGAATGATACAATGTTATCAGCCATATCTGATCATCCAGTGCAGACTGGACAATGCATGTTTTTGTTTGATCACTCAGGGCTGTGTAGGAATACAATGGATCCCTGCTGGGATGGATACAAAGCCCTATTGTTCCAGTGTTGCTACTACTGCCAATATACACCTAGGCTTATAGCTGCGCACATTATGAATAAATGCAGGTAAGAAGGGAGATACTATACCCAGAGATCAAAATACATCTCTGAGTTATAGCCATATTGAAGCAGAATCATCACAGCACCATTTTAGGGTACATATAACTTATTAATTTATATTAACCTTTCTGTGAAGAATGGGAAAAACAGCAATTTAAATTTTTTTCCTACTTAAATTTTGTTTCATGTACAGTACAGACCAAAAGTTTGGACACACCTTCTCATTCCAAGAGTTTTCTGTATTTTCAGGACTATAAAAATTGTAGATTCACACTGAAGGCACTAAAACTATGAATTAACACATGTGGAATTATATACTTAACAAAAAAGTGTGAAACAACTTAAAATGTCTTAGATTCTAGGTTCTTCAAAGTAGCCACTTTTTGCTTTGATTACTGCTTTGCACACTCTTGGCATTGTCTTGATGAGCTTCAAGAGGTAGTCACCTGAAATGGTTTTCACTTCACAGGTGTGCCGTGTCAGGTTTAATAAGTGGGATTTCTTGCCTTATAAATGGGGTTGGGACCATCAGTTGTGTTATTCAGAAGTCAGGTGGATACACAGCTGATAGTCCTACTGAATGGAGTGTTAGAATTTGTATTATGGCAAGAAAAAAGCAGCTACGTAAAGAAAAACGAGTGGCCATCATTACTTTAAGAAATGAAGGTCAGTCAGTCCGAAAAAATTGGGAAAACTTTGAAAGTGTCCCCAAGTGCAGTGGCCAAAACCATCAAGCACTACAAAGAAACTGGCTCACAGGAGGACCGCCCCAGGAAAGGAAGACCAAGAGTCACCTCTCCTGCGGAGGATAAGTTCATCCGAGTCACCAGCCTCAGAAATCGCAGGTTAACATCAGCTCAGATTAGAGACCAGGTCAATGCCACACAGAGTTCTAGCAGCAGACACATCTCTACAACAACTGTTAAGAGGAGACTGTGTGCAGCAGGCCTTCATGGTAAAATAGCTGCTAGGAAACCACTGCTAAGGACAGGCAACAAGCAGAAGAGACTTGTTTGGGCTAAAGAACACAAGGAATGGACATTAGACCTGTGGAAATCTGTTCTTTGGTCTGATGAGTCCAAATTTGAGATCTTTGGTTACAACCACCATGTCTTTGTGCGACGCAGAAAAGGTGAACGAATGGACTCTACATGCCTGGTTCCCACCATGAAGCATGGAGGAGGAGGTGTGATGTTGTGGGGGTGCTTTGCTGGTGACACTGTTGGGGATTTATTCAAAATTGAAGGAATACTGAACCAGCATGGTTACCACAGCATCTTGCAGCGGCATGCTATTCCATCCGGTTTGCGTTTAGTTGGACCATCATTTATTTTTCAACAGGACAATGACCCCAAACACACCTCCAGACTGTGTAAGGGCTATTTGACCAAGAAGGAGAGTGATGGGGTTCTACACCAGATGACCTGGCCTCCACAGTCACCAGACCTGAACCCAATCGAGATGGTTTGGGGTGAGCTGGACCGCAGAGTGAAGGCAAAAGGGCCAACAAGTGCTAAGCATCTCTGGGAACTCCTTCAAGACTGTTGGAAAACCATTTCAGGTGACTACCTCTTGAAGCTCATCAAGACAATGCCAAGAGTGTGCAAAGCAGTAATCAAAGCAAAAAGTGGCTACTTTGAAGAACCTAGAATATAAGACATATTTTCATTTGTTTCATACTTTTTTGTTAAGTTTATAATTCCACATATGTTAATTCATAGTTTTGATGCCTTCAGTGTGAATCTACAATTTTTATAATCCTGAAAATACAGAAAACTCTTGGGATGGGGGGGTGTGTCCAAATTTTGGGGGGGGCCTGGTTTTGGGGGTGTAAAAAATATTATATCTTTTTTTTTGGGGGGGGGGGAAATGGGGGTGTGTGATATCTCTCTGGGTGGGGGGGGTTGTGGCCCCCCCCCCCCCCGCGCGGGGGGGGGGGGGGGGGGGGTGTGTGTTTTGGTGTGGGGGGTTTTTTTTTTTTGGGGTGTGGGGGGGGGGGGGTTGAAGTAGTTGTTTTTTTTCCCCCCCCCCTTTTTTCCCCTTGTTTTTTTTTTTTTTTTTTTTTTTTTTTTTTTTTTTTTGTTTGTGGGTGTGTGGGGGGGCTTCCTCCCAATCCAGTCTGGGGCTTGCCCAGACTTTCTATAAACAGGTTGTCAGCCCTCACATGGTCACTGGTTATTGCTTTTGCGTTCTGGCTAGTATTCCTTGCTGTCTTGTTTCTGGTCTTCGTATTCCTGACCCCTGGCCTTGACTTTTACTATTCTCTTGGATTTTGATTTTGTATTGCATTGCTCGTTTGTTACCGACCCCTTGGCTTGCTCACTCTTCTTCTGTGTTGTTTTGTCTTGTCCTGTTCTGTGTGTCACTTACCCAGTATAGGGCTTGTCTTCAGGTTGTCCTTTTACCGTTTAGGGTAACTGAGGCAATAGGAAGGGACAGTGGCTGGGGTGAGATTAGGGCTCACTTGTCTCTGTCCTTCCTCCCAGACCCCTGCAGTAGTATAGGGTATTGCTACGTCTGGCTAGACCCTAACACAATGTTTATATTTATATAGTTACTATGTTTTACTATAGTCATACAAAGGGAACACTATGAGTCCGGGGGCCCACGCTGCGAAAATGCTGCGATTTGGCCGGGGCAGCAACACTGCAGCAAAAACCACAGCATTTTGCAGTACCGGCAAAGTGGATAGGCTTCTGGCTAATCCCAACCACACATTGCAGAAAAATATCTGAAGCGGAAATGCTGCAATTACAGTATACCTATGGAAATGCTGGCATTTTCCATATAGGTATAATAGGGACAGAAAGTCCACAAAGGAAAACTGTGGACTTTCTGTGAAAAGCACTATGGTGCGATGCATTTTACGCCACGATCTTTTCCACAGCGCTTTTTGGCTGCAGCTCTCTAAGTGGGGTCTTAGCCTGAAAAAAACGTTTGTTTTTAGTGACAATTTTGGCAGGATCAACCTACCATCTAATGTGTATTGGATTTCAACATGTCCTTTCCTCTATACCCAAAGGCAATACACCACCAGTGGAGTCTGGCTTCAGCATACTCCCTGCTCTCTATTGTAAGTTATATGTATGGGAGGAGGAAAGCTGTTGGCCAAACCATCATTGTAACAATGGTTAACACAATTGTATGGACAGTCTAACATGTTTTAGCTGGCAATACTGGTAAGAAGGATACTTCTATACCTATGAACATTCATATCAGTTGACCAGTCTACGACGTCTACAGATACCCAATGTCTTTCAGTGGACTGAGAAGTGAGTCATTCTACTATCTATGCCAAAATGATTGGATGGACAATGGAGCAATATATGTTCTTAATATATTCCACAAATATCCAAAAGCATAAGTAGATAAGTGCATTTTCCTACAAATGCCATGACCGGTCAAGAGGTGGAAAACCAATGCTTTTTCCTCTCAAATACAGATGCATTTGTGAGTACAATGGTGAGCTTTTTATCAAGACTGCTCAGCCCATCTGCATATATGCGGCTTGTAATTGCTCTTCACTGGCTTGTCTGAAGCCTTAGATGAGATAATAAGTATTCATTAAACAGTGTTCCATACCGTCGACTTTGGTGCTAGAGATTTCAGCTAACCTGTCAAGTGACTTTGAAGCTTCTGAGCTTTACATCTGTAGTAAAATTTTATTTTTATCCATATTTTAAATTCAATGCAGCGAGATCTTGATTATTGCTGAGATAAGCTGTCCGCTCTTTGCATCGCTATGATTTACTACATACGAGTAGACAAATACCAGAGATAAGAGCCTAGTCTGGTCTGCAATGGTGTGCATTGTCCTGGATAGCACATTGGTCAAACTGTAAGCAAAATTACAATTTTCCTTAAAAATGTCTCATATCACAAGTCATATATATGTGATATAGCCTAAGTGACATTTATATACTGTAAACAGATAAAAAGGATATTTTACTCTAATATGAAAGGAACAGAGATCTTTTACAGAATGGACTTTTTACACCAATGAAACCCTTTTAGCTCTTTTATTGATTGAAATGCAGTTATTGCCAAAAGTGGAGCTGTATACAGATATAAAAAGGTCACTTACTGCAAAGTCTGTGCATTCACATGTAGAGAGTCATACAGGCCCTTGGGCAGTCTATGACCAGAGCTTGAGCACATACTGTGGTTGCAGATGTGACTTGCCAGAAAAAACACAAGGATCCCGTGATTGGTGGGGACACCAATGAGGTTGGCTTGGCCACCTCTAATATAATTTCATATTTTATGTGGAATACTAAAGTATGGTTAACCCTTTTATAAACTTTCATTGAACTCCTATTAAGAGGGTTTCCTGGCTTACAGATTGATGACCTATCCTTAGATAGAATAGCTGATCAGCGGGAGTCCTGGTTTTTGAACCCCTGTTCAATGTTGTCCTTGGATGAACACTGGTATTCACTATTTGCTATTCATTCAATTAGACGGCAATTGTTTATGATAATAGATGCTCCGAGGCCCTAGCAATAATGTATCTCCTTGTAAAGACAGAGTATGGACTCTTGCAAGGAAAACGTATACAAAGAAGAACCCCCCTCTTCTAATGCCATCTATAGGCAACTAACCTTTAAGTCAATGTCCAACCCATGTAAGATTATTGAATCATAACTAGGGATGTCAGCCAAACCAGAGTCTGCGCCTAAAACGAGAGAGAGACTGTCCATCCGTAGATCACTGTTTTGGGTTTCTTGTTCTTCATAAGCAAAAAGTAATAGGAACCAAACAAATGGATTATATATGGACCTCCATCTGAGACATGTGGCTCATATTCTATTTAATAGCCCCAGAGGAACATCAGCTCACCAACTGATGCCTGGAATGGCCAGGACAGGCAGATCCAAAAACTTAGAGTAAAATAATCCAGCATCTGAAACATCCAGAAAACACTTCTTTATTAACTCAAATCTGTCAGCATCTGCATTCCTTAGCTTACATATTTCAGACTACACTGCTCCTTAAAGGAGATGCCCCAAGATTATATATGCTATGAGGATACATTTACATATACATCCATCTGAGTCCATCCGGTGCAGAGTCTGTCTGAAATCATGGATGAAGAAAGCCTGCAAGCCCGACTTTTTTATCTACCCAACCAACCCCATTACAGTCAATGTTGCTGTCCTTTATTAGACAGATCCATCTTTTTTGTTTAATCCATTCTTTTGTTCCTATGACAGCCCATAAGAAATGATTAAACAACACATATGTGAACACTCCCTAAGGCTGGGTTCACACCAGCGCTTCAACTCCGTTTGGGGATTTCATTCCCCATTCTGCTTAAAAAATGCGGAGAGAAAAGCACTGCAAGCATTTTTCGCCCTTCTTTGGCGGAAACGGGGGGAAAACCTGGCGGATCCCATTATAGTCTATGGAGTCCGCAGGTAACCGCTTTTTTAAGATTAGGTTTCCATTCAGGGGGTCCCCAAGCAGACCCCCCCAAACGGAGACCCGAATGCAGGTGTGAACCTAGAGTAAGTCTCTTAGATGTTGCAAAATATGACAATTTTTTGATTGGAATAATTAAAAAAAAAAAAAATCCTGTCTATATATTCCTACTACCTATGCCAATTAAAAATTAGAATTTTAAAATTTTCTTAGGCCGTTATTGAATGGAAATTATAGAATTAAATTGATGAATTTTCACTATACAGTATATGTGGCTCTAAGGAACAATAAAGTTCTTTATCTGGAAACTGCGAGCGTCCTTGACAGCTATATACATACATTGAGGCTGACAGCACATAAGAGAAGCTCGGCCACTTGCACTTGGCTCTTCCCGTCATCTTGCCAGAATTAATTCATATCAGTTTCTACATTTCTTTTGCTGTAACCCTCGATGACCTGTGCTGGTTGTAGTGATTATAGGAGGTTATAGCTGAGATTACAGTTCTGACACATGGTATAATGCACATAATCTATCTGACCTATACAAAAAGTGTCAAAATCTGTCAGCAATGACACTAATTGAAAACAAAGAAAAAAGGAACAGGCGAAATAGTCTATGTCCTAGGAATAAAGCGGCCGCCAGTGGATGGAATGCCAATGTACCTTCCAGTTGTAGGCAGTTTCGGTTGACAGACCCACCACGAGTACACTATTATTAAGTGTGAGGACACTATTGTAACATTTTCTGCTCGGTCATCATTATAGGAGAAAGGTGTAGGCTAAGCAAAGGCATTATTAGTGTCGCAATGTTGAGGGAAAGGATTTTCGAAGCTGTGACTAAGTGACATTATTGTTATAGTCAGAAAAATCATAAGACATGTATGCTGGGGTTTAGTAGGTATAAAAGCTCAGAAAGATTGGTATGTCGTGCAGAGAGATGCCAGGCTTTACATGGTGGAAATTGTACTTACCATTTATCAACAATTATAGTTATGTCTTCTGTATAATATCAGCCTTCCGACAAATTCTAGATTTTGCCTTATTAATAGCCTGGTTTCTAAAAGGATTTATTCCGTCGTCTTGTAAGATTATCTCCCTAGGATGCATTTTCTTGTAAAGTAGTGGTAGCCAGATGGTACACATAAAATCAGTAATGTGCATATGTCAAATGCCTGTAATCCAGCATGAATAGGACTTGGTAAATGCTCATCAGACTCTATGGATTATCATATGGTCATATAAATATAGAAAAATGATATGCTAGACATGATGCAGCGTCTCTGCTATAGTATGTCGAGTCCCTACTATATATATACCTGTATATATATATATATATATATATATATATATATATATACAATATATAAAAAACAGTACAATGTGTATCGGGATAGCTCAACATTTCCATGACAACCATTGGAAGCTGGGAATTGTTAACATGCCCAATACTTTGTTCCTTCACAACAACGCTCAAAATCCTCATCAGGTCATATAATTATAGGATATCACAGAGAACTCATCTGCATTAAAGGAGTCTACCACCACAGAGATTACTTGTAAACCACTTATTTCTTTTTGTAGAGGGGTATTAGTGGCTTTTTTTTTTTTTTTGCTAAAGTGTAATCCTGCTGCTGAGAAAATCAAATTTTAATCCATATGGAAATTATTTGTTCTGTGTACCCAGGTCATGGATGCACCTGCAGAGCACCTGTTTTTGCCTGTGGTCACTGTACATCTGGAACTGACAATTTCTATGTTTGGGGATGGTGTAAAAAAGGGTGCTTTGGCAGATGTGCTGGGTGCACTGAACATCTATTGTGTATATACATTAAGGTTAAGGCCCCACATTGCGGACAAGCTGCTTTTTTTTGTTTCAGATTTTGCTGCGTTTTTTTAGGCCAAAACCAGGAGTGCATTGAGCAGAAGGGAGAAGTATAAGAACTTCCTATATAGAGGAGCATCTCAAGAAATTAGAATATCTTTGAAACGTTCATTCATTTCAGTAATACAATTCATAATCTGCGTCTTCCACGATTGTGTGTCCTACTGAACCAGACTGAGGGACCATTTAAAGGCTTAGGAAACCTTGGCAGGTGACACACTGAATTTACAATACTGAACTTTTTTACAATATTCTAATTTTCTTAGATTTTGGTTTTCATTACCTGTAATCCATAATGAACATTTACAGAAATAAAACACTTGAAATAGAACACTCTGTGTGTAAAGAATCTAGAAAATATAGGAGGTCACTTTTTTAATTTAATTACTGAAATAAATAAATGTTTAAAAGATATTCTAATTTATTGAGATGTAGTGGTAGAGGGGGCCGGGGGGATGTGTAAAATAAAAAATAAGCATACTCACCTGTCTCTGTGCTCCACTGTCTGCCGCCAATGTCCATCCAGTCTTATGCGCCCCACCAGTCAGTGGCTTCACTGATCACTGGTAAGGAATGCCAGTCATGTAGGTTGCAGAACTTCAGCAATGAGGTGCCGGCACGAAACTGAACAGACATCAGCAATGGACAATGGAGGGCCGGGGAAAGGTGGATATGCTTTTTTATTTTATACCTCTCCAGCCTCCACAGTGGTTGGTCCAATTCCTGGACAACCCCTTTATCTCACCCTTTGCGCCTCCATGCAGTTCCTCCTGTAAAGGCATTTCTGTTGTCCTGTCGCGCTCCTTTTAAAGAGGACCTTTCACATTCTCTGGCACCGGTGATATTATATACCATTAGAAAGCTGTCAGTGAATTCAGAGCACTGTCAGCTGTCTAGCAGTATATAATACCGCTGGTGCCAGAGGACATGAAAGGTCCTCTTTAAGGGCAGGTCATCGCTGCGCCAATAACAGGCCTCAGCGATGACCTCTAAACAAGAGGTACATCATTGCTAAGGCCAGTCAGTCAGGTGTCGTTTCTGTACAGGTCACTGTTGATGTCTGTATCTCGTGCAGGAGCAGGACTGGTCATTAATACTTGGAACCAGATAAGACCATTAATCCTAGAAATGAATTATAATACTAAACAGTAGATAAACTTGCTTCTAGTGTCAGTCTGCAGGATTTTCTGCATGTTGCCAAAATAACAAGTTAAAAACGTTGCATTTTACAATACCTCCTGCAAAGTGGATGAGATCCTGACTAATCCCATCCACACATTGCAGAAAAAAATCCACAGCAGAAATGCTGTTATTCCAAACACTGTTGCGTTTTTGTATATCGCACCATGTGAGTTATACCTACGGAAATGCTGGTGGTTTCCGTACAGGTACAATAGGGACAGAAAGCCCACAGAGAATGACTGCGGACTTTCTGTGAAAAGAGCTGTGGAAAAAACCATGATGTGTTTACGCTGTGGTATTTTCCACAGGGTTTTTTGCCTGCAGCTCGCTACGTGGGGCCTTAGCCTTATAGAAATTATGTAGAGGCTTTTAAAAAGGATGGGCTTGTTCATGTTTTCTACACCACGTTATGTAGTGTAGAGTCTAACAGACAATGCATGCTCTACTAGGAATTTTGGTGGTCTGTTACACTCTACACATTGTAAAATGGCTGCAAAGGGAGTCTTCTGCCTTGTACCTCTTGTAACCCATATCAGTGACCTCTCAGCCAACCAAACCAGTACCCTGCTTCGCACTGATGAGGAGCAATAACCACAAAACAGTTGTCTGTGAATGGGTCTCTTTTCCTTTTGGAAAAGATGTTCTGCTGTGATTTTAATCCCAGACAATATCTCTAGGTTTCATAGAAAACCAGGCATTGATCTATAGAGAGCTACCTTACAAAAGGTGGTGTTAGAGGGAGTTTCTCCATTTATGAAAATAGAAATATTCCTAGTAAAAATTCATAGTAGAGCATGCATGGTCTGTTATACTCCACACACCATAAGATGGCCTACAATGGCAGCCCCCCTAAGGAAACATAGTACCCCTTCTCTGTGACATACATAGATAGCCAGAGAGTAAGCTGCTGAATGTAAGTGACTTTCCATTCTGGCGCACTCGCATCTATGATATCCATCTGCAACTTAACAGAATGATCCCTTTAAGTTATCTGATTTCTTTGTTGGTAGACACATTATTATAGACATATTACCCATAGATCTAGAGGTCTGAATAAATTAAGTGGATTATTAAACATTAAAAGCACTGGTAGGTAATACACGGTATTGACTTGTATGCCTCCATGCACACAAAAGCAAAAATAACCGTTTAAAACAAACAAAAGAACCATTTCTTGAGTATGCGAGGCAGAATGTACAGATTATGTACAGCCTACACAGAATCAGGCTTCAACAGGATGACTAATAACTCGCCTTTTCAATTACATATACCTTTCTTTTCTGAACTTTTAATTTTCCTGTATATAAAGTAGAAGCTCTGACATAAAAGGGCCCAATGACTACGATTGTCAGCATTACACAATCATACAGAATAAGAGCATTTAAAGAGGACCTGTCACCGGGTCTGTAAATCCCCATGACATACATCATCTGATAGGTGCTGTCGACCCGAGTTTTGTTTATCCAAATCTGTTCTGCCATTCCTAAGATATAAGCCCATTTAGTGTTGATGCAAATTAGGTTATAATAGAGAAGTGGGTGGTAACACTGGATTCTCTGTGTGCTGTATGTTATGCAGTGTTACCACCCACTTGGCTAATAGGAGTGTGTTACCACCCACTTGGCTAATAGGAGTAAAGGTCCTCAAAGTAGAGACATATGTACTATAAAGGGACAGTTCTCTGTGTTATCCAGAATTACTATCCAGCCTTCTCCTGACAAAAATAATTCATTTAGTGCTATAGATAGCCTCATATCTCTCCATAAATTTAACTGTAAACTTATCTGCTTGCATAGAAAGTATGGACTAGAATCATTCAGGTAATAATAGTGAAATAATAGTGAACGCCGCAGGCACTTTTTTTTTATTAAAGAGGACCTTTCATGTCCTCATGCACATGCGGTTTTATATACCGCTAGAAAGCTGACAGTGCGCTGAATTTAGTGCACTGTCGACTTTCCCATTATGTGCCCCGTGTCTGGAGATATCGGTGCCGTTAGTTTCGGCACCGATCTCTGCCCACTGTCATTCCTGACAGTCTAGCTGGGCTGTGAGGAACGCCCCCTCTCTCTGTACTCGTCCATAGTCCTGTACTGTCAGAGGGGGCGTTCCTTACCAACCTGCGATGACACTGAGCTGTGAGGAACGCCCCCCCAGTACAAGTCTATGAACGAGTACAGACGGGGGGGGGGGGGCATTCCTTACAGCCCAGCTAGACTGTCAGGAACGCCCTTCTGACAGTGGGCAGAGATTGGTGCCGAAACTAACGACACCAATATCTCCAGCCCCGAGGCACATAACAGGAAAGCCGACAGTGCACTGAATTCAGCGCGCTGTCGGCTTTCTAGCGGTATATAAAACCGCATGTGCATGAGGACATGAAAGTTCCTCTTTAAAGTATATTGCAAAGTTTGGTCCATTTACCTGCATTTTTGATTTATGAAAAAATAAATAAAAGTTGAAGGCCCCATGTACACGACCAAGTGTGTAGTCCGAGAGAGGAGTGAAAACCAACAGAGGTCATCTGAGTGTCATCCGAGTGCCTTTCCTTTAAAACATTAGAACTCCCTTGGCCTGTGCAAATGATCATGTGCATGAGGCCGTACAGTTTTACTCACAGTAAGGAGCTGCAAAGTCAGGAAATATAAACTGTAGTTTCTTTGTAACGTAGCGGGTATGCTGTGATTTCCAAAATAGTTGCGTTTTTCAAAATCACAGCATGTGAATTAAACCTAAAGAAACGCCGGCGGTTTTCATATACTGTAGATATGATTGAAGCAGAAAGTCTGCCGCAGAAAACTCTGCGAATTTTCTGTGAAAAGTGCTGCAGGAAAAACCGCAATGCGTTTTCGGCCGCAGTTTTTCCCACAGCAATTTTTAGCTAAGGCCCGCTACGTGATGTCTTAGCCTTAGACTTACTTTATAGTTTGTATTTTCACAAAAAAATTGGTGCTACAACTTCAAAGTTTTACCAGCCCAGCACTGCTCCAAGCCACCAGCTGTGCAGGGATTTGCACTACAGCCCCATTTACTTGTATGGAGAATGGCTGAGAGCACCACTGTGTATGGGGAAAAGCAGCAAAAGTGATGGAGCAGACTGAGGCCCCACATTGCAGAAATGCAGTGTTTTGTTTTTGTTTGTTTTTTTTGCAGATTTTGTTGCGTTTTTTTGAGCCAAAGTCAGAAGTGGATTAAGCAGAAGGGAGAAGTATAAGAACTTCCTATATATTTCCCATTCCTTTTGTAGCCATTCTTGCCTTTGGCTCAAAAAAAACTGCAGCAAAATATGCAACAAAAAAACTGCGTTTCCACAACGTGGGGCCTCAGCCTAAGGCTGTTGCTCTCATCCTATGATGGATGAGAGCAACGGACTATAATGACAGTAGTGTGAACCTACTCTTATTGTAAAATACTGCAGTACATGCAGCTTCCTTATAAATAAAGGTTATAAATATGATTATTTTTATTTTGTTTTTCACATTTTCCCTTTATTGATGTCCAAATTCTGATTTAATTAGATTGCCTAAAGGCACAAAGCGTTCTGAGATTTCTGTAACACTGAATGTTTTGTATGGTAATGCTTTACTGAACACAATACCTATAGTAAAACTCTTCTCATCTTAATAAAATAGACCATCCAGCGTTTTACCATTAAGTTATAAAACAGACAGAATAAAACGTACGGCCATAAAGACATTGGGGCAGATTTATCAAAATTGTGTTTCATTTCACTAGAGCAGTTTAGGATGTGAAAGCTGTGCTCTGCTAAAGATGGGGTTTATATAGACAGTTGTTATAAATTTGCAGCATTGTTTTACTTCTATAAATTTTTCAGATTTTTACAGTCGAACATTACAATTCTAAGGCCTGATGCACACAAATGTACTTTTTTTATCCACAACTGCGGATCAAAGTACGGACACTTGCATTTCTATGGAGCCTCACACAGCCGTAGTTTTTGCGGATTGCAGAGCCGCAGATTATGGAGCAGGTCCTATACTTTTCTGTAGCTGCCGCTCTGTCAATTCATTTGATTGTATGGCTCAGTGATAACCATGCATGACACATGGATACTAATCTGTGTGTCACCCTTGTCGTTTTCACTGACCCAGAGACTGCACACAGTCGTGTGCACGAGGCCTTACTTCTGAAACTCCAGGCAAACCCACATATGATTTCTATATGTCCATATGGCACATATGTAAAGAGTTGCCATCATGAGACAACCTTTATAGATTACAGAAATTAGCAAAAGTCAATGACAACCATCTGCATTTGTGCTTAATAGCATTAGTTGTGGATTTCTTATTTTGGATGCTGCCTACTATGCAAATACTTTTCAGAATCCAAAATTACACATCATGTGACTGAACCTTTCTTGAGAAATTAGCAGTTTAAGGCTAAGGCCCCACGTAGCGGTCCGCAAGCAAAAAAGCGGCAATGCATCACGGATTCCCACAGCGCTTTTCACAGAAAGCTTCAGTTATACCTATAGGGAAACCGCCGGCGTTTCCTTAGGTATAATTGGCATGCAGGGACTGTAAAATGCTGCGATCTTTGCTGTAAAATGCTGCGGTTTACGCCACGTGGGGCCCTGGCCTAAGGCTCAGGTCCCACATAACAAAATTTGGCTAAAAAATGCTGCTGAAAAAAATACAGCCAAAACTTTCTTTCTGATGGGTTTTCAGAGTTTTTGATGCATTTTCCTCTGCGTATTTTCTTCCCCAATTAAATCTATAGGGAAAATGCTCGCGATTTCGCAGCTAAAATTAACATGCTGCATTTTTTTTTTCCACAACTCTTTTTTTTTTTTGTGGGTGAGATTAAACAAAATCTCTTTCACTTTGCAGGTACTCTAAAATGCAGCTTTATTTTTCTCTATGTTTGTGCAGTAGTTACAAAACACAGCATTTCCAGAAATGCAGCAAAAAAAATGCAATGTTTCAACGTTGCGGAAACGTAGCTTTTCTTGTTGCAGTTTTTGCTGAGGTTTTTTGAGCCAAAGCCAAGAATGGCTACAAAAGGAATGAGAAATATATAGGAAGCTTCTTATACTTCTACCTTCTGCTCAATCCACTCCTGGCTTTGTCTCAAAAAAAACCGCAGCAAAATCTGCAACAAAAAAAGCTGCATTTCTGCAATGTGTGTCCTCAGCCTTAGTGCAGCAGCACACGACTGTGTTTTACCCTCCCAGTACGGGACAGTATGTCGCTGGGAGGCAGGGACTATTAGCATCATAGATAACTAAGATGCTAGGAGTCCCGCTCCCAGCATGAAGTTCAAGCCAGTACATCTGGCTAGCACACAGGCCGTGTTTCACAGGGGCGGCATCGGAGGTAGCATTGCTTGTACAATGGTCAGACAACTTTGTAATAGAGGTTACTGTCATTACACATATATAAAGATGTATAAGCCGTCACCAGTCGTGTCCTTTAATGTGCAGATGGTGCCTGGACATTATTATTATTTATTTATATAGCACCATTAATTCCATGGTGCTGTACATTATTATATTAATTCCATGGTGCTTTACAATTGAGGGTTTACATACAGTACACAAGATATACAAAACAAATACAATACTAACAGTGACCAACTGGCACAGTGGGATAGAGGGCCCTGGCGCCAAGGGCTTACAATCTATGAGATTGAACATATAAAGTTAGTCTGAAATGGCATCATATCCTGTGGGGTAGTGCGGGAGAGTGAACAGAGGGTACGTTTTAGGGATTCTAACTACGGAAGGGTTTACATTAGGAGTTGTGATAGGCCCTATAGATTTAATAACAGAAGTGTTTCACTTAGTTTTTTTTTTAACCCTTTCCAGATGCTTAAAATAACAACATTATATACTCACCCATCTGTTTTTTGTTGAGGGTGGGTTCACACCTGCGCTTGGTGTCCGTCCGTCGCCAATCCAGTTAAAATCTCGGCGAACTGGATTGGCGTCGGATACAGACCGGTCAGCGGCGCATTGGTTAAAAACCCATTCATTTGAATGGGTTTTTAAAGCAGTGCGCGGGTGTGCGCTTACACCCTCTGCGCTGCCAATCCTTTTTTTTTCGTCGGAAACAAAGTCGGACATGCAGGACTTCGTGTCCGACGAAAAAAAAAGGATTGGCAGCGCAGAGGGTGTAAGCGCACACCCGCGCACTGCTTTAAAAACCCATTCAAATGAATGGGTTTTTAACCAATGCGCCGCTGACCGGTCTGTATCCGACGCCAATCCAGTTCGCCGAGATTTTAACTGGATTGGCGACGGACGGACACCAAGCGCAGGTGTGAACCCACCCTTACCTTTTGCTGCTCACCAGCACGTCAGCCAATCATTGGCTGAGAACTGACGCTGTGTCTGAACAGAACATCACTGCTCAGCTACTGATTGGTTGACAAGCTGCTGTAAGGGCCAAAGTCATGAAGACCGGGACCCAAACGGAGAATCACTGCTGGATCCCTGTCGATATAGACAGGGGAGTACATAGTGCTTGTTTAAATAAAAAAAAAAAAAAAAAAAAAATGGAACACCCATTTAGGCTAAGGCCCCACATAGTGGGCCGCAGCGAAAAAGCGCTTTTCACAGAAAGTCCGTAGAGGTTTCCTCTGCAGACTTTCTGCTTCAATTGTACCTATAGGGAAACCAGCAGCGTTTTTGTAGGTATAATTGACATGATGTTAATTCCAAAAATGCAACAATTTTGGAAAACGCAGAATTTCTGCTGCGTGCATTTTTCTGCACTGTTTGGATGGGAGGGACTGTAAAACGCCACGTCTTTTGCCACCACGTGTGGCCCCGGCCTTAAGGCCAGTGGAGAGTTTGCAGTGGGTTAGCTGTGGAGGAATTACTGGCGGCTAACCTGCTGTGAACTACATAGAATGTAATCCACACGCTGCAGAAAATAACCTCAACGCACAGTATCTTGTGTTGTAGATCTTGAACACACAGCGTGTCAGTGATTGCTGCTTGTTCGGCCATGGTCCAGAATCATGGCTTAAAACAGCCAACTCCAGCTGTTTTTTTTTTTGCCACGGTCAGGTCTTCTGCGAGGAATAGCTGTTGGCATTTGGCTGACAGCTATGGACTGTGTATGGTCATCTTTACTCTTATCTTATTCCTCTGATTTTCATACAAAAAGCTAACCTAGAACAATAGAACAGATAGACGCTGCTGGCAGAACAGTCAATATTGCTTTGGAGTCAGTTACTATTCCACGTAGATACATTTAGGAGTGTAAAACCCTGCTCGCGGCTCTGTCTTGCATTCAATCTGCTCTGCGTAATTTCATGCAGCTGAGCCGGCTGCTCAGTAGCTCAGGGAAAACCGTTTCTCGTCTAATGAATATGGGTCTCAGTGAAAGAACAATTGTAGCTGTTTTTATGACATTGTTTTCTGATATTCAAGTGAGCATAGATTGTTACTTGTCTGCTTTTATAGAAATCAATAGTTTTGTACCATCTGCAATAACCTATAATGTACTGGCACGTATGAGGAATGATTCACTCAAAATCCACATCACGGCACCATTGTACTTGGTCTGATTGCTAAACGATAGCTCGCATAGAGATTAGCTTAGAAAAAAACATGACGACTTCTTTCAATCTGTAACAATAGATGTAAGAGCATAACCTGCTATTTAATGTGAAGATTTAATATCGCTCGATTTTTTTATTTTGTACAGGAAAGTTAAAAAAAAAATCTAATTTTGCTACCTGGAAACTCAACAATCTGATGTTCTTATAACACATGAGATTTGGGTCGGTAGTCATACTTATTAACATGTGAATGTCAGGCTGAATAGATAGTCCTTTATAAGAGAGTGAATTATAAAAAAAAAATAGTCATAATAAGAGCCATCAGCAACAGATAGACTGCTTGATGACAGTTTCCATGTGGTGAAAGGAATTTCTATGCTGTAAAAAATAAGCTGAAAAGAACATTGGGTCACTCTGTAAATAGGTCATATGTATGTGTTGACTGCTTATCTTTTAAAGAGCCAGTCTATGCCACTTCTCCCAGATTTCAACCAATGCCCAAGTGCCACAGGTTTCATAAAAAGAACCCTTTACCACCTCCACAAGCTCCAGTTCTTAGTAACTGTTAATAGGAACTACTCCATTTTTTCTCTAGCCTCCACTCCCAAGCAAAAATGCAGTTAGTTTTGGTGCCTAGTATGCTATTTAGTCTCTGTTCTGTCAGGTGGGTGGTGTCAGGCAGGAGCAGGCAAGGGGGTGTGAATCAGAGCTCCAACCATAGGTGAACAGTGTCAGAGCTCAGAATCACACCCCTTGTCTGCTCCTGCCTGACACCGCCCTCCTGACAGTACAGAGCCTAAATAGAATATCAGACACCAAAACTAACAACACTTTTTGCTTGGGAATATTGGGGGGCTTGAGAAAAAAAAATTCAACTGTGTCAGAATCAGTGGAGCAGCAACTATTAAAGCATGCAAAGAGCTGGACTTGGTGGTCAAAGGTCCTCTTTAAAGACTCTTCCCCCATAGCTCTGTGCGTGGGTGCCAATAAGGTCCTTTTGGTTTGTAGATTGTAAGCTCTTGTGAGCAGGGCCCTCATTCCTTTTGTTTGAGATGTAAAATTAAGTTTTGCATTTGAAGTATGTATTTTCAATGCCTATAACCCCAAAATCACGTTATGCAATATTTGCATATGTCATAGGGTATGACTGTGTAATGTATTGATGAGTATCTGTCACTTTAACTGGTGCAGATCCTCACGGTGGTGCTATGGAAGCTTCTGAAAGCTGGATTGTGCAATGGAGCTGGCAGAGCATGGTGTCTGTGGCTGAGACCCAGAGATATGTTTGCTGGTTCTACTGTCCCAACAATTCCCTATTCAGCTGCTTATGTCATTTTGTCAACTGTTATGAGTACCGTGACATAGGTAAGCAATTCTGCAGTGAAGTTCCCTGTGTCCAGAATGTGTGTTCCTTCTCCCACCCCTGGGATATTCTGGAAGGCAACCTGCAAGGGGGCGGTGTGACTAGGCACCATATTACTGTTACTGACTGTTGGGTGCCCTGATAACACAAGCACTCAAATACCTATCAATTAGACAAATTAAACATTGAAGACAATCCTTATCAATATACCATCACTATACAGTATGTGGTCATAAAACCCTTTTAAATTTATGGAAATCTCATAACTATAGATAAACACATGCAGGGTCAGATTATATGTGCAAAATATTGTGCCAGGAGGGTGGAAAAATGGAAAGTGACACAAAAACTGCAAAGAATCAGTGCCTAAATAATGATCATCCTGAGGAGAGTGGTGCCCCTTTGTGTGACATTGGTAATAACGTATATTAATATCTTCAATTTTGGTAAATCATTGTCCTCTATGGCCATGCAGGTTGTATCAATTGGCCCTTTTGTCATCCTAATAATTTAAGCCCTAATCATAATAGTGCTACAAATGATTTATTGTATGTCTAATTCTCGTAATCATCTGTGAAAATGTCCTTTTTGACCCAACCAACTAAAAAAGGTCACATGACAATACAAGTGCAATTTGCAGAGTGTATCATAGCCATGGTTTGTGAAAAACAGGCCGCACATGGATGGCAACTGAGAGCTGTCTGTGATTTTCATGGACCTCTCGGTCAAGGTGTCCCTCTCTGTTCTATAAATTGTTTCCTGGCCTCGCTAGGTGTTGCCTTCACCAAGCAGTCCTCCGGCAGCAGAAAGACCCTTGCACCTGTAAGCCGTCTCTATCTTGCCCCAACAAAGTGCAAGAATAGCCTATAAATAGTGAACCATCTCCTGCCCCGGGTAGCTGGGTAATGCCTGAGTCAGTGGGTTGCACCATGCGAGAGCAACAAACAGCTTCTCCTGTGGTGCAACTATTGGGTGCAACTTATCTCCATGTCTAAGGAATTATTGCATGGTACAGGCTATAGCCAGAACACTATAACCTGAGGCATAAGCATGCACATAACACATCTTACAACATACTGCAAGTACATTGTAGCACATGCTATAACATGACCAATAATTCTTACCACAGTAACTTTCTAGCACTGGGCTCTTGTCACACTTGAAGGGGCCATCAGGAGAGGGGTCCAACTGTTCTCTGTGCAACAGTCTATGTAGGACCCTACACATTTACAGCATTGTCTACATATTCTATAAATTGTAAGGCATTGACTTGGAGCTCAGGAGGTGTCACTGAAGCGATGGGTAAATAGAGATAAGCACTTCTGCACATAGGTAAACCTTTTATATGCCTGGGAAGTTGTGTAAAAGATTAAACAACGGAGTTTAACAATTTTCTACCATCTTGACAGAAATCTTCCATCAACATGTAATTATGATAATAACACTCAGAGACAATCATTCCCGGGCATCAATCCGCCATAAAGCTGCCTGGGCGATTACTGAATCACAACCTGGTAAGAGCACTTACGGATTATTACAATTTCTTGGCAAACTCTATTACCTTACTCCAGTTTATATGACGGCTATAAAATGACATGTGTATATTGTATAAAAAAAAACACCTTCATTCACAATCCAGACTGATTCATTTCAATAAGGAAAATAATTTGTCAATTTAAAGAGGTTTTTCAATATTTTCTGAACTGGCTTGGCAGCACATTACATCGGCCGTGAGCCTGGTGTTGAGCTTTACTGATGCCCAAAATATCAAGGCCCTGGTATTTGGTTAAGCAGTGAGATAATTTCAGTTTCTAGTTGATAGTACTTGATCTCATTGAATAGAATTGAGTGGAGCCTCTCCAAAAGACCAGCTCTTTGACAAGCCCACCCTTTTATCTAGTCCAGAAGAAGACTGGACTTGCATTATTTTTCAATGCAAGCTTTGGTGGTCATCTCAAAAAGTTTTTGTTCTATATGAATCTTATAAATGCTACTAATAGGTTTTCATCCTCATACAGTGCTGGCCAAAAGTATTGGCACTCCTGCAATTCTGTCAGATAATACTCAATTTCTTCCAGAAAATGATTGCAATCACAAATGCTTTGGTAATAATATCTTCATTTATTTTGCTTGCAATGAAAAAACACAAAAGAGAATGAAAAAAAAAGTCAAATCATTGATCATTTTACACAGAACTCCAAAAATGGGCCGGACAAAAGTATTGGCACCCTCAGCCTAATACTTGGTAGCACAACCTTTAGACAAAATAACTGCGAACAACCGCTTCCGGTAACCATCAATGAGTTTCTTACAATGCTCTGCTGGAATTTTAGACCATTCTTCTTTGGCAAATTTCTCCAGGTCCCTGAGATTTGAAGGGTGCCTTCTCCAAACTGCCATTTTGAGATCTCTCCACAGGTGTTCTATGGGATTCAGGTCTGGACTCATTGCTGGCCACTTTAGAAGTCTCCAGTGCTTTCTCTCAAACCATTTTCTAGTGCTTTTTGAAGTGTGTTTTGGGTCATTGTCCTGCTGGAAGACCCATGACCTCTGAGGGAGACCCAGCTTTCTCACACTGGGCCCTACATTATGCTGCAAAATTTGTTGGTAGTCTTCAGACTTCATAATGCCATGCACACGGTCAAGCAGTCCAGTGCCAGAGGCAGCAAAGCAACCCCAAAACATCAAGGAACCTCCGCCATGTTTGACTGTAGGGACCGTGTTCTTTTCTTTGAAGGCCTCTTTTTTTTTTCCTGTAAACTCTATGTTGATGCCTTTTCCCAAAAAGCTCTACTTTTGTCTCATCTGACCAGAGAACATTCTTCCAAAAAGTTTTTGGTTTTCTCAGGTAAATTTTGGCAAACTCCAGCCTGGCTTTTTTATGTCTCTGGGTCAGAAGTGGGGTCTTCCTGGGTATCCTACCATAGAGTCCCTTTTCATTCAGACGCCGACGGATAGTACGGGTTGACACTGTTGTACCCTCGGACTGCAGGGCAGCTAGAACTTGTTTGGATGTTAGTCGAGGTTCTTTTAGCCACCATCTGCACAATCTTTCGTTGAAATCTCTCGTCAATTTTTCTTTTCCATCCACATCTAGGGAGGTTAGCCACAGTGCCATGGGCTTTAAACTTCTTGATGACACTGCGCACGGTAGACACAGGAACATTCAGGTCTTTGGAGATGGACTTGTAGCCTTGAGATTGCTCATGCTTCCTCACAATTTTGCTTCTCAAGTCCTCAGACAGTTCTTTG
This sequence comes from Leptodactylus fallax, assembly GCA_947044405.1. Lineage (NCBI taxonomy): Eukaryota > Metazoa > Chordata > Amphibia > Anura > Leptodactylidae > Leptodactylus > Leptodactylus fallax. Next base: position 1,547,199 of record CAMRHE010000426.1, read on the forward strand.
GTCTTCTTTCTTTTCTCCATGCTCAATGTGGTACACACGAGGACACAGGACAGAGGTTGAGTCAACTTTAATCCATTTCAACTGGCTGCAAGTGTGATTTAGTTATTGCCACCACCTGTTATGTGCCACAGGTAAGTAACAGGTGCTGTTAATTACACAAATTAGAGAAGCATCACATGATTTTTCAAAGGGTGCCAATACTTTTGTCCACCCCCTTTTTTATGTTTGGTGTGGAATTATATCCAATTTGGCTTTTTGACAATTCTTTTTGTGGTTTTCCATTGACGACAAATTAAATGAAGATATTATTACCAAAGCATTTGTGATTGCAATCATTTTCTGGAAGAAATTGAGTATTATCTGACAGAATTGCAGGGGTGCCAATACTTTTGGCCAGCACTGTATGCCAAGTGCTCAGAGGCTGGAACTGGAAGCTCCTGGGCCACAATGCAAAATCTGTAATGGGGCCCCCACTTACCCTGTGCTATGCCTAATACTGGTGTTTTCTTATGTTGTAGAGAGTCCTTTGGGTCCCATCAGGCCCCTGAGACCAGTAGCACCCTCTATGGCTATGGCCCTTTTATGGTTGATGACCTATTTCTAGGATAGGTCATCAATGGGAAATAGGTGAGGGTCTAAAACCCAGGATCCCGCTGATGAGCTGTTTGAGGTGGCAGAGGCGCTCCTTGGGCTCCACATCTGCTTCACAGGCCATGTAACATTATGTTCATGTGTTACAAGGCCTCTCAGCAGCTCAGTCACACTCAAGTGAATGGGACTGAGCTGCACAACCAAGCACAGCCACTATACAAATATACAAACTGTGCTTGGTTTTCAGTGAAGAGACTGAATAGCTGATCAGTGGGGGTCCTGGGGTCCTAAGGATAGATCATCAACTTGTAAGACTGAAAAACCCTTTAAATGGATAACATTGGAAATTCTCACTGCAAAAGGTGTGCATGTAGCCTTACCCTACAGGTGCTATTATATGTGCACCTCTACTTTCCATTGGTTCACATTGCAAGTACAGGTGCAACATGAGGCTACCACTGCTTGGTTCCAAATGTTACACAGTTATATAGTACAGTTAAAAAAACGGATATTTGTCCATCAAGATCAACCAGGAGAAGGAAAAGGTCATGGCTAGAGATGAGCAAATTTCCAGAAATTAATTTCGGGTCCAGTTCAACTGAATTGGCCATCAGTTTTAATTCAGTCCAAAAAAAAAAGGTGCAAATCAAAAGTAACCCATTCATCCTGAAAAGTGGAGTATGATCCTGAGGAGTATGTCTCCTAGGACTGTATTCAACCCCTTTCAAGATCAGGGATTATTTATAGTTGGTAAAAGGTCACACCTATAGAGATCAAAAAAAAAATTTGGATTCACCAAAATCTGAACATTTCAGGAAATTTGAAATTTGATACGGGCTGTATTGATTCACTCATTTCTAGCATGGCTAAAGGAAGGGAAGCTACATGTACTTGCACTCCAAGGGTTTTGTCGCACCATAGGATAATAGCAAATTTTAAGTATGTTCCATCAATTTGGGTCCAACTGCTTGTATCCCCATTATTCATGAGCGTGAATGGGTCCAAGCTGCAGCAAGAAACACAACCTATGAATGAGGATGAATGTGTGGTCTCTATATAGTCTTATGTCTGGTAATTTCCTGTGCTCTTGACCTATAACTCCAAAGTTTCACCCCACATAATCCCATTAATTTCAGCTTGATCTGTGGGGCTGGGTTAATATATTAGGCTCTGGTGACACTATAAGGCTGGATTCACACCACCACTTGCTCTATGTTTGGGGATTCCGTCCCTGAATCTGCTTAAAAAATGCGGAGAGAAAAATCCTGGAAGCAGGACTGTCCTCTCCACATTTTTCACACGGAAACCCAGTGCACCCCATTATAGTCTATGGGGTCCACGGGTTTCTGCGGGTAACCGCTTTTTAAGCGGCTTGGGTTTACATTTTTCGGGTCCCCAAGCGGAACTGAAGAATGGAAATCGGGCGCAGGTGTGAACCCAGAGTAACAAAGCATTTCTATTATAAGAGTTACATTTCTGCATTAATGGGGCATATGTATAATGTTGTACCGTGTTAGCCATTGAGAGTAGTGGAAGAGTGAAGAAATCAGGCGATACCTTTTAGAGGCTAACTGAGTATATTTATAAGTAAGCTTTCAGGAGTACTAGCTCCCTTCATCAGACATGGTGTGATACAATAACTGAAAATTCACAGATTTTTATACACATGGTCTTCAAAGCATTTTAGAGTCCTTAAAAAAAAAGCCAAAACAAAATGCAATCTAAGTAGAGAAGTTATTTACAACAGGTCAAAAAACAAACTGGAAAGTTGTGGTGCATGACAGAGGGATCTGTTATCTGTTTGCTATCAGGAGGTGATTTGTGACCCTCACAGGTCATACATAGTGTGACATGAAGCTGGCATGAATATTAAGTCCAAATTGCAGAGTTTGAAATTTTTCCATAAACTTGTATTCTGATTCTTTCCTTTTTTCCTGCGTCTTAAAATGTCCCATTAAAACCACAACCCGCAAATCTTCAATAGAGTGGTTTTCTCCGGAGAAATGTGCGGCCACTGGGAGATCGGTTCTGCTGTTATTAATGGTGGATCTGTGTGAGTTCATTCGTTGACTGAGTCTCTGCCCTTTTTCCCCCACATAGAGGCCTGTGGTGGGATATTGCACACACATTATGAGGTACACCACATTGGAAGACCTGCAGGAGAATGTCCCCCTAATTCTGAGCACCTGTTGTGACTGTAGGATAGGTACACTGTCAGCGGTGTGGATGTGCTTGCAGGTCATGCACCTTTTGTGTAGGCAAGGTGAGGTGCCATTTTCAGTTGGGGCCTTCAGGGCACTCCGGACGATAATACGCCTCAGGTTTGGTGGTTGTCGAAAGGAAAGGAGAGGGGGGACTGGAAATATGTCCTTGAGTCTGTTGTCCCTATGTAGCACAGGTTGGAGCTCCTTGGCAATCCTTCGTAGGATCTCCAGCTGTGGGTTGTAGGTGACAACTAGGGGCACTCGGGCTTCTTTCCGGGTCTCTCTATATGTGAGCAGACTGTCTCTGTTAATGGCTGCTGCTTTGTTTAATTGGTTGTCTGTTACTTTTGGTTTGTATCCCAATCTGAGAAATTTCGTCCTCAGATCCAGGAGGTGCTTGTCCAGGTCTGTTTTGTCGGAGCAAATACGATTGTATCGTATTGCCTGGCTGTAGATGATAGATTGTCTTGTGTGCTTGGGGTGGAAGCTGTCGTTTCTCAGGTAGGCCGTTCTGTCTGTGGGTTTGTGGTATATCGATGTGAGTAGCCGGTGGTCTTTAATGTATATTGTGGTATCCAGAAAGTGAATTTCACTCCCTGAATAGCTAAGTTTAAGGTTGATGGTAGGGTGAAAGTCATTGAAGTCATTATGGAATTGAAGTAGGGCCTCCTCACCTGCAGTCCAGATGACAAGGATATCATCGATATAACGAAGGTAAATCATAGGTTTGGTGGTGCATGTTGATAAATATGCTCCTTCCAGTTCTGCCATAAAGAGATTTGCATACTGGGGTGCACATCTGGTCCCCATTGAAGTTCCCATTCACTGTAGATATACAGTCATGGCCAAAAGTTTTGAGAATGACACAAATATTATATTTTCACATGATCTGCTGCCCTCTGGTTTTTATGTGTGTTTGTCAGATGTTTTTATCACATACAGAAATATAATTGCATTCATATTATGAGTAACAGAAGCTTATATTGACAGTTAGAATGAGTTAATGCAGCAAGTCAATATTTGCAGTGTTGACCCTTCTTCTTCAGGACCTCTGCAATTCTCCCTGGCATGCTCTCAATCAACTTCTGGACCAAATCCTGACTGATAGCAGTCCATTCTTGCAGAATCGATGCTTTAATTTTGTCTGAATTTGTTGGTTTTTGTTTGTCCACCCGTCTCTTGATGATTGACCACAAGTTCTCAATGGGATTAAGATCTGGGGAGTTTCCAGGCCATGGACCCAAAATCTCTATGTTTTGTTCCCTGAGCCATTTAGTTATCACCTTTGCTTTAATAATAATAATAATAATAATAATAATAATAGTCCTTTAATAGTCCCACAATGGGGAAATTCAGTGTGTTACAGCAGCAAAGATAAGATAAGATAAGCAGATACAAATACAAATACAACATGTACAGGAATGTTCCAAGGTGAGAGGCATTACATTAATAGCAGACAGACAGATAGGAAGTAGCAGGGGGGGGGGGATTTAACAGGCAGAGAGATATTTCAGTTCTCTGTGTGTAATGATCTCCGCTTAGGTCGGTGTTGGTTGTACAGCCTAACCGCGGTGGGGAGGAAAGACTTCCGATAGCGCTCCTTCTCACACCTAGGGTGGAGCAGTCGGTCACTGACAGTACTGCTCAGCGCGATCACAGTCTCATGCATGGGATGGGACTTCTTCTTCTGCATGGAGCTCACCACAGACAGTATCCTTCTGTCACCCACCACCTGCACTGGGTCCAGTGGGCTCCCCAGAACAGAGCTGGCCTTTCTAATCAGCTTGTCAAGTTTATTTCTGTCCCTGGTTGATATACTGCTCCCCCAGCAGGCCACTCCAAAGAAGATGGCTGATGCCACTACCGAGTTGAAGAAAGTTCTAAGAAGTGCCCCCCGGATTCCAAAGGCTCTCAGTTTCCTAAGCAGGTAGAGCCTGCTGTGACCCTTCCTGTACAGGGCCTCCATATGATCTGCCCAGTCCAGCTTATTATTAAGGAGCAAACCCAGGTATTTATAGGTGTTCACAATCTCGATGCCCGTCCCCAGGATGTCCACTGGTTTAGGAGGGCTTCTGCCTTTGCGGAAGTCCACCACCATCTCCGTGGTCTTCCCCGCGTTAATCTTCAGGTGGTTCCGGTGGCACCAGTCCACAAAATCCTGGTTCAGTTCTCTGTACTCCCTGTCATCATCATCTGTGATGAGACCCACTATTGCAGAGTCGTCAGAATACTTCTGTAGGTAGCAGCTGGATGAGTTGCACCTAAAATCTGCAGTGTACAGTGTGAAGAGGAAAGGGTCGAGAACCGTACCCTGAGGTGCCCCCGTATTACAGATCACGGTACCTGACACACAGTCTTGGGCTCTCACGTATTGAGGTCGATTTGTGAGGTAGTCTAGGATCCAGTTGGAGAGGTGGTGGTCCACTCCAGCAAGGCCCAGCTTGTCCCTCAATAACCTGGGCTGTATGGTGTTAAAAGCACTGGAGAAGTCAAAGAACATTATTCTCACTGTGTTCCCTGGTTTCTCCAGGTGAGACAGAGCCCTGTGCAGAAGATGGATGATGGCATCATCTACCCCAATGCCCGGCCGATAAGCAAACTGGAGGGGGTCCATAGCGGGGCTCACTAGAGGGCGGAGATGTGTGAGAACCAATCTCTCCAAGATCTTCATCAGGTGGGATGTCAGTGCTACAGGTCTGTAGTCGTTGAGGTCCATAGGGTGGGGTTTCTTTGGAACTGGTACCACACAAGAAGATTTCCATAATTCAGGGACTATTTCCTGCCTCAGGCTCATATTATACATATATGTAATTATACCACACAGCTGGTCCCCACAAGTCTTAATTAGCCTTGCACTGATGTCATCTGGCCCTGCGGCTTTCCTCGCCTTGATCTTTTTCATCTCCTTCCTCACCTGGGCCCGGTGCTCCATCATACTGGAAAAGGCATTGTTGAGCGCCAAACTGCTCTTGGACGGTTGGGAGAAGTTGCTCTTGGAGGACATTCTGGTACCATTCTTTATTCATGGCTGTGTTTTTAGGCAAGACTGTGAGAGAGCCGATTCCCTTGGCTGAGAAGCAACCCCACACATGAATGGTTTCAGGATGCTTTACAGTTGGCATGAGACAAGACTGGTGGTAGCGCTCACCTCTTCTTCTCCGAATAAGCTGTTTTCCAGATGTTCCAAACAATCGAAAAGGGGATTCATCAGAGAAAATGACTTTACCCCAGTCCTCAGCAGTCCACTCCCTGTACCTTTTGCAGAATATCAGTCTGTCCCTGATGTTTTTTCTGGAGAGAAGTGGCTTCTTTGCTGCCCTCCTTGAGACCAGGCCTTGCTCCAAGAGTCTCCGCCTCACAGTGAGTGCAGATGCACTCACACCTGCCTGCTGCCATTCCTCAGCAAGCTCTGCACTGCTGGTAGCCCGATCCCGCAGCTGAAACACTTTTAAGAGACGGTCCTGCCGCTTGCTGGTCTTTCTTGGGCGCCCTGGAGCCTTTTTGGCACCACTGGAACCTCTCTCCTTGAAGTTCTTGATGATGCGATAGATTGTTGACTGAGGTGCAATCTTTCTAGCTGCAATACTCTTCCCAGTTAGGCCATTTTTGTGCAGTGCAATGATGACTGCACGTGTTTCTTTAGAGATAACCATGGTTAACAGAAGAGAAACAATGATGGCAAGCACCAGCCTCCTTTTAAAGTGTCCAGTGGTGTCATTCTTACTTAATCATGACAGATTGATCTCCAGCCCTGTCCTCATCAACACCCACACCTGTGTTAATGGAGCAATCACTGAAACGATGTTAGGTGGTCCTTTTAAGGCAGGGCTGCAATGATGTTGAAATGTGTTTTGGGGGATAAAGTTCATTTTCTAGGCAAATATTGACTTTGCAAGTAATTGCTGTTAAGCTGATCACTCTTTATAACATTCTGGAGTATATGCAAATTGCCATTAGAAAAACTGAAGCAGTAGACTTTGTAAAAATTAATATTTGTATCATTCTCAAAACTTTTGGCCATGACTGTAGATCCTCTCCAAAGGTAAAATGGTTGTGGCTGAGGATGAATTGTATGAGCTGCGTTACTGGTTCTGTTGGGAGGTTTTGTTTTGCCAGGTGTACCCGACATGCTGCAACTCCATCCTTGTGAGGAATGTTGGTATACAGGGATTCCACATCCGTGGTGGCCAAAATGGTACCCTCAGGTAGAGGGCCCAGGGCATTCAGTTTGTTAAGAAGGTCAGTGGTGTCCTGGATATAGCTTGGAGTATCCCTGACAAGGGGTTTTAGGAGATTTTCCACCCAACCTGAGATGTTTTCTGTCAGTGTCCCAATGCCAGAAATGATAGGCCTCCCAGGGTTGCCATCTTTGTGTATCTTTGGGAGCATATAGAAGCAGCCCGGCCTGGGATCTTGTGGGATAAGTCCTTTTACCTGATTCTGGATCTGGATTGTGAACTTCTTGATCATACTCTTTAGTTCTTTCATATAGGCTTCTGTGGGATCACTTCCAAGTTTGGAGTAATGGATGGGATTTGACAGTTGCCTGTTTGCTTCCTGGATATAGTCTGAGATGTTCATTATGACTATTGCGCCCCCTTTGTCAGCTGGTTTTATTATTATATCCTGATTTACTTTCAGTGAAGTAATAGCCTTCTGTTCCTGCAGGGTTAGGTTATGCGCCTGTTTCTTTTGTTTCTCCAGGATTTCTGATTTTACTTTGCTTCTGAAACAGTCAATATATTTATCCAGTGCTGTGTTAGTTCCAGGGCGTGGGGTCCAGGTAGATTTTTTGGTAGGATTCCTTATGCGCTGTTCCATCTCAGAGTCGCTGCTGTATGGAGGGTCTTTGTCATAAAAATATTCCCTTAATCTCATTTTTCTGAAAAACTCCTCCATATCATTGCAGAGTTGGATATGGTCAGTGCGTGCTGAGGGGCAGAAGGACAGACCTTTGGAGAGAACTGACATTTCGTGTTTGTTTGGCTCATAAGAGTAAAGATTCACAACACAGCTTTGCTGAGCTGGGCTGGTACTTGCGGTTGTAGTAATGAGACCTTTTTGTCTCAGTCTGTGGAGCTTTTTCTTTTTGTTGTTAATAAGCATGTCCTGAAGTTTCTGGTAGTATGTGTGGAGTTTGGCCTTCATTTCCTCTGTGTCATTATCCAATGATGATTTCAGGGCCTGTATCTCCTCCTCTGTTCTCTTTTTGTTGTTATAGGAAATTTTTATCATATTGTTCCGCAGCTTTTCAGATGTCCGAATACATAGTTGTTCTGCATATCTGCTGTTGTAGGTGTGCCGGGTTGGGTTACGTAAATTGAAGCCTTTTGGGATGAGTCTCTCCTTTTTGCATTTAGTTAAGAAGAAGATGTCGCTGTTGAGTTGTGCAAGTTTCTTAAGCCGGTTTTTCAGTTCCATTCTTTTGCGGTACATTGTGGTATCTTCTAAGTTGATAGTAGTATAATGTTGTACCGTGTTAGCCATTGAGAGTAGTGGAAGAGTGAAGAAATCAGGCGATACCTTTTAGAGGCTAACTGAGTATATTTATAAGTAAGCTTTCAGGAGTACTAGCTGCCTTCATCAGACATGGTGTGATACAATAACTGAAAATTCACAGATTTTTATACACATGGTCTTCAAAGCATTTTAGAGTCCTTAAAAAAAAGCCAAAACAAAATGGGGCATATGTGTCATAGGTCTAGAGCAAACCTCCAATATGTGACCATTGGGAAATACACTAGTCACAAGAATACTTAGAGGCCCTTTAAGAACTCCCCAAATACAGTACCTGCTACAAAGATCTGCATTTGCTTGTTATGTTCTTCCCATTTATATTAAAAATACAATAAAAAACAGTGAAAGGTAGAACCCCCCTCCCCACAGGGCTCATCCAGACTACTAGAAAGGTAAAAAACTTATTTTACAAGTCATGCTCCAGTTGTAGGGAACAGTAGCCAACTTCAACTTTTCACCACTAAGTTGTGGAAATGTTGGAGGCCCATAACAATACCAAAACCAGGCTGTGGGAAAAGGATAAAAGTCCCAGACTTGAAAACTGTATACCCATATCTGGGGATGTCCATCACCATTGGTTCTGACTAGGAAGTATATAGATGTAGGTTAGATTTTGCTATAAGAAACTTATCTTGAAGCTCCTGAGACCCAATGAAAAATATATAGCACAACCCCCACTTTCCATGTATCTATATCTACTGTATAATACTGGTGTGTTCTTTAGTTGTAGAGAGGCACTATGATTCTCCTGAGGTGTCAGGGCTGGTAGCGATAGGGACCTACTACCTCTGCATCTCCTATAGCTACGGCCCTGTTAGGTCTCTCTGTTTCCACTATGCTCAGAATATCATATATAGTAAACAGGATTTATTATGTATATTTGACCTCACCTTGGCGAGTCTTATATTCCGTAGGATTTCAAGTTTACGATGGCAGAGCAATGACTTGTATCAGCTAGTACTAGCAATTTACTGTGATCAAGGAGAATTCTGACCATTGGCAAATCCTTGAAATTCACTATGTCAAATGTGGCGATTCTTGCACAAAATGTGCTGAAAAACTGGCATGCATTTTAGACTATTTTGACTGGAAACTTTTCAAAAGTGTCTAGAATGGAGAGTGGAGTAGTAAAATGTGCCATATTTATTATTGATGCCCCATGTGCCACAATGTTGGCACAAAACACTCAACTAAAGTAAGCCAAGTAATAAATTAGAGAAGATGTCTGCCTGTCTTATCTAGGTTTAGGGGTTACTGTCAAACTTTGTTTTGACAAAGGAGACTCTCCTCCAGAGTTGCAAACTGTATATAATGAGAACCCTGGCACTTGTCCTTTTATTTTTCCTTTCTGCATGTGAATAGTAGCACCATCATAACTGGGGTAAATAGATATATACATTTCCCTGCAAATATCTGCATTCATGAGTTCATGCTTTGTCAAATGAAATAACTATGACAGTGAAGTGACCTTATACTGTATGGCTTTCGGTTGATATAGTGTAAGAGACAGCCAATGTTGTCTTAAGCTTCATTTGTCTGTATAAACTGTTAATGTTGAATGTATTTCTGTGATTCTGTTCCTTTAAGACAGCAGCCATTGTAATTGTGACATGATGCTGGAGTGAGACCCCCCCCCTTTTATGTCAGCCTGCCTGTTCTGCAGACAGAGTGTGAGCAGAGAAGCAGGAAGTGACGAGACAGAGAGCAGCAGCCATCTTGGCAAGTGTTGTATTGAACTGGTGTGGAGATTTTTCTGTACAGCTAAGCTGTATCTTGGTCCAGAGACAAACAGAGTGTAAAGAGACAACAGGACTAGTGAGTCCACGTGAAAGGAACTGTGCTCAGTGGCTGATCAGTGAGACTGACATTGTGACTGTGTATATGGATACCACAGATAGAGACTCGCAGTGCTGTTGATGTACTGGACGGCACCTGCTAAATCCCGGCTTACATCCCAGCTCAGTGTATGGATTCGGCAGGACTGTCAGTGTGCTGAGTGGAATCTGCTGTTGGATTACATTGCATTCAGTTGGTTTCCCTGTCTGTTAAAGAGGACTTCATTTCTCCCAAGATCCTGATAACCGTGAGGAGAGGACGCTTCACTATAAAAGAAAGGAACGACTTTGGGCCCCACCGCGCGCTTCTACGGACTGTAAGCGGTCCACCTGGACCACTGGGGAAAAGGGGGTGCACCCAAATGTGAAGTCAGGGTCAGTTAGGGATAGTTTTGAGTATATTGTTCATTCAGTGTCCATACTGCAGAAGTGGACAGAGTAAAAGTAGAAACCATTGCAGAATTTGCCTTGAAATTGTTCATGCTATATTGTATATTTTGCTTGTCTTTAGCCCTGTCATTTTACCTTTAACTAGCCTTTATTAACTTATAGTAAATATATATTTTTTTCTTGAACTACCGCGTGTGCGTTCATTTCTGGTTGCGGAGTCCAAACCACCTGCCTTGCTCTCGGTTCACAAATTGGCGTAGTCGGCAGGATCCGCTTACCAGAATGGACGGTGACGCACCCGTTCGGGAGAATGGTGCTGGAGGAAGAATGCCAGCAGGGGCTATAATGAGTCAGTTAGCTAAATTTGATGGCAATAATATGTCAGTGAGTATGTGGGTGGAACAGATACGAATGATACAGCGAATGTACCAGACCGCACCAGAAGTACTAGTAGAGCTAGCAATATTGACATTACAAGGGGATGCTAAGACCACGGTGATACTGAGGCCATTTGAACAAAGGCAGACATTTGAGCAAGTAGTCCAGATTCTAGAAACCATCTATGGAGAAACTGCATTGCTGGGGTCTCTGCAGGCTCGGTTCTTCCAGAGGGTACAACAGGAGAATGAAAGCCTTCCCCAATATGCAAATGCCCTACAAGAACTGCTCCGAGATATTCAAAGGAAGGAAAGAGGGGGCTCGCCAGCCTTCTGTAACCCTGATCGGACTCTCCGTGACCAGTTTGTCCTGGGGATACGTGACGGCAGTTTAACTGTGACTATGCAGGATTTTATACGACGAGAGACTGATGCTAAATTCCATGATGTACAGGTAGAGGCCATCTCCCGTGCCAATAGTATGGTCCCGAGGCCGCAGACCGCAGTTGGAGTTACTTTGTCACAGGGGGCTAGTTCTGGCTCAGAGACAGTAGAAAAAGGGACGGTTAAAGAAATTCTCACAGTAATGCAGAAACTGCAAGAACAAATGGAACACTTGCACACTCGTTGTGATGAGCAGTCTATGAAAATTGCAGACTTCCAGAAGACTGGAGATGAAAGGGTGAGCCATCCACACCCAGCAAGTCAGAATCACCCACCACCCCGCTGGAGGGGTGAGGATAGGACCTACCGAAGGGGTCCAAATCATTTAGTGCAGTGCTCAGGAGAAATCGAAGGGGCTTACCGAAGGGGCCCAAACAGATGGCCAGAACGACGGGGGATACGCTGCTGGGAGTGTGGACGGATGGGCCACGTTGCTGCTAGATGTCCAGAGCAGCGACAAACTTATGAGAGACCGCCGTTAAACTGAAGTCCCCTGCTGCTGAAGGGCGTGTAGTAGGGGAGACTGACAAGGAGACTATGTGGGGAGAATGCCCTAATGATGACCTGATCGCTGCAAGTCCTGTCATACAGGTGGAAATGGAGGGTATTCCGGTTACCGGGATGATTGACACGGGTTCCCAAGTAACGACCTTGAGTAGAGACTGTTATGAACGGTACTTCCGGCAACATGTAAAATATGATCCCCATACATTCGTACGAGTGGTCGCAGCTAACCAGTTACCAGTTCCGGTCGTGGGAGTGGCCTGGATGAATGTCCGGGTATGTGGCCAAGATCTAGGTAGGAAAGGCATTGTGGTGGTACAGGAGTCACATGAAGTAAAGGTCCCTGTCATTTTGGGGATGAATGTGTTAAAAGAATTAGATCAGATCCTCTTTGAAAAGAAAGGTCACGGTTATTGGAAAGAAACCACCACCCATCGGCCTACTCAAACAGCTTTCCAGCGGCTGATCCGGACATGTGGCTTACAGAAAAGTTCAGATGCACAGCGTCCTCTGGCTCGAATTTCAGTTCCTTTGCATACAAAAGTTACACTGCCACCCAGTCGGGAGACAATAGTGTCCATGCCCGTAGGCACCTGTCGGAAACTAGAGGGCATAGCTGTGTTGGTAGAACCACTGCAGGCAGCCGAAGGAGGTGTTGATCCGCTAGTGGCCCGTTCCTTGGCAATAGTTCGCAATGGAAGAGTACCACTTCGATGTGTAAACACTCAGGACCAGAGTGTGGACCTGACCCCAGGGAGGCTGCTGGCTAACATCTATGTGACTCCGGAGGAAGTAAGGAAAGTAACTCCAATGCAGCTGAAGCCGACTGAAAGGGATGAGTGGACCGTAACTGTGTCCATGGGAGAAGATGAGGAACCCACCTCTGAATGGAATGGCTGTGCAATTCGAGAACAGATGAAGATGGATGTAAGTTCATGTTCTCTGGAATGGGTGCAGAAGGTAGATGAGCTGTTGTGGGAGAACCAAGCCACCTTTGCACGGTATGCTGAAGATTTTGGATGTACCACAGGGATCTACCATGAGATTCCCACAGGAGACACCCCTCCAATTAGAGAGCGCTACCGACAAATTCCTCCACAGTTGTATCAGGAAGTGAAAGAACTGTTAGCTAAGATGCTACAGGGTGGGATCATCCAAGAAAGCCAGAGTCCCTGGGCGGCTCCTGTGGTGTTAGTAAGAAAAAAAGATGGGTCCATCCGATTTTGCGTAGACTATCGGAAGTTAAACGCTTGCACCGTACGAGATTCCTACCCCTTGCCACGGATTGAGGAGTCCCTCTCAGCGCTAGGGAGAGCCCGGTACTTCTCCTCACTAGATCTGGCTAGTGGGTATTGGCAGGTGCCGATGGCCACAAAAGACAAGGAGAAGACGGCATTCATCTTGCCCATGGGACTATACGAATTTAACCGGATGCCCTTCGGGTTGACAAATGCACCCGGAACGTTTCAGCGGTTGATGGAGAAATGTCTCGGTGACTTCAACTTTGAGTTCACTCTCATCTACTTGGATGACATTATAGTGTATTCTGCGACCTTTGAAGACCATCTCCACCAGTTGGGGCAAGTATTTCGAAGATTGCGGGAACATGGGCTCAAATTGAAACCCAGTAAATGTCGGTTGTTCCAATCTGAAATTGATTACTTGGGTCACCGCGTATCAGGAGAAGGGGTGAGACCATCAAGAGACAAGATAGCGGCTGTTCAAGATTGGCCGATACCGACTACCCTGCGAGAAGTGAGGGCGTTCCTTGGAGTAGCCGGTTACTATCGACGGTTTATTAAGGATTTCGCCAAGGTAGCAGCACCACTTAATGCTCTCCTACGAGGCACATCCGGTGGTCCAAAGAACCGGTCCGTGAAGTGGGGACCTGAACAGGAACAAGCCTTCCAGGCATTGAAGGATGCACTGACAACAGCCCCAATCTTGGCATATGCTGATTACCACTTGCCGTTCCAGCTATATACAGATGCAAGCCTGTATGGTCTTGGAGCAGTGCTTTCCCAGCTTCAGGATGGCCAGGAGAGGGTCATAGCGTACGGCAGTCGGTCTTTGAGAGATTCTGAAAGAAACCCCGAGAAATATAGTTCATTTAAGTTGGGGGTGTTGGCACTGGTATGGGCCATGACCGAGAAATTCTCTGAATATTTGACCGGTGCTGAAGTTTTAGTACTGACTGACAACAACCCACTAGCTCACCTGGAAAATGCCAAGCTCGGGGCGTTAGAGCAGAGGTGGATAGCCCGAATGTCTACATTCAATTACCGCATTAAGTATCGGTCCAAGACAGAGAACCAGAATGCTGACGGACTTTCTGGGGTAACGGCCCAGACCCCCCAAGAAGGGGGGGAACCGGGGTTGGGGGTGGGGGGGGGGCCCCGTTTCGGGGATTTTTTCCCGCGCCGCCCCCCTCAAAAATGTTTTGGGGGGGGGGGGGAGAAGGGGCCCTTCTTTGGGGCCCCCCGGGGGGGGGGGGGGGGGGGAAAAAGAGGCCGGGGGGGGGGGGGGGGGGGGGGGATCAAGTGTGTTGAGAAAGGCCAGAAGCCCTGTAGAGAGGAAAGAGAACGACTGACACGTGAGATATTATCTGTTTTGAGTCAGTGGGAAAAGTTGGAGATGAAAAATGGAGTGCTATGCCGAAAGGTCTATTTACCTTCTGAGATCGACATTCGATACCAAATTGTGGTGCCTAGTGAACTGGCTCGCTCCTTGGCAGTTGAGGCTCATAATAAGAATGGACATTTTGGTCATGAGAAGACCTTTCGTTGGTTACAGCGACTGATTTACTGCCCTGGTCTTCGTCAAATGGTCGAAGAAGTATGCCGCAGCTGTCGAACTTGTGAGATCCATAAGGCAATAGAACAGAGAGCTCCCCTGCAAACCATCGTGACCCAGGAACCTTTAGAAATCGTCATGATAGACTATCTAATGGTGGGCCCATCCAATAGCGGACACCAGTATTGCCTCGTAATGGTGGATCACTTCACCAAATTTGCGGTGGTAACCGCCACCAAGGACCAGACAGCTGAGTCAGCAGCTCGTGCTCTGTGCCAAGATTTCATTCGAGTATATGGGTGCCCCCAACGCATCCACTCCGACCAGGGCGCCTGCTTTGAGGGACACGTAATGAAAGAAGTTCAACGTATCTACGGGATAAAGAAGTCGCACACGACTCCATACCACCCTCAGGGAAATGGGGCCTGTGAAAGATTCAACAGAACTCTGCTACAGATGCTGCGGACTCTGGAGGAAGACAAGAAGTTACAGTGGCCTCAGTTCTTGTCTGAAATGGTGTGGGCCTATAACAATCAGGTCCATTCTACAACGGGGTACTCTCCTTATACACTTCTCTTTGGGCGGTCTGGGCGAAGTATAGGAGAATTACAGTTGAATGATGTGGATGGGTTCCCTCCGAGGGATCCAACCTCTTGGGTGCGGGCGCATCGGCAGAGACTTGAGACGATCCATCGATTGGTGCGGCAGCGCCTGCAAGAACATCCCCATCCTGATAAGACCCCAGTGCAAGAAGCACCATTGCAACCAGGCGACCTGGTGCTAGTTCGTGTCAAGAAACCCCAAGGGAAATTGGAAAGCAGATGGGAGGCTTTGCCGTATCGTGTTGTTGGCCGCAAGTATGCGAATGGGCCAGTGTACCAGGTCCAGAAAGAAGGAACTGATTGTGTTCGAGTACTTCACCGAAATATGTTGCGCCTGTGTCATTCTGAAGGGACAAATCACGATGGGCCTGCCAATGTGAATGAGCTCCCACAGTCAGAGAATGGAGGTGCGGAATGGGCCTCCGACGAGGAGGATGATTGTTGGCCGATCCCTGCTCCTGGGGATGTTCCACCTGTGACTACTGTATCTCCGGCCTGTGCCCCCTCTGGTGCGGAATCCGCTGGTCCTTCTCAGCCCATAGCTGCAGCACCCCATAATATACCACCGGTCCTCAGACGGACCACTAGGCCAAATGCTGGTATTCCCCCTGTTCGGTATGCGCAGGATGAGTTTGTTTGGCCTGCCATACATCGGTATACTACCACCCTGTGCATAAAAGTACAACCCCTCTGGATATACAGTCA